>VXAB01001210.1:808-133538 GCA_013399175.1 Odontophorus gujanensis
GAAATTATAGCAGTTGTTACCTTTATTTTTCTTAGCCTACTTAGTATGCCAGGAGTTGGACTTGTTGATCTGCATGGGTTACTTCCAACTCGGGATATTCTGTGATTCTGTACAGATGGGCAGATGGTGGTGACCCACGAGGCCGCAATCTGTCATCGTGGAGTTGTACCATTAGTGTTTTCTCAGAAGCGTAATTAAAAATATTAATTTAATTGCGGTATTGAGTGGCATAGAAGCATCAGTGGGATTCATTGTGGAAGCATGACTTAAATTGGAGACCGGTTGTACTTGGTCAAGGCTGCATTTTATGTCTTATTTAGATGTGTGTGACCATTTTAATTAGGTGTCAGTCAGTGTGTAGATTCTTTAGAGGCAGGGAAGTCCATCTGTTCTTGGTGTTTCTATCTCTTTGCAAGATAGGTCCGTAAATAAGTCACTAATATAAGCAGAAAATACTGATAGGGAGGTTTTTTTTTTTTTAATACAATCGATCAAATGTATGTTCAGGGACATCAGTGTAATGACTCATTCATGTGGCATTAACCTGGACATCAAGCTTTCCCTTTGCAGCCTCTCTTGGCTCTATCAGGCTTGCACAGAGTTGAGATTATGTAGAATTTCAGATTATTGCAGCTACAAATGACAGCAAAACAGTTCAGCTGCTGCTGGCAGTTCTGTTAGCAACCCCTTCATCCCGGCCACCCCAACTTGAAGGCTGGGTTATTTTGAGCTGTTCAAAACTGATGTCAACAAGTAATCCTGGTTTTGACCGTATGCAGTAGGATCCAAGTCTGCTGTTACTAAAATGGAGCTAAACTTTAGTTTGGCAGCTGGAAATGGCTGGCTTAGCTGTAACAGAGTTCCTCGTTTAAATATTTTTGTTCAGTAGTACTACAGATAAAGAAGGGAACGAGGAAAAGTTGAGGATGTTCTTTTTTTCCCAATGCAGCTCATGAAGGGCTCATTGCTTCACTTGTCCAACAGTATGGTTTGGGAAAATCAGTTAGAGCATGTGATTTTAATTCTGAGATGTCAGTTCATGGGGATTTGTTACACCTGAAAAAGAGAGCTTTCGTTTTCTAATTAAGGTCTCAAACATTTGTAATTCAGGCACTTTGCTTCTTCATAGTGCTTCTTGCATAGCTGACTGTGCTGCCAACTGCAGAGGGTTTGATTGAGTTTTGTGGCTGTAATGCTTGTCAGTGTTTGGAGGTTTTTATTCGTTTGCATCAGTTGCTCTCTCATGTAGCTGATTATCTGGATGTAGCTGATTATCTGGGAACTTCTTGGAAATAGAAGGTGAATAATAGGGCTCATCCCTTTGGTATCCAACAGCTAAAGGCTGTAGAAGAAAAACTGTGTTACTACTGCTCTGAAAACATATTCGTTTATGAATGTTTTCCCTTTTCTTTCTGTGGTGCAGGTGTATTCAAACTGGAGTTTTCAAACCTGGTATTTTTTGAAAGAAGTGTGGTTTTCTTTTTCCCCGCCTCTTCCTGTGCTTGTGGAAAACTTGTTCTGGTGGTAGATGGAGAGGAGAAGGTTTGGAGGGAGTGCTGTAGGGGATGAAGGCAGGGAAGTCCGGAGAAGGAACTGTCTTCAGGAGGGGTTGACCTTGTCTCAAGAATGCAGAAACAATTTTAGATTTCATTTTTGAATTGAGAAATGTGGGAGGTTAATACACTGGGAAGAACGGTGGAGTCCCTGGTTTGTGTGGAGCACCTTGTCTGCAAACCAGACAAGATTGCAGCTCTTTGCATCTCCTGCAACGTGGCAGATATAATTAAGTTGGCATTTTTCCCTTTGGGTGTTTGAATTTTTCCTGATATAATCTGTCCTGCTTGTTCTTAAAGCAAGGATACTTTAAGACTGAGCTGCAGATGCTGGAACTAAACAAATGGCAGGTGTGAAGCCTGCTGGCTGGGGCTGGGGGGCTGCAAGGATGAACTTGTGTCTATTTTTGAAGTGTAAGTAGGACTTCTTTCTGAAACTGTCACTTGCGAGTGAAGAGTCTGCAGTTCCCCATCAGTGCAGAAGCCAGAGCAAGGTGACATTTGGGTTGTGCTTGTGGCTGCTTTGTTACCAAGCACTAAGATTTAACGTTCTGATGTTTTGATGCTTTGGTTTAGCTTAATGTCTTCTTTTTTATTGGGAGGGGGTAGTAGGCTGTTATTGAAAGGATTGAAGTTGGTGGGGAGTGTGAAGACATTAAGAAACCTGTGTAAGTTATGTTGGTGCTTTGCTGCCTTCTTTACCTGAACTGATGCAAGAAAATTGTCACAGCCGTGCTTTATGTGACTCTGGGAAGGAAAATAGATGTGAGTGGTCTGTTTTGCTGTCTGTAGACTAGGAACTTTGCCATCGAGTTACTGTTCAGTGTTTTTGAAGTGGTGCATACTCTTTTAGGTCCATTCATTTATAAACCGTGAAGTGCTTGGGCAGCCCTGTGTGCCCTGCGGGCTTAGCTTGAGTTGCTGGGAAGTAAAATGTTCTGAAAATGTTATTAAGAAACCAGAAAGGTGATGGAGTCTCCTTCTCTGGAGATGTTCAGGACCCACCTGGATGCCTACCTGTGCAACCTGGGCTGGGAGCTGCTTTGGCAGGGGGCTGGACTCAGTGATCTCTGGAGGTCCCTTCCAACCCCTACAGTGCTGTGACTCTGAGTTTGGATTTTTGTTTTCTGTGATAGCTGATACGAGTCCTTTGCTCTGTGTTAAGTGGCGTTGTGTATGCGTGCTTTAGTTTTGCTTTTTTTTCCCTTCAACACTTAGCTGTCTATCCAGTATCTCAGGAAGAGCTGGATCAAGCCATGAGCATAGCTTGTACGGCTTTGTGCTGGAAGTTGAAGTCTTAAAATACCCAGCTGCAAGCTTGCCTACCGAAGATGGTCCTTAACTCTATCACAAAGTGGCTTGCCATTAATTAGGAGGAAGCTACACAATAGCTGATGTGGAGAGTGCGTTTCCTTGTCTCATTTGCAGGCAGATGGTTTTTCTCTGCCAAACGGTGAATGTCTGCATCTAGCCATGATCTAATTTATGGTCAACCACTATTAGGGAGGTCCAGAGGATAATTACTAGAACTGAATGTCAAACGTACAAATTTTAATGTAATATCCCTTGGTTGCTGGACAGGTTTAAGTGTTTTTAAGTTTTGATGTCTGACTCAACGGTATGTTTTTATTCAGAGCTTGACATCTGGTTTTCCTCATCTAATGCAGGGGTGGCTGGGATCTAAACAGAAACGAGTCTCGTGTTTTAGGCATACAGTCTAAACACAGATAAAGCATGTATTCATATTTGGCCTTTTTAGAGGGGAAACCTCTTCCTCAATTTGTGCGCTTTCTTCTCTGAAAAAGAAAAAATAAACTCATTTGTTTTTTACCTGTGTTTTGTGTTCATCTGGATTTGGTTTTCATCTTTGATGACTGGTGATTGTAGTGATGAGATTAATTAAATTTGCTGGCTGTATTCATGTGAATTTTCCTTTGGAGCTCATTATTTTGGATCTGTGTGCTTGGTTTTGATTAGTACTATGTGGGAGATGCCATCTATTATGTAACTGTTGATCTGCTTACTCTCCTTTGACCAAATGGTATTGGCTTCTAAGTAAATGGTTGTATTTAGTCCCTCCTAATGTGTCGTACATCTCATTTAAACAGTTGTTAACTTTTAATAGAGATTAAAAAGGGAAAAACAAACCCACAGAAGAATGACTACTGACAAAATGAACACGTAACCGTCCTGAAATAAGAAAGCACTGAATTGTGACCCACTGCTATGGTCTCTTATAGATTTGTTTTCCACAGTTAATGCTTCTTTTCGTATTTAGTCACAGATTTAATGAGGGGACACGTACTTTGGTTTGAGATCAGTACAAATCAGATGGAAGCTTTGCCCTTCCTACAGCAGGATTAACTGCAATGGTTAAGGACACAGAGCTGCGTTATGGGGGTGAATGTGAAAACAAATCAGGAGGAGTGAATGTTGAGTGATGGCATACATCTGTTAGTTCTAGATGGAGGCTTCTGCTTGTATAGGTAGGTCTGTGTCCTACCATAAAGTCCACTTGCCATTCTTGTGTTTCAGATGTCTCCTGAGATCTGTCATCTCCTGAATGTTTGCCTTCATAGCGCACAGAACACTTGCAGAATTAGGTGTCATGTAACTGAACTATTCTGCTGACGTGAAGTCAGGCTTCAGGGTTGCAGCTGGATTTGTTGATCCTGAAGGTCTTTTCCAACCTGTGCACTTCTGTGATTCTAAGGTGTGTTTGGGATGGTTGCACTTGTATTGCAAGTGTGAATGGAGTATTGAAAACTGAAGCAAAATATTATGGTTTTTTTGGAATACAATAAATATCTAATCAAGTAGTCTTAAAGATGTTTTGAAGCGAGGTGTGCATCCATCCATCCATCCATCCATGTGGAAGCAGCTTTTGATAGACTGTAAATGTTTTCAAAATGTACAGCTTGATCAGAATTGGTTAAGAGGTCTGCATTTCTTGTGATTTATTTCCTTGTCTAAGATCAGGGCCTTCTGGATCTTAGCTATGTGCTCTATAGGAGTAGATGACAAGTGGTCTGTGATAAAGCAGGTCACACTGAAAACTTGCAGTCTGGGATATTTGCTGCCAGCCTGGACTACCAGAACTGAAGAGAAGAGTTTTCTTGTAGTGGATTGTGAGCAGTTCTTCAGTTACAAGTGAACACTTTCAGTTTTTCATGTCGTTTGCACTGCTGATGATGTGCTTTATGGATGGTGTTGGCATTTGTGTAGCTGTGATTTGGTCTTTTTTAGTAGAACTGAGCTTTGTGCTAGTTCTTATTTGATGATGCCTGTTTTAAGGCAGCAGCTTTCTTTGTGTTAGTGGGAGGTGCTCCTCATGCCTTCCCAAAGCAGTGCTTTGCCTCTGCTGAGGATGAGAGGAATAATGCCAAAAAGCCTCAAGTTCACCGACAGCCTGTGCGTCCCAGCCCTTCTCAGCAGTGTCCGTTGTACATCAGAAGGAGCTTTCTACTATGTTAACCTGAGACCTGACTGTGCATCGTGAACACGTGGGAAAGCTCATGCAGGAATAGCAGAGCTGAAGGTGGAGTGCTAGGAAAAGAGGAGCATGAGAGTAAGTGGTAAAGTAAGAGCGGAAACTGACAGTAAAATCCCACCTTAAAAAGTCAACCAAAGCAAGTTTTGTGTGAAAAATGTTTCTGAATGTTTAGCAATGCATTTCAGAATGTGTTTTCTTCAAGTGTGTGCACAGTGTGATTGTTCACAAGGATTCTTGGACCCAAATAACAGAAGTAAATTTCTTATGTAGAAAGTGCCTTACGTAGGAAATAGCTGAGAGACTTCTAGTGAATTTACAAGTTAGAAAAAGCAAGGAGTTGGCCTTCTGGATAGAAGCTTACCATGTTACTCTTGGGACCTTCCCAGTGGCTGCACTTTGTGTTTTGTTTTATCAACCAACAGACTTGTTTTTGAAGAGTCCCTTGGTGCAGGTTAAGGTGTGCTTAAAGAGAGATCCCTGTTGCAGTGAGCAGCAAAGTGGCAGTGTTTGTAAATGTTGGTTTGTTTGTTGGTAAAGGCTGAGATCAGAGCCATTGCTTTGCTTCCCCTTGGGAGCTGTTGGCTCCAGCTCCTTGCATGCACTTCTTCTGTGCGTTTTCTGCAGCTTCACACAACAACAGCTACAGTTATCTGTATTCAGACTAATGTGTGTTGAATCACAGCAGTTTCAGGTGATAATCCACATAGGTAGCAGCTTTAATAGGAAATCATACCTGTGTATGAGCGAACTTCAGCTTCCTGGGAAGTGTAGCCCTTGTTTTTTTGGTAACCAATGAGGAATGTGAGGCAGTGATGTAAAAAGGAGAATACTTCTGTATGTCTTACTGTGCAGAGTTAATTGTAGGCAATTTTTCTTTAAAAGTGTTTTTTTTTTCCTTCATATGTTAGCATGTGTTTATATATAAACTTCACAGCAATGTTTTCCAGCTGTTAGTTAACAATTCCAGCTGTCAGATTGAGACTTTCTTAGCAGGCATGCATTTAAATGCCACATTTCACAACACGTGAAGGGTATGGGCAGGGGAAGTGCAGTTTGATCTCTTGCCTTCACTTGCAGCCCTGTTCTTTCCCCACTCCTCTGTGTGGTTGGATGTGTGTGAGGTGTTACGTCCACACGCAGAGGCTGTTAATAGATTCTGCCTTTGGTTGGAGAGTCGATGTGGTGTGTGGTTTTCTTTCTTTGTTGTTTTTGTTTTTGTTTTTTTTTTTTAAGACAGAAGTGCTTCTGCTTGCTTTCTTCAGTTTTTCCTCTCAAAATACAACTGAATAAAGTGTCCTGCCCTTCTCGGAGCACAGAGGCAGCCCCCTGGATGTGGTGCTCTCTGCTTCTGAAGCCATACTGAAGTTGGGAATTGTGTAGCTTGTAATTCCTTGCCTGCTTGTGCTTTTTGGACGTGAAGGCATGCACTTGCACCTCACAGTCACTGCTATGCTATTCCTCCGTGAGGAAGTGCTGCGTGATTCAGCTTCTCTGGGAAGAATCTAAAATAACAAGCTCACTTGAAAGCAGGGTGGTAAAGAAGTAGTTGTGAAGAAATGCAGTAGTGCTCAGACTGCTGGTGGCTGGCTGGTATGCCAGTGTTCCCAGCAAGGCAGATGCTTCTTGTGTTCTGGGCATGGAGGTGCAGCTGAAGGTCATACCGAGATGTACAAGTAAGAACCAACCTGTGGAAGTGCTTGTTTTCTCTTCTGGTTGTGCTGCAGGGGCTTGGTATCAAAAACTTTTGAAGCTGCAGACACTCAGCCTTCTTAAGAGCTGTGTCTGAAAACATGGGGCTTTCTGTGTTGGTATTAATAGATAATGCTCCTTAACGTCGCATCCATCCCTGTCTTTCAGCTGTGTGAAAGTCTTCAATGAAAAGCTGACATTAGGTTTTTGCTATAACTATTCTCTAATCTCATTACACGTATGAAAGCTTTTCTGTACCACGGTGTGTACTGTGCTGTTTGGTCTCCTCTGTGTTTTAGATCACTTATGTGGCCAGTCCCTTCCAGCGGGAGCAGCACTCTTTTCCCCAGCCTCACTGTCAGCACAAGGTGGTTTGTTCTCTGTTGGGATTTGTTTGCAATGGCAAGTGCAGGGTTAAGACTTTACAAACCAGGGCAGATGAGGGGCTGCTGGCAGCTGCTGTTCCCTCTCAGGCTTCATCTCATGTAGTGTGCCAGTCTGACCTGGGAGGTGGAAGGGAAGAAAACATCAGCTTCTGGTCAGATAGAAATGCTTTCAGATTTGTCTTGGTGTTGAACTGTTGACTTTATGCTCTTCCTTCACAGCACATGCTCTTTTCTTAAAACCGTGTTCAGCTCTCTCGAGTTCATAACAAGAAAACATTACATTTGTTGTTCATACAGGGAATAAGCTTATTTAAGAAATGTTAGTCCTTAAAAAAAACAACTTTGGTGAATGGTTAAGGAAGCTACTGACTGAACAGAACAGGCGAATTCATCATTATGTCTTGTATATGTTTTGGGACTATTTTGGCTAAGCTTTAGTTTGGTTTTGGAGTAGAGAAACAGGTTGCATTTTGTTTCCTCTCCAAGCTTCTGAAAAGCTCTTTAAATTGCCTTTAGCAGCATTGACTTCATATTGTTAGGATAGCACCTACTTCTTCCCACCTTATTTTATGACAGATATGGGGACCGTAGTATGATCTTATTACTCCTTTCATTTTTCTGCTCTCATCCATGAACTTTGAGCAAACCTTGCAGGGGAAACAGTGGCAGACTTAATAGTCTTCTCAGCACATTCCCTAGTCTGACAGTTTTACAGCATATAGGTGGAACTCAGGTGCTCTGCAGGCTGCTCAGACACATCAGAGCCGGAGCTTTCTGAAAAAGCTTGTGGTTCAGGAGCACTGTCCTGTCTTCTGTCCTGGCTATGTGGTAGGTGCTCACTGGTGCAGCTACCTGAGCTGGTGACTAGAGGAGGCTCAAGCTGTTGGGGGGGAGTGATGTTGTGTGCTGGAATCCACAGGAGGGATGCAGAAAGGATGAGGCTTTGGGGAAGAGAGCGCTGATGTGCCTCTGCCAACAGCATGGGGGTTGGCCAGTGGATGTGGGTGTGTAACTGTGCCTTGATAGGTGATTGTTCTTGTGAAGTTATTTGAGCGAAGAATGTAGTAACTGGTAAAGCATTTTCTGACAGAAGAAAATATATGAAGTAATTAGTTTTTCTAGATTAGAATTTGATCCTGTTGTGTAACTTTGCATGAGCTTTTCTGTTAGCAGACTCTTGGTGTTTTCATTAACAGGGAGGGTTTTAATATGGCGAATATGGGAATTATTGGTCAATTGATGCAACAAATTCCTGTTTCAAACAGTTTTGCATGCTTCAGAAGAGCATATAACTGAGTTGTTCATGTTGCATAGCAATGCTGTAGTAAGAGAAGAAGTAGACTGTATGTGATTTTCTGCTTACTCTCTATCAACCTGCCACATAACCTTTATCCCGTTTGCCCTGCACACAGACTGGAGTGGATTGAGACTTCTTTCTCACTATCCCAGGTTTCACGTTCCACTGAGAGTATTTACAGACATCTTGATATGAATTTGATGTTGCTTGGATCTAGTTCTTTAGGAGATTAACTGACTGCTTTCCTGGTGACTGGTTCTTTCTAAATATTGATTTATTTACGCTGGTCTGTAGTTTAGCCTTAGCAGGCCATGACTGAGTTCAAACGTGTAAATTGGGATCAGAATAGGTGTGGCATTTAATTATTAACTTTATGGTTACTCAAGTCCAGTAAGAAACCTATAATGAGTCTGTTTTCATTTTGTTTACAGGAATAGTTATCTGCTTAGTCTCATCCTTCATATTTGGCAATCTGAGGAAAAGGTCTGAGCCAGCATGAAGACAGGAGCTCCTCTTCATTAGAGAAAAAGTGAGTTGGATTGAAGTCTGGGTTGTAAACTGGAAGTACTGATTGGCTTGTTATCACACATAGCTTGTGCTTTGCTTTTGAGTGTGGCTTTTACTTCAAAGCACTGCTGCTATGAGTGTGTCAAATCAAGCCCTAGTCTTGGTTAAACATGTGAAATTTTGAAGTGCATGCCTTTAATGTAAACCTGAACCTCACTACTACACAAGAACTGCTTGTTTGTGTAACTGTCTATCTGATGTGCCTCTTCCTTCCAAGTACTTCTACTGCTGCAGTAGAGATCTTAGCCCTCATGTTCCTTGTAGTGCTGTACTCATTGTTTTATTTCAGCAGTTTAATATTTGTGGCTTCTTTCTGCACTCTTACCAGTCTCTGTCTCCTGTGAGATATGTAGCTGTGCTCAGTGTATGTCTATTTTCAGAGTTATGTTAGATACCGCTGTTCAAATTTAAGAAATTCCTGAAATGCATGACTAAGGTTCTTTTTCTGTGCTTAGGAAGTCCTCAATTATGCATTTAAGTGGCTTGAGCATTAGTCATTTGGCTCTCAAGTCTCACCCTTGTCATAGCTCCTCCCAGTGCTTCCTGCCAGCGTCCTCATAGTATGCCGGACAAAAAAAGATTGTCCACTTGCCCAGTATGACTTTCATAATTTTTGGTGCAGTTGGATTACATTCAGAGTTTGTTGTTGTGTTTTTTAAGCAGGGCTCGTTTGCAGTTGTTGCTTACTAATGATATATTGTGGTTACTTAGCTTTCTGCCTGACGCAGTTCATTTCGAGGAGTGCACGATGACAGAGCGTGGAATGAAATGGGCTTGTGAGTATTGTACGTATGAAAACTGGCCATCTGCAATCAAATGTACCATGTGCCGTGCTCAGAGACCTAGCGGAACAATTATCACAGAAGATCCATTTAAAAGTGGTTCAAGCGATATTGGTCGAGACTGGGATCCTACGAGCACTGAGGGAGGGAGTAGTCCTTTGATATGTCCGGATTCCAGTGCAAGACCAAGGGTTAAATCATCTTACAGTATGGAAAGTGCAAATAAGTGGTCGTGCCACATGTGCACATACTTGAACTGGCCAAGAGCGATAAGATGTACTCAGTGCTTGTCTCAGCGCAGGACCCGGAGTCCCACGGAGTCTCCTCAGTCTTCAGGGTCTGGTTCGAGACCAGTTCCTTTTTCTGTCGACCCATGTGAGGAATATAATGACAGAAATAAACTGAACACAAGGGCTCAGCACTGGACTTGTTCTGTTTGTACATACGAAAACTGGGCAAAGGCCAGGAAATGCGTTGTGTGTGATCATCCCAGACCTAACAACATCGAAGCAATAGAACTGGCAGACACGGAAGAGGCTTCTTCAATCATAAATGAGCAAGACAGAGCTCGGTGGAGGGGCAGCTGTAGTAGTGGTAATAGCCAAAGAAGATCCCCACCTACAACCAAACGCGAATCGGATGTGAAAATGGACTTCCAAAGAATCGAATTGGCTGGAGCTGTTGGCAGCAAGGAGGAACTTGAAGTTGACTTCAAAAAACTAAAGCAAATAAAGAACAGAATGAAGAAGACTGACTGGCTGTTCCTAAACGCTTGTGTTGGTAAGTTGCTCCTCACTACCTGTTAGCTCCTGTGGTGTGGTGTGCTGGGAGAACAAAGTGTTTAAGAATAAACACGTTGTTTGGTTTTGAAACAGCTTTTGTAGGCCTTTGCATTTTAATTTTAAAGAGTAAACCTGAAGTCACTGTTGCTGAGAGGGGGTGTGGATTTCATGTGAGAGCTGAACAGAGTTAGATGCGTTTTGTGGCTCTTTGGGTGCTTATGTCCCTCTGTAGGAATTGATATCGTTGTTGCAGAATGCTGTTGTTCTGTTGTGGAGAAACTACACAACCGATCTACAGAACACTGTAGTCTGTGTAACTGCATTAAAAGGAGAACAAAATAAAAAAGAAGAAAGGCCTTTACTGGATATTTAAAAGCACTCTGCTGTTTGCAATGGCGAGATATGCTAGTAGAAGCAGCAGCTGCAGCTTGGGAGTATTTGTAAACACTGTGGAGCTCACAACAGTACAAGATGCTCTGTCAGATGTTAAAAATAACACCATAATATGTAGCTCCAAGTAACTGCGTGTGTTAATACTGACCTTGAAAGTAATAATGTTGCAGTAATACAGA
This sequence comes from Odontophorus gujanensis, assembly GCA_013399175.1. Taxonomy (NCBI): domain Eukaryota; kingdom Metazoa; phylum Chordata; class Aves; order Galliformes; family Odontophoridae; genus Odontophorus; species Odontophorus gujanensis. The sequence goes on from VXAB01001210.1 coordinate 11,930, forward strand.
TACTGTGTTATAAATGTTTTCATAGTCAGCTGCTGAAGAAAAGAAAATTTCAAATCCACATTTGTTTTGTATCTTAGTGCTTTCCTGAAGAGACTCTGGGTCATTCTCCCAATCCTGTGAAAGACCTGAGACTCAGGAGAGCAGGGTTTACTCCAGTTAATGACCTTGCGAATTACCTTTTGTGCTGTAGCTTCCTGGAAGGAGAACCTTGTGCCCTTGCACACAAGCAGGTTCAAGACTTGAAATAGGCAACTATTTTTAGGGTAAAACACTCTGGTTGAAACCGTAGCGTTAGCTGTGTGTCTCATGCTGTTCCTCAGTGTTTCACAACATCCCTTGTTGATGTAATTGACAAACTGATCTGTGGAGCTGTGTTATTTCATATATTTGGTTAGGTGTAAACATTTTTACAGCTATTGTAGATGTGATTTTTGTGAGCTAATAAATACTGCACTTTTTTGATTGTTGTTGCATAAATAGCTCGGATGTGTTTCGTTTTGCTGATAGCAGATGTGCAGAGCCTCTTTTTTTTTCCTGAAACGAAGCAACTGCAGTTCTGTATGATGTTTTGTAAACTGTGGAGTACTCAAGATCATTCTTGAGGTTGGAGGCCATTCCTGGGGCTCACAGGCATCTACTTTGCAATCTAATATTGACTGTATCAACTGTTACGGCTTTTTTCCTCTGCTTTTTGAACAGACTTTTTTTTTCTGTCTGTTTCAATACTACTAAAACAGTAACTTGTGTTTTCCAGTGCAGTCTGTGTGGAGATGATTGTAGCTTGTATTTAAGTGTAAGTATATTTCAGTGCTGCTTGTGATTGTGAGTTTGCATATCAGTAGGAAAATCAGTAGGGCAGTAATGATTTAGTTCTGCTATAACGAAAGCAGTTTGAAAGTAGCTTGGAAATGTCCTGATACTTGATGAGAAAATCAGAACGCAGATGGAGCTGTGAATTCCACTGCTGTGCTGCTGAAAGAGTCCTTGGACTCCTCCTGTAACTTAAAAGCTTACTGTACTTTTTCTACTAAGGAAAAAAACCCAAAAAGCAACATACCTAAACAGCACCAAAAGCTGTTAATAACTAATCCTTGATTTGAGACATTATTTTCCTGTCACCCATGTCAGTGTTTTTCCAATGTTACCTTAGTGTGAGGCTCTTAAAACAATGTCACTCTTGATAGAATGGCTTTCCCTGAAGCTCCTGTTCTTGCCATTGGAATCAATGGAGCTACTGTGACTTGCTGATGTGTGGTTTGTTTGCTGGCTGGAGCTCTTGTTTGGATCAGCTAAAAATTCACACTTGTTTTCATTTTGCAACTGCTTATCTAGAAATTGACAGGTCTGCCTGAAATACCGAGTAGGTTGGTGAAAGCTGATAGAGGAGGAGTCAGGGTGTTGACTTAGCATAGTCCTGCTGAGGAGTAATGGCTTGTTGGAGCTCGCTGACTTCACACTGCACCCTCTGTTGGGGGGGTCCTGTTGCTGTCACTGTATGGGAGAGATGGATCACTTTTTTGGATGTACGAGTTGTGGCTTTCCTGGTGTCACAAATAAAAGTTAGAGAAATGAGAGTAGGAATAATTCCTGGCAAATTGGCTGTTTTCTTTTCTCTTAGATGGCACCTTTTGGGAGGTACTGAGGAGGCACTTTAGATGAGTTGTTTAATGAACTTCACTGGCCTTAATGCAAGATCTGCATGGAGGGGAGGGAAGAAGAAAAGCTAATGGATGCTTACCAGTGCTCCATTTCAGCAGAGCACTGCTGCTGGGTTGAGTGCCTGATTAGAGCTCTGGGTTTTAGTAGTACAAATGGAAGAAGACGGTCACAGCTCCTAACACTCAGTTGCCTGGGACTCGTGCCTCAATACTTGGATATTCCCTCATGCTGGAGGTTCCCCTCCTGATGCTTTGGAGCATGGTTGCTGCAGGGCACTGGTGGGGATTCCTGAGTTGGTTGTGTTTGACTCCTGAGCTTGAGCTGCTGCTCACAGATCAGGGGTAAACTGTATTCTTCCAGTCCTGCTTGTTAACTGCTGCAGGAGAGCCTGCTTTCCAGGCTCAGGTTGGGAAGGTAGCTGCTGTTGTGGGCAGGCTTTGCTGCTGGAGGGTGGCTCCAAAGCCAGCCAGACATGAGTTCTTCTGAGCTGCCTGAAGGAAAAAGCAGAGTGTTTCCTAAACAAATCCAAAAATACTTAGAGCAGTCTGTAATGAATCTTGTTTTGCAGTACATCCTTAAAAGGACTGCTAGCTCGTTCCTAATATTCCTACATAGTTCTGCTTAGTTTTTTTTCTCTGTCAACTACTTTATCTCTCTTACAGTTTTTTTTATCCCTCTGTCATTCTCTCTCCTGTTCTCTGAATCAGTGCCAGATGTGTTAGCCAGGCATCTCCAAGCCCTGTGGGAAAGGAGAGCTGCTCTGTTTGGGTTCAGGTGGTGTTTACAGGGCACTGCCAAGCTACAGGACGGAGCTGCCTTCAGCCCAGCATCCTGCAGGGACTGCTGTGCCCAGACCAGTTTCCTTGTCACGTCACATTTGTGGCACAGCTAACCCTTGCTGTGTGTGGGTTGTCAGCCCTGTAACAAGGAAGTGGGAAGCATATGGGTGGAAACAGGCTGCTGGAGGCAGGAGAGGTCATGCCTCATGCTTTGCTTGTCTCAGCTTAGGCTCTCTTGAAGCGTTTGGGGGAAGTGTAGCATGAGTTAGTGGCTGACTAATTCAGGTGATTACCTGCTGTGCTGGCCTCTGCTAAATGTGGCAGGCAGTGCTGTGGAATGACTGAGGGGGAAGGCCCTGCTGTGAGCTGTACAGCCTGTCCTCCTTCCCCACTACGTGTGCTGCTGGGAAGCGTGACTTGGCGTACTGCTGTGCCAGGGTACAGTGATGTAAGCACACTGCTTTCACCTGGAGAAGAAGCTCCCTGGTGTGTTATCCTCTGCACTGAGCATACATATGTTCAAATTAGTTGTGTGTGCATACACACTTGTGCAGTTGTGTGTCTTTCCATGAGTGTAAAACTCTCTGTTCCTTTCTTCTTGGTAGTGAACCTCAGCTCCTGAAGTACAACTGTTTCAGTCTCTTCCTTTTAAACACTGTGTGTTATTTTATGCTAAAAGTAATTGAATAAGTAACCAAGTTAAAAATGCTTATTTAAGTTTGCCTTAGAAACACCAGTCGTTAACTTTAACATCATACATCCTTCTCTTTTCTTAGGGCACAAGTGTGCAGGTGGAGGTTTGACCATCAGGGTGGCATGGGGTTGGGTACAGCTGGCAGGTAGGAGAGGGGGTGGCACAGCCTCTTTCAGCAGCTCCCTCCTGCATGTGTGCTGCTCTGCCTTGTAGCAAGATGTTGGAAAGGCAGCGTTGTGGCCTGCTTGGAGATGTGAGAGCTGTTTGCTTGGAAAAAATAATGATATAGTCCTACTCAGGCATTGGCTGGCATTGGGTTTGAAGTATGTGCCTTCTTGGAAGGGAGTTATTGAAGCTGAGGCAAGTTGCAGAGCTTGAGAAACTCACAAATGCACTCTACGGAGGGCTATGCCTCAAACTGTCGTTGACAGAATGTGTTCTGCTGCTGATTGTGTGCCAGTGCTGAGGAGGGAGGTCCTGGAAACAAGGAAAGAGCAGAATGAACAGAAGGATGTGGTTAGAGGCCCTTAAAGGCTTTTCAAACAATCCCTCTGTTTTCTTTTTATTAATCTGTGTGAAGCTCCATATGTGCTTGTGAAAAGGATTTCTTCCTCTGAGAGAATTCCTCTCTGCCTGAATGCTTTTGCTGCTCAGAATGATGAGGTATGGCACTTACTGCTAAGTCGTTGTGACCACCCAATGTACCCTGAAGTAGTTGGAGCTCCAGAGTATGGTTCTGCTTCTTTGATCAAACCACAGCTCCTTGGCACTCGCTGCTTGGGGGGCAGTGAGGCTTCAAACAGGTGTCAGAGCTGGGTCTGGGGGGGTCAGCACACTTTATTTGCAAGCTGTGCCAGCAGGTGTTCTCCAGAAAGGTACTGAGGTGAGTGAAGGCAGCTGCTATAGGATTTTTTCTTGGAAACTTTTGCACCTGGTGGTTCTGAGGTCACTCACTGAGCCTGTGCAGCTAAGGCAGTCTGGATTTAGAGAGGAGTGGGGCATGGTGGGACACAGACCAGTGTCTGCAGTTTGCAGCATCTCACTGCCTCTTCTGGAATGCACTTTAAAGAGATGCAGTTCTAGCTGCAGCTCAGGAGAATACATTGAGTTGTAAGGATCAGCATGCTCTTGTGAATAATCAGAGCAGTGCCCCAGCAGGAAGCGTGGCTTGGGGATGCTATGTGTACAATCTTAAGGCAAATGCCACTTTTCCTTCTGACATTTTAGCAGTACAAGGAATGCAGTGGGTGTCAGTGGGGAATAGTCCAACTGGCATGGCACCGCATCAGGGCGCGGTTCAAAGAGTGCGTGTGTAAGTGATGGGGCACTTGTGCTTTATGAAAAGTAGTGGAGAACATCACTAAGTACTTCTGTGGTATTTCTTGTAAAGAGTGTTTTGTTGAGCTTTATGTAAATGGAGTAATGAATTGGAGGCTATCATCCATCTGAGAAGAGGCCAAAGTAATAGAAATGTGCCTCCTACTGGCAACAGAAACATTAAGAACTTGTTTTGGTGTGGTGGTACTGACTTCAAGAACTACAGACAGTTCTCATCAATGTTGTGTGCAGGCAGGTTTACCTTTGGTGTTGGGGTGAAATTGGTGCTTCCTAGTTCAGATTTCTGTCCGTCTGTTTTGGAAACTGCTGTGTTGTTGCTTGGGGTTCCCTGCAGCCTTCGATTGTTGTGAGTGGCCCCTGGTGAACTGCCAGCTATCTTTCCTGTTCCAAACAGCTGGGAAGGAATAGGTATTTGGGTAAGAGGTTTGTGATGGCCATGGAGCAGGCTCTGCTGTAGTGATGCTCAGGTCATTTAAATAGCAGTATTTTGGTGCTGACGAGCACCGGACGTCAAGGCGCACAGCAGGATTTCAGGAGCGTGCTTCTTATAAGGGGAGGCTCCTGATGGGCTCCATGGGAAAAACACTGTGAAGCAAGCTCTGTGCTGTTTGTCTGTGGAGGTCCGTCACACCATAGCTAGTAATCTCATGGAACAGTTTGCCTGGATTTGTGCTAAAAAAGAGCTGCTGCCACTTTTTTCCCTTTTTCTTTTCTGTAGCCACTTGGCTGATAGGATAGAAGAGCAGAGCGTGGCCAGGCTTAGTGCTTGTGCATCACCACTCCTCTACAGCTGTCAGCGCCAGCTTGAGGTGGCATATAGGACACTGACACTGTTCTTCTGTCAAAGTGTTGCCAACCTACACCACCTTTACAACCTAGAAAGCATATCTGGTATGCCAGTTTTGATATGTGTAATGAAAACTCTCTAAAGTTGCATCAGTGAGGTTAGAAATGTACTCTTTAAATGAAAACTGGGGATTCTTGGGATGCCACGTGCAAGTCCTGGCAGTACGGTGCCCAGCATGTTGCTGATTTGGGTCCTTGCTGCTGCTCACAGCAGTTGGTGCTCAAAGCATTGCACAACCTCCAGTGGCTGCCTCCCGGTGTTGCTTCTTGCTGGGGTTTGGCTGAGCAGGCCTGCTGCTGTAGGACACTAACAGGTAGGGTGTGCCTTGGCACTGTCTGAAGGCTGTGGCAGTGTATGCTGCTGTGCAGGCTGGCTGAGTGCGACTGCTGGGAACTGTTGGGTCTGATCATCTGCTGCTGAAAGAATGTTTTGGGGACGTTTGATTCTTGGAGCAGTCAAAATTGAACAATACGAAGTGACTGCTGATACGCAACGAGATGTCTTTTGTAAGTTAATGTAATAGTGGTAAGAAGGGTGGGGTGAGATGTCTCCTGCTCTCCCATCGGTATTCTTTCCCTGCGGTTTCTTGGGTGGTTGCCAGCAGGTGATTTTGAGCCACAGCAGCTGTATAATTCATTTAGAGAAAATGAGTCATGAGAAATTGTGAGACTTTGTCTGTGTGTACTAACAGAGCTAGGGTGATAAATCACAGGCAGCCCTGGCGTTGCCTTATCAGTTGCCCAAGTATGCAGTTGTATGGGAATAAAATACTGCACTTGGCGTTCTTGTAATGGATGCAGCATTGACAAAGCCCTTGCCTCTTCCTCTGATACGCCTCAGTTCCACCTGGAAGCAGAAGTGTAACAGGAGCACAGCTGTGCTGGTCATACATCCCACACTGTGCTTCTTTATCACATGTTTTAGGGAGAGTCTTGAAACTCTGACCAGTGAACTCCGTGTTCTTCTTTCCCATTGCTGAAGTAGCTTTGCTCCATCAGTAGCTGCACTTTCATTGAAATGATATATCAACTTTGAAGGGCTTGATGAAGTGACTGAGGTTCTGTGACTGAAATTTGCAGATGGATTTGTTGCTTTTGATACCCTTGAAATGAATAATTTAACATTCGGCTGTAGGGACGTATTAAGTAGAACTGACAGTTTGATAGAGAAACATCTTGCACTGGTAATGCATTTTCCCTCTGCACTCTTTCTGAAATCTCTCTATCATTTTGTAATTCAGGGATTAGACTTCTCTGAATGTTTTCTGCTTTTTTTTTGTCTGGTGCTCAGACTTGAGTCCTGAGCTGGAGTGACACCCTGATCAAAACTTTCCTCTTTCTCTTCTGATTGTTTTTTGAGTCTTTGTAAAATAGAGTGGAGGAAGAACTTGTCACCCGTTCCTGTGTCGTGGCTGTAGGTAAACACTGCTGAGTTGGTATGTTGGTACAGAGTTTAGCTGCAGGAAGTGGGGGACAGGGTTTTCTTATTTCTCTGTTCTGTGTTTTACTCTTCTGTATGTGAGCTGCTGCAGTGAGAGCTTCAGAATGTTGTCTCTGAAGTATTCTCTTTGCTTCTCCATTATTAAAGATGGCTTTAAGGTTACTTTCTTCCATTTGTGCTCTGTAAGAAAACAATGTAAGCTAGCAGGAGATGATCTTCATAAATTTCAGACTCTTTGACTGTAAAGTCTTATATTGGAACCAGTGTTATTAAACATATCACCACCACACCTTGATGTTGTATGTGCTTAATTGCAGCTAAGGAATGCATCCTTAATGAATGGCCTTGATGTGAAGTGTGGTCCAGCAGGTAGATTTCTGGGGACTCCAGAAGATATTTGGGATTTTTTTTCCCTGTCTCACTTCAGAAACCTAAGCAACACAGAGTTGATGCAGTGTGTGCATGTGGTTTGTCTTTAATTCTTTATTAAAAGGGTGCAGATAACTGAATGATAAGTAGGCTCAATCAGCAGCAGAGAGAGTGAGCTGAAGAGAAATTGTGTCCTGTGTCCTCTTCCAGCACTGTTCTCATACTTATTTGAGCAGTGCTTTAGTGATTCTATTTCTTAGGTCTGGTCACATGTTTTGAAGATAAGAAGGAAAAGTACAGTCAAGGAATCTCTGTAGTATCAATGAGTGACTTTCCTTCAGTACTGTATGATATGCTGAATGGTTCCTAGCGGAAGGGCCCTTAGCACCTTTTGGCAGCTGGCTTTCAGTGTGCCACACCTTCTGGCTCTTGGGTAGAGGAAACAGTCCAGGAGGTGACGTGAGTGTGAGTATGGCTCTTTTCTTGTTTAAAAAAATTAAAATCACTTGAATGTTTCTCGGTCTGCGGTGATCTTCATGTTAGATCTTTGTTAGCTACACACAATGAGAGGCTGTATTAGTTAAGGTACTTTGCTCTACTGGTGCCTAATTGCCATCTGGAACGAATTCTTTTATTCTTCTTTTCTTCAGGAGTTGTGGAAGGTGACTTAGCTGCTGTAGAAGCCTACAAGTCGTCAGGGGGAGATATTGCCCGCCAGCTCACTGCCGATGAGGTGCGCCTGCTAAACCGCCCGTCTGCTTTCGACGTGGGGTACACGCTTGTACATCTGGCAATACGCTTCCAGAGACAAGACATGCTAGCAATTCTGCTTACAGAGGTGAGCTGCACAGACTGAATGGGAGCCTTATGTAACTGTGCCATTGTTTGCAGGCAGTGACTTGTAACTTCATTTGCTAGTTGATAGACACTGACGTTAGAATATATGAACTGCTGCACTGCGCCTTTCTTCTGTTGTTGCTTCTCCCTCAGAAATGAGTTTGCTGTAAGACTTGCATGTATGCGGTGTTCCTGAGGACGCAGAGCATTTCCTATTAAACTGTGCAGTCTTGGCAGAAGTTCTGACCTCACTCCTGGTGGAAGTGAGCTATTGTGGGGTTTCCTGTGCTTTGGGTGGGGGAGAGGAAATGCCCTGAGAGCAAGCTCAATGACGGCTCAATTGGTCGGAGTTTTGTTAAGGAATATCTCTGCCTGGCAATGATCTGTCCTCTTCTTTCTTCCCTGAGATTTTTGGGAGCTTCTCCTAGGAGAAAAGCAAGTTCCTTGTTTTGCAATATGGTGACTTTTCCGCTCTTCCCCTGATGCATGGCCTTGTTGGTTCCTCTGTCCCCTTGCTCTTGCACGTTCCATTTTCTTCTGTGTTTTTGTGTGGAGCATCTCACTTCTGGTAGTCCTTCCCTCCTCGAAGACCCACAGCTATTTTTGTTACCATTTTTATCATCTCAGACTTGTTTTCTTGCCTGATGAGAGCCGAGTTTTTATTCTGTCTCTACCTCTATTCTGCCTGTCTCCCTCATTTGGTGCTCACTGCAATTTGGAAGCATGCATTCCTGAGAGTGGCCTACCTGAGAAGCTGTGCATGAGGCTGGTGGAGTGCATAGGGCTGAGTAATTAGAGAGAGTAGATGATGCAAGACAAATGGAGTAGAAGCCTTGGAAGGTGCATGCCTCTGAATGGCTAATATCAGTACTTCTTGTGTGGCTCACATTGTTACCTGTGGGAATGGGGTTGAACCTTCTCTTTAAAAAGCTAACCTGCTGAAATGCTGTCTGCTTTTGTTTCAGTTGTTGGAAGTATTTACTCAACATAGCATTTGTAGAAAGATTTAGTAGCATTTGAGCTAGTGTATGCCCTCCTTTGCTAGGATATTAACCAGTGAAAATGTGTCTTTTAAAGCTTTGTTTAAATACCCAGTCATCATGATGTTGCTTACCATGCATCATTGAATGAGCTCCTTCTGCCACCAATTGGAATCCAGAGGAATTTAAGTGTCTTACCTTAATAGCTTTTGGGAAATTCCTCTGTAGGAAACTGTTGTGCAATGGTAATGAAGCTTAATGTGAAGTCTAGGCTGCGCTCATGTATGAATTTTGAGTTGTATTAGTTACTTTTTTGCCTCCATTTTCCTACTGGGAGTGGTTGTCTGCTAATTCATTTCTGCGATTGGAAGAGAATTTTACCAGGTTTATTATCAGCTATGTGCTAAACGAGAGAGATGAATTCATCGTATGCAGTGATGCATTCTATCTTTCTGAGCACTAATGCTTACATTTTCATTGCACCACTTACTAACAAAATATTTTCCCCCGATGGTTATCATTCCAAAGCCTTAATACTTAACTAGGAACAACACTGAGTGCAGTAACTCCGTTCTGTTGCAGGTATCACAGCACGCAGCAAAGTGCATTCCTGCCATGGTGTGTCCAGAGGTCACGGAACAAATTCGTCGTGAAATTGCTGCATCTCTCCATCAGCGGAAGGGAGACTTTGCTTGCTATTTTCTGACTGACCTTGTAACGTTTACGTTACCCGCAGGTAGCTCTACAATTCTTCTTGCTGCTTCACTTCCTTTTTTCTTTCTTTCTTTTCTTTGTCTCTTGGTTGAGAACTGTTTGTTTGGGATCTATACATTGACTTTCTGAGAGTAGTAGTGTCCATGTAGGCTTTATTTTTGTTCCTTAGTTCTTTGGTAATTTAGGTTAGACCAAGTAGTGGAATTTGCAAACTAATTCTCAGTTTTGCACGCTTTGATGTGTACATCAGTGTTGTGAAGTGAATGTGTGGTCCTCTTCAGACGTGAGGAAATGGATGAAAAGTCAAGTTGTGTGAGGAAAGGCTGTGTCAAGATCAGAGCTTGGATGTTTCTGGACTCTCTTGTGACTTTTCTTATAGCTGTGATAGTTTTCAGTCCTTTCCTTTGAGACCCTCTTAGATTTGTACCTGTTTATAGCAGTAGCACTTAATGAGTAATGCTTTGAGGTATGCTGCAATCAAGATAATGTCATTCAGCTGCTTGCCTCTTAACAAAAGGAACTATTAGAGGACTCCTAATCTTCAGTAGCTGTTTCCTTTAATAGAAGTACTACGAAGCATAAGAAAATGTGTAGATGGAAATGGTATTGATCTTTATAAAGCAGTAGTGTTATAAGAATTCTCTTTGGAACCTCCTGGTTGAGCATTACCTCATCTCTTCTACCAAGAGTCTGTAGATGTGGAATTTGCTTCCTTTCAGAGGAGGCATTAGGAATAGTATGGTAAAGGCTATATATTCTCTTAAATAACAAGTGGTAACATCTTTTTTTTTTTTTTAAAGCTAATATTAAGTGATTTTTGTCTTCCCATTTTTCCAGATATTGAAGACTTACCGCCCACAGTCCAAGAAAAACTATTTGATGAAGTACTTGATAGAGATGTTCAGAAAGGTAAACACTCCTCACTAGTGTCTCTCCTTGTCATTAGGGAATATTTATCTCAATAAATACATTTTGAAAAGCAGATTTGAGTGCATGTGGCTTTGTTGCCTGAAGTCGTGTTTTAAATACAGATTTGATAATTTTGAGTCAGTCTTAACCCTGAAATTTTGTTTAACATTTCCATTCCATTCAAGGGGCTGAGTAGGAATGGAGTCTTAGAAATTATGGTTATAATACATCTTTGGATTTCAGTTTTCTGGGTATTTCTAAGGCTTTACAGCTAAAGTCACAAGCTCTTCACAGAAGGCCTAACAATTTTTCTGCTTCAGTAGTAATCCTAAAGCAATTGACGTGATGTTTCTTTAAGGCTTGTGTACATTTTTTCTTTCTTGACAGTATATAGCCCAAGGAAGCGAATGCCTTTAGCTGCTGTACTTCACTTATATTTGTAGTTTGTCAAAACTGCAGTTTTGTTGATGTTAGTAGGTAGATTGTGCCACTAACATGCTGTTCAGTTGGAGTCTTGAAATGCAGATGGGGTTTCAAGCCATGCTGTTGTTACAGAGCTCGAAGAGGAATCCCCTATTATTAACTGGTCGCTGGAGTTGGGTACGCGCTTGGACAGCAGATTGTATGCACTTTGGAATCGGACTGCCGGGGACTGCCTGCTCGATTCGGTCCTGCAGGCCACCTGGGGCATCTATGACAAAGACTCAGTGCTGCGGAAAGCTCTTCACGACAGTTTACACGACTGCTCACATTGGTAAGTTAGTTCCTGTGTCACCCTTCCCACGTAGTTGTATTTAAAAAACCAACAAAGCAAAACCAAACGACAGCAACACAGCTGTGCAGGTCAGAAGCGTTGGGTGTGATTCACGTGGTCATCTATTCCAGCTTCTTCTAAGTGCAGAGCACTGGAAAGGTGGGAGTCCTGATGTCAGTGATTGTGGTCTTCACCAAACAGCACATAAAACAAAGTGAAATACTTGGTGCTGTGTGCTTCTCAGGTGTGTGCTGACTGCAGTTAAAACTGGAATTTCTCTATACGTGCGGTATAAACTGTGTGTGTGCTCCATCTTCTTGCTGTTGGGGAAGAGGTTGCAGAAGATTGTTAGAAAATAGCCTTTAATTCCTATGTAAACTTCTCAGAGTTTTCATTCCATCTGCTTAGTTGCAGCTTTACTTGGTACTGCTCTTTTTCTTCCTGTGCTGTCTGCTAAAGCAATGGTGGCGAAGCACAGTGCTGATACTTAGCTAGTGCTGTCACTTGGCTGTGGAAATAATTTATCTTCCTCAGTTAGCGTATGCTGTTCCACACTGGCAGCCTTCTTCAGTCCAATGCTGTGGTTTACCTCTGTTGGAAGAAAAGCACTTGTCAGAACCCAGCCGGTCTATGTCAGCTCTCAAGTGTGTAATGGGGCTAGAGCTGGATATTGGTAAAGGCTAAGACACAGGAGATTAGATTTCACATGTCCTTGATGGCAACCAGAGAAGCTTGTCAGCTGGCGTAGCAGAGAGGAAGCCTGTCACCTTTCTCAGGAAGGCAGCAAGGGCTCCTTTTAGGGGTGCATAGGAAGTTTTATGATTGCTGCCCCCAACTACTTGCTGTTTCGAGAGACTCAGAGTTAGTGTCTAGAGCTGGATTCAGCAGTGTGGTGCTTCTCTAGCTGTTCTTCTGAGATCCTGTCTCCCACATAGCTCTCTCACTACTTGAGTTGTTTATAGTGGAATGTGCATCTCAACCACGCAGGAATGTCCCTGGCATCACAGGCAGTTCCTCTGAGGCCAGAACAGCAACTGATGATAGATCAGGTTTTGTTCTTTATGGTAACAAGACAAAGCATAGCATCTAAAAACATGCTGGAGATGACTGAGTTTTAAACCAGTCTTTCAGACTGTGAATGCTAACTTTTGTTGGCTTAGTGTTGTGTCAAACATAGTGCTCGTTATTTAGAACGTATTAAATCTGGCTAATCTTTTTAGTTCTTGTTCTGGGCAGGAGCTGTTTTTTCCTCTGAATTCACTTAAGTCAGTCCTTACTGAAACACAGTTAAATCTGATTAAAATGTAAAATATATGCACCCTCATCGTTTGAATGCCATTGCCTGCTATCAGTCTGTGTGATCTTATTGGCTGGTTGGTTGCTGGAAAAATCAGTACTGGTTCTAGGACAAACCTCTGCAGAGCTATCTCCTTAATAGGACATGATCTGCCTCTAGGTGGAAGTTCTTGAAGAGTCGACTGGCATTTCTGTGGTGATAATATGTCAGATGTGAGTCATAATTCCTTTCAGAAAATCCAGATTGAGGTTCTGAGAACTCGCAGTGAAGTTCTGCTGCAAGTAAATTGTTCTTTGTATCCTATTCATGCTGTGTAGATTGTGTGGGAAGGTAACACAGTTAACTTTAAACTTCTTGGGCTGGGACGTGTGGCAGATAGGAAGAGATGTTGCTGCCACTGGCTTTAATGATGGCTGCTGAAGGAACAAGCTCTTAACTGCAATCATTAGTCTCACCAGTATATTTCTATCTACTGGAATTGTTCTATAGAGACCTCACAGAGGTGTCAGATAGACTGCTTAAGAGGCACAGTCTGCTTTAAACTGGTATGCTTTAGTGTTTGTTGGCACGTGACATGGTTAAAGAAGAAAATATCTGTATTTCTTGCATGAGATAGATTAGCTTTCTCTTCGTGAAATGGAACGTCTTGGTTTTGTTTACTGTAGATCAACACTTAAAAATAAATAAGGCTAAATAAGACTTCATAAAAGCTATTACAACATGTATCAAATGAGCTAGGAGCCTCGTAGAAACTTGTATCTACTACAGTGTGTTTGCTGTAGGTATTGTGATGCCAAGTGATGTCTTAAATGAGGACTGGCAAAACGGAGTCTCATGCAAATCTGAAAATGTGTGTCACTGTGGATGCTCTTTTTTCTCTCCCATTCATTACAGATTTGGGATAATGGATTACAAGGGCTGAGTACTGCTACCAGGCATACAGTGGTTGAGTACATATTTTTGCCTTTACCTTTCTCTCTCATGCTCTCTCCCTCTCCTCCCCTCCTCCCTTACCTCCAATATAGGTTCTATACACGCTGGAAAGAGTGGGAATCATGGTATTCCCAGAGCTTTGGTTTACATTTCTCATTGCGAGAGGAACAGTGGCAGGAAGATTGGGCATTCATACTCTCTCTTGCAAGCCAGGTAAGAGAAATTCTTCATAAGTTTGCTGTTTGAAGTATATTCAGCTATTTATTTATACTATATTATATAGTATAATAGTCTTTCTGAAGAGAAATTTCAAGAACTGAGGTTGTTGTTGAGGAATAAGATTTTGTTTGTGATAAAGAAAAAAGTTCCTCTTAATCCAACAATGTTCAACTATTACTGAGGAGGCTCTTCACGCCAAGTTAATTAAAAAATGTACTTGTTGAGCTTGCCATTAAACAGTATAGTGTGGAAAAAGCTTGGTTCCATTGGTGTCAGAGCACGGTCTGTAGAGCAAACTAATTCAGCAGCTAGGAGACATCATGTCATGCACACCTGGAGCAAACCCATACATCTGAAGGTACGCTGGAGAAACTTGGGCAGACTGATACTTTGCAACTCCCCTCCAAAATGGGATTTACATTCAAACTATAGGAATATTTTGAGCTCCCCTTTTAAATGATATACATGGTATTTGTAGCTGTTTTCCTGCCACTTGGTTTGGATGTGCTCTTTTCCTATCATCGGGAGATACTTAGCTTAACCTTTCCCCAGATGAGCAAATTACTTTAGACTAAATATTCTGCAGTGCCTCGCAGCTGGCTGAAGGATGAGATGTGTTAGACTGAATTTGGAAGATAGGACAAAGAATTATTACAGACAGATAAAGTTCTTTTGCAAGCTGAAGTGGTTTTGCTTATCTCCAGCTGATATGTAGACTTCTCCTCTTTCATGTTTTTTCTAGATCACCCTTAAAAAAAAAACATTTTCTGTCTCAGTTTGGAGAATAGTTTACAAATTCCAGAGTAGAGAGAATAAGTTCTCTTTCAACTGCTGTCTGTATTGTCTTTGTTTCAGCCTGGAGCAAGTTTGGAGCAGACACACATTTTTGTACTTGCACATATTCTTAGAAGACCAATTATAGTTTATGGAGTAAAATATTATAAGAGTTTCCGAGGAGAAACGTTAGGATATACCCGCTTTCAAGGTAAGCCTGTATTTTTTCAAGTTTAGTGTTAACTAATGGTCAAGTATAGGTCATAAAGGAAGTTGAAAGGATGACACCAACTACTAGATGGAAGGAAGTGGAGTTGCGTTGTGAGTAAACTCTTCTGCTGTTAAAAAGAACCCAACAAACCACTCAAAACTTGCAGTTTTTCAGTGTATGATGGGCATGCTGCCTACAGCCACAGCTTCAAAACAAAACATTTTTACCTCCACTCAATGTGCTCTTAGCCTGTCATTTATCTGAAATGTTCCTGTAAGTGAAAACTTAACAAAGTTGCGTGGTTCATGCTGCTGTAAGACGTGGGCTTAATAGATGGCATTTGAAATTCTGCCTGTTTGTGCTACTAGTGGCCATAAATATATAAATATTCATTTTAAATTAAATTGTACCTCAGTGTACTTCGTAAACTTGGGGGAGAGGTGTGCTGAAGGTACCTGTGCTGCTGTACTGGCATGGTTTCCCAGCAGAGTGGCAGTGGGATTTGCTGGGTGGTACTGCAGCACTGCAGCAGGTGGATTGAAGCTGCCCTGGTGAAAGTGAAGAGGAACTGTCCTCAGAGCCAGAGGTGGGGGTATGCAAAGAAAGGTGGAGAATGATAAAGTTGGAGTTCTTACAGTACTTGAAGTGGCTGCTTTTACTTGAATGTATGCCACAGAGGCAGTGTAAATACTGGCCTGCTTGTCAGCTGGTGTTCTGGCTTTGGGTATCTTGATTGGGTTCTTGCTGCTTTTGCATTTTCCATTTCTCACCCTGTCCAGCTGCATTTTGTGGTTAATTCTGGGCAAACAGCGTAGCCATCCTTAAGATAAAAGTGCTATGTTGCTTTGGTGTGTGGGGATTCCTTAAGAAGCATATTCTATTTCAAAAGTCAGTTAAGTGTTTTTGAGTGACTCACCTCTGTATCAGGTGGTAACACTTCAGCATTCCCCTGTAAGCAGGGGTGAAAATTTGTAAGGGAGGATTGGGAGCATCGATACGTGCTCAGCAGTAAACATAACAAATGTGGAAAGAACTGTTGAGCCCAGCCCTGCAGCTGTGTGAAGGGGTGTTAGGGCATTCCTTTGGCTCGTGGTTCATCTTCCTGGCTTGTGTATCTCTCCCTGACTCCTACCTGGCATTGTTTACACCAGCACAGTTGATTTGTTTAGAGCTTAGTAGCCTGCTCTTTGCAAACAGAAGTGAAGCAGGCAAAGTGGGAAAGGTGTCCAGTCCATAACTATGAAGAACTGTAGGTGGAATTAAAGTATAACCCACTGTAACTGCTTACAGTCTTCAGAAATTGTAGAAGCTGTGTGGTTTATACCTTTTGGGCAGTGACAAAACATCTTACACAAGGAACAGGGAAGTGGAATACTTGGGAGGGCATAAGATCTATTACTCCCTGTAGCTTTGTGTTTTCATTTAGATGATGACAGCATAGGCTGGGAAAGAACAGTTGATCATATATAGACTCCATCCTTTGGGGTTTGAGTTGCTTTTGACTTAAAGGCTGAGTGGTTTGCAAAATGCTTTCATTTTGTAATGGCCTAAACACGCTGAAATTGCTTTCTTGCTCAGTGAGGCAGCCAGGTGCATGGCACAGCCTCATGCTGAACACGTGCTTCCAGGAATGTGGGCAGAGCAATGTTTGTGGGCAGTGATGCACTCGCTGCGAGCTGCTCTGGGGATGCACGGAGTGCACGGCGGGTGAACTCAGGACTCCTGAGTCACATTACCTGCAGTCATTTCTCACCCTGTCCAGCTGCATTTTTGTGGTTAATGTCTGCTAATTAAATGCCAGCAGCACAGCTGAAACCAGGTGGCTGTGCAGCTCTTGCATGCAGAGCAGCGTGGGCCAGCAGGACGCATCTCCTGTGAGTGGTACACGAGTCTTCTGTGCCTGTGAGCTCTGCTTGGCACGTGTTCCCCTCTCAGGAGCTCTTCTGTGACTCAACATATAGCCCTTTGTCTATGTTTAAGATCACATTAACCAAAAGAAAGAAAAAGGCAGGATAGTGTGGGTTACAGTAGAGATGGAAAGAACTTCTTTAAATGCTTTTCCTAACAGCACGTTTGTAGCACACTGATCTAAGCTTCCTATCCTGCCCCCAAACCTTCTTGCTGATCAGGTTTCTTCTTCTCCAGGAATTGCTCGTGTTCTGAGCTGGCAGCCTTGCTGTGAATCCCATAACTCGCAGCCTTCTAGTTACCTAGATCACAATTGGCTGTTAATGCTTCTTTAAATATTTAGGCTCTGACAGCGCCAGATCCGCTTACCCACCCTTCAGCATCTCCTGGTCTAGCTGCAGGAGCACACAGCTTTCAGGGTTAAGCAGGAAAAGAGGTGACTGACACGTTATATCAGATCAGGTTGGAGAAGTGAAATGTGTTGTGGATGCTGTCTGGGTGCTGTGAGCCCCTGCTCTGCTCAGTGGGGTTTGTCTGATGGAGGTGATTGCAACCTGGGGAAGAGATGAGTGTTCACCCTGAGAGTGCTGGGATAAGTGTTCCTAGCTGAAATGTTAATGCTTGAAATGTTCTCTGGTTAACACTTGGCCCTTGTTCTGCATTGTTTGGGTGAGGTGAGGAACTGTTGGGAGATTCTGTTGTGAAGTGAGGAATGGGAGGAGCATAGAGGTAACATTCCTCAGGATTTCTCCTCACATCCAGGTTTTGTAATAAATTTGTGTACGGTTAACAGAATGAATAATGCCAAATAGTATTGTAGCTATTTTACAGGTGGTATAGTTAGAAAGATTATTGCGATGGAAAGAGACAATCAAAATAAAGGAAAATAATCACCCATGTCCTAGGTTCACAGTAGGAAACTCCTAAGCAGCAACTTCCAGAAAAGAGATCCTTCCCAGTGGTGGTCAGCCCTTAAATGGGGTCTGGGAGAGGTGGAGCCAGACTGCACCCCTTCTGCTCACACAGTGCATTGCCTTCACCTGTGCTCCTGTGGCTGACTCAGTGCTCACCTCAGGTGATCCATCCGTGGTTCAGGCCCTGATGCAGCAGTTCCCATACAACTTGTGACTTTTATCTGAGAGTCCTTCCAGTTCTTTCCGATTTTTCTTGACTCTCCAATCAGAGGATGGAGGGAGGCCAAATACTGAGAACTCCTGCTAATTCTTTTGTAGAAAAGTTGAGTTTGAAGCTTAGATAAAACCTCCCAAAGCACCTCCTGCCTCGGATTTCCATTTTACTGCTGCTCTGCAGTGCCCATGGATGTTGGAGGAGGAACAGAGTGCCTTGTTTTGCTGCAGCGTCCGTCCCAGACTCGCTGGCAGCAGCTGTACTATGAAAGGTTGCTATGCTACATGTGCACTTAAGTTTATGCATGGCTATTTTTAAGCTGTCACAAGGTAAGGCCTGCTTTTGCTGAAGTTGTCTTGCAGCAGTACTCACCAAGAATTATTTTTCTTCCTAGAAGAAAAGGATTCTGGTTTTGTTTTGAAACTCTCTATCCCTCAAGCCAATCGCTCTCTTTATTGCTAAAAATGGAAGGGAGGAAAGCTGCAATTTCATTTGGAACCTGTGACATCAGTGATTTTTTTTTTCCCCTATTTTCTAAATGTGAGCAAAGCAGAGTCAGTTTCTGGTGGTTGGTCTTGCTTATTTTGGAGAGTCCATATGCGTAATTGATGCGGGTTAATTTATTTATACGATGTTGATAAGTTGAATTGTCTCTGGAATGGGCTGCGTGCTCAGATGCTGAATAATGCTTAATGCAGTGTGCTCTCTTAATAATAGGCTTTTGCAAGCAGATGGCAGGATTCCTGTTTGGGTAAAAATAGGCACGTAACTGTAGCTTTTATTTCTGCATTTAGCATCTTTGTTTATTTTGTACATAAATCTTAACAAAACAAAAGCTGAATGTAGGACTGCTTTCCTAAGCTTACTTTCGTTAACAGATCATGTCCTGTAGGGGGAGGATGATGTGGTGTTGGTGGAACTGCAGTGGCTTTTGCCTGGCCGTGTGCCATTGCAGATCCACCTGGCCAGTCCCCTGCTGTCCCAGTTAGAGTGAACTGGCACTACTGAGCAGTGCGACTCGGGTCGGTGTGGACCAGGCCAAAAGCTTGGTAGCAGAAGACTTCCTTGTAGGACTTGACTGTAGCTCTGAGTCTCACCCTTTGCTCTGTGTTGTTGTAGGTGTGTACTTGCCTTTGTTATGGGAACAGAGTTTTTGTTGGAAGAGTCCTATTGCTCTGGGCTACACACGGGGCCATTTCTCTGCTCTGGTTGCCATGGAGAACGATGGGTATGGCAATCGAGGTGCTGGTGCTAACTTGAACACTGACGATGACATTACTGTTACATTTCTACCCCTGGTGGATAGTGAGAGGAAATTATTGCACATTCACTTCCTTTCTGCTCAAGAGGTAAGAAATAACCCAGTAGCTGCTAGTCTTCTTCACAGCTCCTTCTGAGTTGCAGCCTCAGCATCCACGTTCCCACAGCTCAGGGAATGGTCAGGAGGAGATGTATAATACTGCTCCCCTCATCACCCGAGGTGATTCTGAAGTGCTTTCCCATGTATTTGGTGTTTTATTTGTGGGTCTGTATGTAGAATGTAAATACACTGTGCAAGGTACAGGTGTACCTTGAAAGGACCTACAAATAAAGACTCTTGACACTGAGGGTGGACTGAAGTGTTTTATGGATGCAGTGCAATTATTGGCCAGTGCTTACTGCTTGGTCTGTCTCACAATGAAACACAACTTCTTTAATAACTGTGAAAATGACAGGGAGCCACTGTAATAACGTGTGTATGTAGGGGAGGGGAGGGAGTGGGTGAAACCACTTTGTAATCCTCGAAAACAGCCATCCTGCAGATGAAGGAGAAGAAGAGTATGGCCTTCCAAGTTCAGGGAGAGCTCTTCTTTGTTATTAGTGATGTCTTACAAGTGGAAGTGATTTGTATCACACACTGCTGGACTTGCTTTGTAAAGCCAGAAGGCTCTTCTAGGACCTGTCCCAGTTAGACGTTGTGCCTTCTGTACAAGTAGTTTCCCACAGATGACTGAAATATAGGAAAACTGTATTGGAAATGTCTGCTTGGAGAATTCAGAAGGGAGGAAAAGCTGGAGAACACTTCGAAAACTTTCACATGTTGGTTGAGAAAAGCAGTGTGTGTTGGTTTAATTGGCTGACAGTGTCCTGGGAAGGGAAGTGCATGGCTCCCCCAGACAGGGTAGCGTGGCTTCCGTCCAGCCCCTGGTAACATTGCAAGCCTCACTCTGTCTGTTCTCTCCCCATCAAAGATAGGTAACGAGGAGCAGCAAGAGAAGCTGCTTCGGGAGTGGCTGGACTGCTGTGTGACAGAAGGAGGGGTCCTGGTGGCCATGCAGAAGAGCTCCCGCCGCCGCAACCATCCCCTGGTCACCCAGATGGTGGAGAAGTGGCTCGACCGCTACCGCCAGATCCGCCCGTGCACTTCCCTGTCTGATGGCGAGGAGGATGAGGAGGATGATGATGAGTGACGGCTGAATTTGGAGAAGAGAATTACCAGCACGTGGTGTCTGACCTGCAGTTAGCCTTGTGCCACAGCCGCGTGGAACGGCCTAACTCCAGGAGAAACATGCTGCGAAGGATTGTTCTAACCAGCACGGGGAGAGTCTCAAAGCTCATCTGCTGCGTGGAGAGCGCCGAATGGGCTGCACCAGAGTTTGTGTAAAACCCAGAGAAACAAAACACCTAATTTTATTATCAAGACAGAAAAAAAAAATACACCACGACACTTTTCTTTCTGATTGTAAATCTGTCTATAAATGTACCGCATGTGGTTGTGTAAGAGATTGTGTGATAGGAGAAGTATACCAGCATCTTAATTACTGCAAGAAGTGTTTCAGATGAGGGCACTTGCAAAGCACACGTTAGGTGGATCTCTCTTCCCTCTGAGGTTCTTTTACAGTAGAACTTGGCCTTCTATGTCACCTTTAGATACTCTGACACATTTCTGTGATGTGAGAGCTCAGTGCTCGGGTCAGACAGTGAGGTTTTTTTGTTTGCACAAAATATCCACAGCAAGTCCTAAGCAGGAACACGTTCATTCTACTAATATTTCAGTTACTGATTTCAGTTACTGCTGTGCCCACAAATAAAACCTGAACTCTATGGAACAAACTGGAAGAGAAGCTAAATTTTTCATTGAGTGAATTGATTTGTTTCCTGACAAAGTCTTTTTGCTTTTTTTTTTTATTTTCCCTCCTCCTCCTTTCATAGTTAGATTCCTTTCAGTATACTTAAGGATATTTATTCAGAGAAGTGACCTGGAGTACAGGGATTTGGTTTCAGTACATATATGCTAAATGGAATCGTGAGGACTTGAGATGTGTTTGAGAGTTTGACATTGTCAGAGCTCTGTTCTTGCTGTGATACGAACTATATATCATTCATCTTTTATTCTTTCATCAACTTAAAACGTTGCTGCAAATGGAAAAAGACCCCTTTTCAAAGGGTTGCTCCTTGGGCGTTCAATCTGGTGAGAAGCCACCAATTAAAAAAGCAGAATCTGTGCTGAAGTTGTTTTTCAAAGCACTGTTATATATTTCTCAGTATGTAACCCTGGGAATTTCTTGCATGTCGATTGATGTGGCCATACTTAAACTTATGTAAGTTCCTAAGGCACTAAGTTCAGAGTATATTCTCCAGTAGAAATTTTATTATATTTGATAAGTTTAGCCATGTAACCTGTAATGGATGAAGTTTACCTAAAAAGCTCACGTAAACACTAAAGGTGAATGCCAGTTTTTACAGCTGCAGTGCAATTCAGGTTTTCTTGAAAAGCACTCTTGATGGTGTGGTGGTTCTGGAAGGAGTTTTGCAGTAGATGAAATTGTGTTAATGAGGATTTGGGAAGGAGCCCCATTGCACACGTTTGTATGGAGCAGAGAGCTGTGGAAACCATGAGGAACTTGCTGCTTTCTTTTTTTTCTTCCAAATGCTGCTTACATGGTGTTGAAGTGTGCACAGCTCCTCCATTAACTCGGTGATGGCACCGGAATTGGGGAAAGAATGAAGTACTGTAGTGACTGAGCAACTCTCCCATCACAGATCCCATGGGGTTTATTAGGAATCGTCTTGAGATGATTTTTTGGCCGTTCTCTCTCTGATGGGTGCATGTGCAAAATGTCAGGTAAAGGAGTGCATGCTTGGCTGCAGTACACGTGTGATTTACCCAAACTGCACAGGCAAGCTGCTGAACCCAAAGAGGTTTCTGACAAGCATAGGGTCCCCTTCCAAGTTTGCTTTCTGAGTTGGTATCATTTCTGTTCTTTTTAACTTGCAGCAAAGCCCTTTTCCACCTTGTGTTGCTGGTAGCTAACGCTGGGCTGGCAGGGAGCTGGAGATGAGAGCTCTGTGAGCATGGCTGCTGCAGTCCTGCCCTGAGCACACCACCACGCAAGGAGAAGCTGCTGCCTTCAGTAAGCTACTTACAGGGCTGTGCAGGGTCCTCTCGTGCCCTTCCCCATACCCTTTGCCCCTTCATTTTCACAGGAACGTTCTGTTGAAGGAAGTGAAGCTTCCTTGTAACCTGGGGAGAATAACTCATGTGAAACCTACCCCTGAGCTCAGAGTGGGCAGCCAGCTCTGGCGTGAGAGGGCAGTGCTGCTACTTCAGAGCTCCTGGCTTTCTTAATCACTATTGTTTTTGTTCCCATGTGCTGTACAATGGTTTGTTCAGGTTAACGAGCTTCCCAGGGCTGTTGGGAACTGGGGAAGTATCTTTCAGAATCAAAGCGATCCGAACCTGATGTACTTGTAGATTAAAGAGATGCAAACCCTGCTTCGTGCCAGCACTGCAGTCAGTGTATGTTGGTGGGTATTCCTGAGCTGCATACCTGAAAGCTGACACCAGTACCTCAGCTCCTGCTTCTCAGTGTCATTTTCCTCACTGGTACTCACAGTAGCAAATGCTTTCCTGGCACAGAACTTGGCTTTCATTGCTGCCCCTTTTTAGTTTTTGGTGGCTCTGTTGTTTGTTTGCCACCTCCAGGCTGCCTGTAGTGAGCTGCTCTGCCATCCCTCAGCAGCACGTGTCCCAGCTGAGAGCTGCACCTTCCCTGTGCACATCCCAGCTGTGGTGCTGCTCTTCCCTTTCTCCTCCCAGGCATCGTTGTTGCATGGTGTGCTGCAGCTGCTCAAAGCCCAGAGGTAACGCTGGACCCCGGGATGCTTCCTTTTGTCTTTCAGCTGCATCCCTTCCTCTGTGCTGCTGTCACCTGGTCCTGTTGGTGAGGGAGGTGGGTAGGTGGCTCATGGGGAGCTGTGGTGTGATCCTGCTTCTGGGAGAGGCCCTCCCCCACCCCCAACCATGCCCCCACTGACTTAAAGCCGGTTTGTTTCGCACACAGCTCTGCTCTGTCCTCCCCACGTGCCCCTGCTGCCTGCAGCTGTGTGCTGGGGGCGATGCACTGAGCTCTTCACCTTCCAGAAATTGTAGAAATTTTATCACTTTTTATTGCAAACGGCACTGAACGCTAAATGTCCACCTTTACAAGAAACAAATACAGGAACGGGAACACACTAAAACAAAACATACTGCTGGCAGCCTGCGGGCCGTGGTTTTTCTTTTCTGTTTGGGGACAGCTTCAGATTTCTTTGTCACAGAAACAGGAATGTACCCATACAAAGGCTCAGAATCGGCCATCGTTTCACAAACAAAAAGGAGATGGTTCACAAAAGACTATGAGTATAACATGTAACTAGTGGATACAAATCTAAGAGGATCTGTTAAAATCAGTCACATCTAATAACACATCTTGAAGTGTTCTTGTATAAAATAGCACGTGAAGAAAAGAAGACTTTTATCCATGTCTAAAAAAGTGGGTTTTGTTCAGAGACAGTCCGACAAGTTACCATAAAAAGTGTTTCCTGAGACATAAGGAAATGCAACATTACTCTTGAACCCTTTCCAGCTCAAGACTTCTCCGCTTGACAAAATAGCTGCAGATTTAAAACTGAGAAAATATATCTGAGTACAAATAGTGTGTGAAACGTAATACTTCCTTCTCTTTTTTTTTTTTTTCTTTTTTTCTTTCTTTTTTTTTTTTCCTCGCATCATGGCAGGGCACAGCACATGCACAGCTGCTTCAGTGGGAGCAGGGCAGGGAGGAGCTGCTGCTTTGCTCCTCTGCCTGCATCCTGCACACATGGCTTCCCAGCCCCGGGAGGCTGCACACAGCACTGCAATGCTATTTCTTCTGCTGCTGCTGAGCCTCCTGCTGTAAGAGGTAACCAGGATCAGGAGTAAGGAAAGGGCTGAGGCCACAGCGTGGTTTCCTCTTCCATTTCTGGGTGAACTGGGTCAGGATTGCTTCATGCAATTGTTTGGAGCCGGGTGCAGACACCCTGTTCTTTCCCAAGGAACGGAGTGGGGGGGGAAAAAAAAAATAAATCATATTTTTATTCAGGTGACTGATGCACAGATGAAGGAGACTTAACACACAATAACAGAAGTCGATCACTTCGATCCTTAACGTATCACATCCTACTTTTCAGTGAGCAGGTGCCTTCCTCAGGGCTTCTCCCCCCTCGTGGCTGCTCTCACTTTGTCGGTAACACTGCAACATCGCCGATGCAGCTGTCCAAAATCACCGGTACAAATTCCGTATCAAACCCCGATTCAGTTTGTGTATAACTTCTTCTCCAATGTCTCTTGGTCCCGAGTTTATTGAACAACATTAATTTTTAATCCTCCTCTGCTATTGCTCGTTGGGGTGCTCCCTGTTGTCGCCGTGTTTCGTGGGCTGGTTCGGAGACGGCGCTTGGGAAGGATGTGCCACCGTGGGAAGGTTGTGAGTCACAGGGATGCCCCCGGGCATCATCCCCTCCATGGCTGCTGGGATTCCTCCTGGTGCCACGCTGACCATCCCGGGGGGGTACCTGGCACGGGGAAGAGAGGCAGCACTCAGCTGGGAACCCACCCAGGGGGAGCAAGGAGTCCCCTTCCACCACAGCTGCTCTCCTACATTACAAGGGAGAGCAGGAGAGTGGAGCAGGGAGTGTGTTCTCAGCTGTGAAAGTCCTCAATCATCCAGTGATGTCCTCATGACAGTACACTCACTGCTGCCATCGCTTACCAAGGCATTCTAGATGAAGTCATACTGTTCTACCCTGCACTGTATTCTGGTCCTGAATGTGACTCTACCTGTGTGTGTGAGACTGCTGCTCATCAGCTGGAGGAGCAGAGAACACCAGGTGTAATAAAGCTGTGTCACGGCCCCCTGCACGCCCCCTTTTTGCACAACAACATTGCTTCTCTATTCCTGGAGCATCTGCTGACACTCTTTATTTCCCTGCTCCTTTTTGGGACAGGCCTTTTAGCTGCAGTTCCTACTCCACCCTTTGCTGGGTCATTCTGTCTGACCCATGCCTGCAGAGCTGTGACTGCCTGCAGCTCCTGGGTATGCCTCTGTGGCACGAGCTGTTAACACACGACAGCTCTCCTCTTTTGTGAAGACCAGTTTCTTGAAGAATTTGGTAAGCAATCGTCCTGCATGCTCTGATATCCCACGTTCTGACTCAATCATGCACGTGTACGAATGCCTTTGAAGCCCTCACATACTGCTGGGAAGTTTTCTTCCTGCTCCAGCCCCAAATCCTCACAGAATCACAGAATCCTTTGAGGTGGAGCTGGTTACCATCCATCCAATCCGATCCCCACAGTGCACAGGGCCACCCATCAGGTGCTCACAGCCCATCCCCATGACCTTGGTGCTCTGCAGGGATGGGGTAACAAAAACCCTTTCTCCTTCCCTCTTAGTTTGAAGCCACTCTGGCACATGCTGCTAAATGGTCTGTCCTTTCTTATATAAGCAGAGAAGGCACTTGAAAACCAGGGCTGGATGAGTCCAGCTCCCTTTCTTACAGCATTCCATCAGAGGACACTGACTTTGAGAAAGGAGAAGCCAGGAGGAGGTGCTCTGCCCGCTGCCAGGAGGGGAGATGCTGTACCATGGAGCTTAGCATGGCCCAGCAAGACTGAGCACCTCGCTGGGGCACGGGTTAAGCATGATACTCCCACCATCTGTGGGTGGATCAGCCTCATTTTTGTGCTGGTCAGAGGGCACACACACTGCTCGGGGGCACGTGCCCCACCCCTGGAGTCGTCCTCGTGGTCCTGCCTGCCTCATGCACAGTGCAGGGCAACCCCGAGTGTGACTGTCCTTTTCTCGGGCTTACCTGTATGTGGCACCATTGAGCTCTGGATGGATTGCCTGCTGATCTATTACTGACCACGGAGCTGTTGTGACAAAGAATTCCTTGTTCACGCAGTTCCTTAGGCTCTCTGGGATGCGCCCTGCAGTCGGTATTAAACATAATGTGTCAGGCACCCCGGTGCTTTGTTACCCCATCATAAAGCTACAATTATTCCTTTTCCCTACGGGGAGAGACATGAGGGCCCCAAAAAACAACCAAGTGTCCCAAAGGCAGAGACCTCTCCTGTGCTGCCTTCACAGCAGCTGCTCCCTATGGCTCAGGGCCCCACAGGAGGGCAGTACCTGTGATTGCACGCCGGATTTCGGTGGCAGCAGCTTCTCTCATCTCCAGCGACGCCTGCTCGCTGTACCAGGCCGTGTGTGGGGTGCAGATTAAATTAGGAGCGTCTTTCAATGGGCCTTGAGCAAAACTGAGGGCAGGGGAGGGGAAAATAAATAAATTAGCCGGCGTTCAAAAAGGGAATAAAAGGTGTTAAGAGCGGCAGAGGGCTCCTGGGCTGCCCTCGGGTCAGGGCACACAGCTTTACCTGAAGGGTTCTGACTCGTGCACGTCGAGCGCAGCCCCTCGTATCCGTCCCTCCTTCAGGGCTTGAGTTAAGGCCTTCTCATCCACCAGCCCTCCGCGTGCTGTGTTCACCAGGAACGCTCCCTGCCTCATCTGGGGGCAGCAGGGAGAGAGCAGAGAGCTCGGTGTGAGAGTCTGTGCCCTGACCCCAGCCAGCTTCTTGCACGCTGCCCTACAGCACAGCTCTCACAGCTGCCAGGGGACCCCACAGGCACAGTGGCTGGCATTGGAAACCCCACCCCAGCCCCCTCTGCACTGCTCACAGGGGAATGTATCCCATAAATGAAGGGGCAGATGGTGTAAGAAGCTGTTTTAGAGCCCATAGGCACTGGGCACGAGCACAGAGCATGACTCGGGGTCTGGTGCTGACCAGAGGGTGCTCTCCTCAGCTGCTCTCGAGGCCATTACCTGCTTAATCGTGAAGTCGTTGATGAGGTGGTGGTTGTGTTCGTTAAGGTTACAGTGCAACGAGACACAGTCGCTCTGATAGAGCAGGTCCTGGAGCGTGTACACCCGCTGCACTCCCAGGGACCGCTCTATCCCGTCCTGCAGGTACGGGTCGTAAAATATCACGTTGAAGCCGAACGCTTTGGCTCGGACTGCAACCGCCTGCGCCGTGCGACCTGCGTGACAGGGGAAGGAGATGGATGCTACCAGCCCCAGCTGTGCACGAGCATCCCTCCCAGCGAGGGTGTATCTCAGCTCTGGGTGTGGGGGCACACGGTTTAAAGTAAAAGAAGGGAAATTGTGTACTGAGAGGGTGGTGATGCTGCGGCACTGCTGCCCAGAGCTGTGCGTGCCCCACCCCTGGAGGTGCCCAAGGCCGGGATGGGTGGGGACCCACACAGCCTGACCCAGTGGGAGGTATCCCTGCCCACAACAGGGCTCAGGCCCCCTGCAACCCAACCACTCTGTGACGTAAAGTATCAGATCACATAACCCCCTCCCCACCCCACTAGTTCCAGCTGTCAAAACCCTCTCCTTTTAGCTCTCTCTGCAGCACTGCCTCTCCTTCCCCATGCCCCCTGCCCACGTACCGAAGCCGATGAGGCCGAGCGTCTCTCCCCGGATGCGCGCGGCTCCGGACGCCACCTCCCGGATCTGCTCCACGCTCTGCACCCGCGTGCCCTCCCGCAGCGCCTGGTACAGCCACGTGTTCCTCCGGTACAGGTTGAGGACGTGGCACACGGTGGAGTCGGCCGTCTCCTCCACGGCGGCCGAGGGGATGTTGCAGACGGCGATCCCTGCGGGAGGACACGGCTCAGGAGGGGGAGGGGCACGCGCAGCCCCCAGCAGAGGGGGATTGGGGCCGAGTGCCGTGCCAGGAGATGCTCGGCTTTGACAGCGAGGCCCTGTGGAAGCACAGTGTGCCCACATGGGGCACGCGGAGGGGTGTGCTGAACGACGTGTGCTGCCCTGGGCTCCCGTGCACCACTCCCAGTCAGTGGCAATGGTTTGGTGAGGGCAGGAGGTGTCTGGAGCAAAGTGTCACAAAGAGATGCGAGTCTGCTGCTCCCAAACTCCACATCTGCAAAGCCGCCGTGACACGTGGCGCTTGGGGTCAGCCCAACTAGTTCCCAAGGCTACGCATGAGTTCGTGCAATGGGGTGCTGCAGGAAGGCTCGGGGTGACCATCACCACCACAGCCTCACACCCACCCCAAAGCGTGCCCCCGTGGTGCTGAGGCTTATTTGGGTGCTGCTTTTGGGGCCCAGCCATGCTGGCACAGCTCTCCCCACCCAGCACTGCAGATCCCCATAACGGAGCTTTTGTTCCTTTGTCACAAAAGGGTCATTTGAAACTGTGCCTCTCTGCTCAGAGCTGTGGGTATTAAGTTAACTGAAAATGTCTCCCTGGCCATTACCCTGTTACAGCTCTGATCCAGCAAAGCACGTAAGAGGGTGCTTAATTTCATGTCTGTTCAGCAAAGCAGTTAAGCACATGCCTCTATCCCACCAGCTTCAAGGCCATTTAAACACACAATTTGAGATGAACGTGTATCTAAATGCTTTGCTGTACAGGGGCCTTGGAGTAGAAACCATGAAAAAAAAAAAAAGGAGATAAAGAGAGAACATTCTGAAAATGCCCTTCCACATTAAGGGCCACTGACTCAGTTAAGAAATGAGAATATTTCGGGTGCCACAGATGCCTTCTGCCCCCTCTGCCAACCTCCCTGCCTCCAGGAGCACACACTTCTGCTGTAAGACCTTTCTTCCTCCCTGTCTGCAAGCCCTGCACTGACCTGGAGAAACCTGACCGGCCCTCCAGGGGGAGGAACCACCCCAACCCAAGCTCCTGGCACCTTCTGATGGGGTTTTTCCACCCCATCAGGTGCTGCATGCAGACACTGGTCGCTGTATGGCCTGCATGCTTTCAGAACTACCTTATGGAGAGCAATACCAATTAAACTTTACGCTACATTTGTGGGTAGTCATTACATTTTCTACTCTAAACCACATCATTTGGCCACCCAATTTGCTACGTATAAAAAGAAGGATTATGCTGCAGTATCCCATTATTTTATTCGTTATGTTTTTCGTTTCTTGATGTTCAGAGCCTCGGAACGTTGTTATAATGGATAATAACAATAAGAGTTAAAAACACACAGAAACCATTAAACTGAGAATGTGCTGTTCTCCTCGAGAAAAAAAATAATTCACTACACTGAGAATTGCTTTTTAGGAACACCTATATGAAAGTCTTACTGCAATTATCCTTGTGCAATGGCTCACAAGGAGTAGCTGTCATCCATAACTTCCCCCAGAGATGGCCCTAAATGCCAACGCAGGGCCCAGTGAGAGCCTGAGCCCTCGGATCAGGTGGCCCACAGTGGCTGTCACAGCTGCTGAGATCACTGACACCATGGCATGCTCCCAGGCCGGGCTGTGCAGCTCAGCAGAGTGACTTGGGGAGGCCCAGCAGTGCAGCCAGGCATGCAGGAGCTGAACCAAGCCCCTCTGGGGGGCACTGCCTGCAACGCCCTTCGGTTCACACACTCCCCTGGGGAGCAGAGGTCCCTCGTGCTGATTTTAAAGACTCAGAGGGACACGAGAGGGAACTGAGGTGCAGGACCGGGACCTACCGAGCTCCCCTGCTGCTTTGATGTCGATGTTGTCGTAGCCGCTGCCTATTCGAACGATGACCCGTAAGGCCTTGAACTTCTCCAGGTCTTCTCGAGTCAGTGTGATGGTGTGGTACATCATCGCCCCAACGGCTTCGTTTAATACCTGCAACAGAGCACAGGGATCTCAGGAGCTGCCAGGACACTCGGAGGGAACACCTGCAGCTCCTGAAAGCCTCTGACCTCTGGGATGTGGACAATGACACGAGGGGTCGCCCAGTTTTACACCAGCCACGGTGCCATCAATCCCACCGAGAGCACAGCCATGCCTGGGGCAGAACTGGATGGACACTCATAAACCTATCAGCTCCTCCCCTTTCAAGCATGGTAATTCTGCTATTAAGAAGCAATCTGGTTCTACAGCTGCATGTGCTGGTTCTGAAGACAACAGCATGTCACTCATAACTCCATGAGCTTTTATGTGTAGGATGGACAGTACCTGTCACACTGCTCACACCTCCAGGGGCACCTTAAAAGATCTGTGTGAGGCTGTACGTCCACGTAAAGCTGCACTCCATCCTTCAGTGGAGATTCAAACCCTCACTGGTGCTCCCCTTAAGCTACCCTAGTGCTCTGGGAACCCAAGCCCTGAACTGCACAAGACTTGCTTGTTAATCACCAGACACCTCATAAAAAAGCCCTTCTCCTGCACTTTATATTTGAACATTCCAGGTTCTTCGCAGTTTTCTTTCCCACACCCTGCACATGATTTCTGATCTCTGCCCGCAGCTGCCTGGCTCTGTGCTGGTGGCAGTGAGCTGCTGGTGCTGAGCTCTGGGCATGCAGTGTCACTGCAGGCTCAACGGAAGGGAGGAACCTTAATAATACTGATGTTAAAAAGCTGATGTTCAAAGATAAGAGCACTTTTTGTTCTGGCTTTTGAAACGGCCTCGCTGAATTTTCATCAGCGGCGACTTTGTGCTGATGCTATCGGGTCCCAGCCCACAGTGGAGCTCTGAACAAATCTCCCTGAGGACTGGGGAGGAAGGAGAGCATCCCTGCCCCACTCCAGGTGCCCCACAGCTCCGTTACCTTCTCATGGATCTCCTGAGTTGATTGTGCATCACAGAACGCCACGGTCGCCAAGTCCTTCAAAATGGGCATCTCCACCGTGCAGTCCCTGCCGTCCAGCAGTGCCACCAGGGGCCGGGGGTGCATGGGGCCATTCATGATCTGAGGACGGATACCTGCGAGCAGAAGGAGCACAAACCCTTACACCCACAGCAATGGGAACAGCTCTGCTCGAGCATCCCTGCACGAAGGACACAAAACCAACGTGGACCCCGTTCAGCTGCGGGGGCACACACGGCGGTGCCAGCCTTGTGCCCATCTCTCTGCATCCTCAGGCACGGCCCCATCCAGCTGTGTGCTGCTCCAGGTTTGTTTTCCAACCACAGGCTCTCCAAGGTGAGGTTAGGAAACGAGTGTTAATCAGTGAGGGCTGCAGGAAGCCCCGTGCTCCTATCCTATTAGCTGCTCAGCTCAGGATTAACCGGTTCATTTTTGGACAGTGCTGATGGTTCGTTGAGCAGCGGGCTGCTCTGCTGGGGGAATTCAGTGCAGTGCTGTCCCTATCGACAGTCACATCTCGTAGCTGTTCCTCTAGAAGCTGGAGGGCTGTAATTAGCTACAGAGGGGTGAAGGTTTGGTTTGGGGCTGGGGTTTCTCCTCAGAACAAATGCTATTGTGTGCCAGCGTGAGCTGGGAGTGGGGGCTGCAAACTGCCCAACCCTCCTGCCAGGAAAATGACAATGGGGGGAGGAAACTCATGAAGAAGAGCAAGACAGTGCTTTTCTTTTTTCCCTTTAAAAAAAGAAGAAAAAAAAAGCAATGCATCTGTTTATCCAGATCCTCATTGAGCAGGATGTGAGCCCAGGACACCAGGGGCCACAGCGATGCCATTGGAGCAGCACATTCCCTTTTCTTGGGACAAAATAACACCGAGAGCTGATGGACAACATCCAGCACAATGTTACACACAAGTTCTTGGGGCCCCCCACCCTCACAGCGAGCTCTCCATCAGCACACAGCAGGGAGAACGTGCACTGCTGGCACTCACAGCCCCCAGCTGAAGTGTGGCTGTGTCAGCAGGCAGGGGACGGGGCCACGATGATGTGGATAACCAGAAGGAGCTTGCCATAAGCAGATAAGCAAGAATAAAAACACATGCAGATCGCAGAAGGCTTACACAACCCTTCAGGGAAGCACCATACCCAGCTAGATTGCTTTCCATGTTTAACAAGTGAGTGAATTACAACACTGACTTAACACGCAGTGCAGAACGGCATCACCGAGACGAGGAGCATCACCTCCCAGCAACATGTGGGCACTGTGGCCGTTCTGTAAGCCCCTCTGAAAGCTAAATGAAACACTGTGTGCTTGCTGGGGATGAGGCTGCAGCACAACACGAGCATCCCAGCTGCACAGCTCCCAGTGTTCGCTCCACTTTGATAGGGAAAGTTTTGAAGCAGATCAATAAGGCAAAGCACCCTGCAGCAGCGTGGCTCATGCTGCCCATTTCCACCTCCCATCTCCATTTCCCCGTGCACAAACCAGCAGCACTGAGCCCTGCTTCACACACCCTCCCTGTCTCCAGCTCACACAGCACGCCAGCTCTGTGCAAGCCCACCTCATTAAGAAGCTGCTCCAGGGTGCAGCACCCATCACCAGGCAGCTGGGCCACCCATGCTTGGCAGCCCTGCCCACCACAGGGGGCTGTAACCAGGTGAGCCTTAAGGTGCCTCCCAAACCATCACATGAGGCCACGACCCCTCAGTTCACCCCCAGCCCCATCACGTGCACCCTGTGTCTAACTGCTGCCCCCCACCACCGCCAACAGTGCACCTTCCCCTGGGGTCTGCCAGCATCACTCAGCTCTATCAAGGAACAGAGAGAGGAGGAAGGCTCTGCAGACAAGGGAAAGGAGCAGCAGCAGCAAGGTTTTGCAGCCACGATGAGAGCCCCAGGTCCACCCGGCTCGCTTGTTGCACGCAGCCTGGTGCATAAAGTGCTTTTGTTTCATTCTGAAGGCACAAAGCCTGCTTGTCCTCTGCACCGCCCCTCCCCTCTGCCACCCACTTGTACCCGATCCCAATGGCACCCCTGCCAGGAGAATTAGGGAGCGCTCAGCTCAATGGCAGCCTTTGTGCGGCCGCCAGACGGCGGGTGCTATCTCGCAGAAACAAAAGCTGGAGCCATTTGCCTAATTCTTATTAATCTCAGTTCCCTACGCCACGCAGCATTACAAAAAAAAAAAAAAAAAAAAAAAAAAAAAAAAAAAAGTAAAAAACAGAAGGGAAAAAAAAAAAAAGCAAGCATTAAATTTCACTCGCAGTACATCAGAGCGCATCACGAAGCGAGCCTGAGTATCGGCCGCGGCACTCACTACGGAGCAGCTACAGTTTTACAGTCAGCTACACACTTTATTCAACAAACAGAAAAGAAACAGGAAATTTCCCCTTGCCTGGAAAATGTTGCCTCCACATTCTTCTTCTTATTAAAAACCACACATGGCAGTGGAGGAGGAGGGAGGGAGGAGGAGGGGGGGGACCCACACACGAGAGAATACTACCACTCTGCAGAGCGCTGACTCTCCTTTCCTCTACGAGGGGGTATCCTCAAACGGGCGGTCCCGCGGGCCACAGCTGCACCATCTCAAGACAAATGTCTCTTTGAACACGGAGGGAAAAGAAAAGGCTTTTGTCCCCGAGCCTCGGAAGAATGGTGTGCAATTGCCAGAGGAGTTACAGGCACCTCTGCGCGGCTCCCAACTCTTCAGAGCGCTCCCTCCAGACTTTGCTGAAGCTTTGAACTAATCGTGGTTCCTTCCCCAGCCCTTGAATAAAATCATGTGAGTGCCAGCCAAAAAATCTTATGCTATGCACACTAAAGGGTTTGTATATGTCACAGTTTCTTTTTCCCCCTTCCACTCCCCTCCTCCTATTGACTTGACTTGCACATACGTCTTTTTTTTTTCCTCCAGTTGTCTCAAATGGATTTAATCTGTGCCACGCTGCGTTTTCTGTTTGTTTTGTTTTCTTTTTCTTTTTTTTTTTAAAAGCTTAAAAATGAAACATGCCTATCCACATGGAGCACACTGAGCACGGCTCCAGGAACAAACCGACAGCCTTTCACGGCAGCAAGAAAAGCAGCACAAAGCACTGGGGAAGGCAAGGCCGTGGTGATCAAATCCAGCACCCACAAACCAAGGGACAAATTCTGCACGTGCCCAACCACCGACTGGCAGCCCACAGTATCCTGCCGGCAGGGCTCACCCCACACAGTCTCCCTGAGGTGCCCATCTCCTGCCCCACGTGCTGGGAGTAGGACCCATAGCATCACTGTTGCAGCCCACACTCCTCACTCGTACCTGTGCCCTGTCCCAGGGCTGCCCACTTGGACCAGTTGGGTGTACTCCTCCCATCTGCCATCACCACTGCTCAGCCGGGAGCTGCTCTTGTCCAAGAAACAGAAAAGACCTGCATCCAACTCCTGGGCTAGCACTAGACTGCATCTTGCCAGCCGTCCTTCCCAGGGCTGCAAACAGGGAAAGGTCACATCCAGAGGGATCCAAGGGGCCCCTGTGCACGCTCCCTTGGGTCCTGCAAAGCGATTTGTGGACACAGAAACCAAAAGGAAAGCAGATGTCAGTGCACTGGTGGCATTAGCTTCACCTGGGCCAAACACAGGACATTAGAATCACACAACATAGAATCATCAAGGTTAGAGAAGACCTCTAGGATCAACAAGTGCAACCCCTGCCCACCCCCACCGTGCCCACATCCCTCAGTGCCACATCCCCATGGCTCTGAACACCTCCAGGGACATCAGCATCACTGCTCTGAGAAGCTTCTCCTAACATCCAACCAGAACTTCCCCTCGTGCAACTCGTGGCCATCATCTCCTGTCCTAAAAGAGCGCACGGGTGTTTTAACATTGAAATCCATGGAAATGCTCCCACTGGTTTGAAAGGCATCACCCTCCACGACACACATCTGCACAGCTCCATGGCCAAGGCGAGCACCAACTCAGAGGCTGGGGCTGCAG
Source organism: Odontophorus gujanensis (assembly GCA_013399175.1). Lineage (NCBI taxonomy): Eukaryota > Metazoa > Chordata > Aves > Galliformes > Odontophoridae > Odontophorus > Odontophorus gujanensis. The sequence continues at coordinate 46,644 of VXAB01001210.1, forward strand.
GAAGGAGGGTGAGCAACGGCCCTATCCAGGAGCTCTCTTCCATGGGATCATCTCATCTGTGAACAGCCTGGAACAAACAGAACCCCACCTGGGAGCACCCCAAGCAGTCACACATACATGCAGCAATGCCTTCTGCTCTCCTGCCACAGCCCTTCAAGACGCAGGGACAGCCCCAAGATTTGCTATCTGGATGGGTCTCTCAATCACCCTAAGGGATGTGGGGGCTTTAAAGATGCTCTGGAAGATGGGAAAACAGAGGCTGAAATCAGCCTGGCCCAGGGCAGCAGCAGCCCCAGAGCATGGACACCCAGCACTGCCAGCCCAGTCTGGCCCCACGTCTTACTGCTCCTCTGCATTTTTGAGCAGGGAAAGGGAGCAATGTGTGGAACAACTCTACATGCAAATCCCCCCAAAACTCCGGGGGAAGTCCATCTGCCTGCAGCAAGACTGGGTGTCCTCCTCCTGAAACGAGGACTGCCTCTTCAGTAAGCAGCATGGTACAGAAAATAGCACAGCCTGGCCATCCTGGGGAAAGGCAGCCGTTCCAATTATATCATTACGGGGAAGGAGGGAGAGAGAACAACAACTCCGGGCTTCCACTCACACAGTGTGACAGCAGCAGGGTGCAAAGTCGGTGCTAGGCAGAGGGGGAAGTGACACTGTATGGCCAGGACTGGAGATGTCCCTCCAACCAAAGAAGCACCATCCATCACATGCAGCCCCTGGCCTCAGCCATGGGGCTCGAGTTGACCATGTGCACCTTCCCAACCCGAGTCTGCACATTGCTCATGAGCAATCTGGAGCAGAAAACACCACATTGTGATGTAGCTGTGGGAATTAAATCATGCTGGCATTAGGTCTTTTAATTATGCTGGACAGAATGTGTTATGGATCTTTTAATGGAGATCTACACAGAGGTTTCTGTATGCTGCTTAGCTCTGTGGCTCGCATTTCCAAGAAGTGCTGCTTCCTCCCTACCAACAGCTCCCTGGACCCATCCCCACACTCAGATCCCAACCTCTACAGCAAAGATCAACCTGCAGAACCCCTCGTTGGGCACAGGGTGAGCCAGCACCGCGCTTCCATCATTGCTGCAGCACACTGGCCCTATGCACAGCTCCTGGTTTTGCCTATCTCCTTGCTTTGCTTTGTGCCCCCCCCATACTCCCCCAATGCCCTCTGAAGAATTTGGGTACAACTCCACTCGGTGTAAAATGATGGCAAAACGCAAATGCACCTTTGTGCATAACTGTGGGAGGTGCTGAATGCCTGCAAATCCCACCAATTTCCCTAAGATAAACACACTCACTTCCTCACAGCACGGGATCACAGCTAAATGAGGAAAAAACCTAAATACCAACGCTGGAAAGAGCTGAACTACAACCCACGTGCTATTAAAGTCAATGCTTGTACAACTACTGCTTTACAAGTGTTCCTTAGGATTTCAGTGCAGTTGCACTGAAAACAACCAGGCACGCATCCTGTCCCTCAAATACCCATTAAACCTCTCAAAACTTAAACCAGTTTTATTTTTCATGTAATGCACAATCACAGAGATCTGAAGAAAAGCATATGGTCCCAACAGCACGGATGTTTTTCCTTACTGTACAAATTGGTCTCATGAAAGATATCTCTCCCTGCAAACCCTGCCTAGCTTCATCCTTCCAGGCTGAAATCCAGTATGGTTTGGGGGCTGCATGCAGTGGGATGTCAGCCATCACTGACCAGCAACCCCAAGACCTAAAGCTTTTCCAAAGGAAGTTCTGATTAGTACTCTCATGCTTCACAGGTCCCCCACTGTATCTGCACCATCTCCAACATCCGAGTTTCTGGAAACCTTGTTCAATGTCCAAATAACAGAGCCTGCAGCCACCCTTATTTATTGACAGCGTTTCAGGATAGATGAAAACATTATCTTAAAGGAGAGTTATTTGAAGTAGGATAATCTAGAATCTTTGCTAATCTGCTGCATCTCTGAGCAGAACAACACACGCTTCCTGTCTTTGGTAATAAAACAAAAAGGAACACTGGCAGAGTGAGCAAAGCCATCCACAAATACAACAACCTTTTCTCCTTGTGAGCGAGAGCTGCCCAAGGGATAACTGCATGATCATGCCGCATTTATACAGCACATTTCATCTTCACTAATCCAGATAACACACCGGCAATACCTTATTTTCCAACTCCAAGAGTGAGGAGCTGCTCCTGCAGGTCACTGCCCACCTCTCCCCTTCATCATGGAGTTTTCTAGGAGGAACAACCCAACCCTTCCCTCACCAACACCAACAAGAACTTCAGCAGGACCACAGAAACCAGAGGAGGGGACAGGAACAACAGAGTAAAGCAGTCACACTAGGATTTGTATTTTCTCTGTTTGAAATGAGCTAAAGTTCTGGACAATAACCTTCACGTTTATGGTGTCTCATTCTGTTCTGCACGCAGAGGATTGCTGCACTGCAACTCCCATGGCTGCCAGGAGACATTTCTGACAGGCATCCTCTGAAGAAAGGAAAAAACCCAAAGCTGTACCAAAACTGTCTGCTTTCCAAACAACATTAAGATGTAATGAGTTGAAAACGTCTACATTTTTATGTCTTTCCAGCAACACAGGAAAGAAAGCCAACGCTGATGTAAGTAAGCACAGGTGGTATATTTATCTAATAATATATACTGAGGATGATGAAAATACTTCAAATTTGCCTGCAGTTATAAAGCTATAAATCACACTGAACAGTATCACTGTCACAAGCCATTTTCTTTTAACAGCTTTCTATACTTTACTGCTTCAATAAAACCCATCACCTAACCACCCAAGAGCTGTAGCTACATACCCTACGGTTACTTCCAATTAAAACACAACCTAGATGATTTTTCATTGCGAAATTGTGACACAAACCCACCAGAAAAATGAGGTACAGCAAAATAAGCCAACCAGGTCTCACTTCCTCCATAGCAGTGAGGTAGGGGACAGGGAAAACAAATGCTTGTTGTATGGGAACTGTTGAATCATGGCCTGAACCACTGATGGATCACCTGAGGTGAGCACTGAGTCAGCCGCAGGAGCACAGGTGAAGGCAATGCACTGTGTGAGCAGAAGGGGTGCAGTCTGACTCCACCTCTCCCAGACCCCATTTAAGGGCTGACCACCACTGGGAAGGATCTCTTTTCTGGAAGTTGCTGCTTAGGAGTTTCCTACTGTGAACCTAGGACATGGGTGATCATTTTCCTTTATTTTGATTGTCTCTTTCGCAATAATCTTTCTAACTATACTGTATCTGTAAAATATCTCAGCTACAATGCTATTTGGCATTATTCATTCTGTTAACCATACACTTGTTCTCATTCCATCAGACAGATTAGTCAGCAGTTGGACCAGATGCTTTTCCAACCTTAATGATCCTATGATTCTAAATGAACTGCCTCAACAATGGTCTTACATGGTGCTTATGATCTCTGGGTCCCAAAGCCCTTTAACACTAACAGACCCCAACACAGCATGTCCCCACTGGGGGTTAGCAGGAGGAGCACACTGCATGGCAGAGGTGTTTACCTCCATACCCCTTTTTCCTACAGTTACTTCCATCAAGTTCTACTGAACCTCTCTCTGGTTAAAAAAAAAAACAACCAATGAATGGGTCATCTTCCACATGCCCACCCATCGTCCTGACATAGGGCTCCTTCAGAAGGGAAAAGGAAGGGGATTCTTCTGCAGAAAGCTGGTACAAATTGCACTCTGTGATCTGCCATCTCACTTGAGTCTCTCACAGCAGAGAGCTCACCTAGAAGAAGAGCCACGGGATCTGCAGTTATTTCCTGAGGGCTCTGAAGCACAGGGCTTCGCTGCTCCTTCAGAGAAGCAGACCTTGAAAGTGATGCATTGAAGCACATCCTTTCAATGCCTCATTCAAGGTCCACCCAACTGACACTGATGGCTTTCAAAGTAATTTTTTTTTTGCACTACTTGTAACACAAGAGTCACAGCTCTTGAAGGAGTCCCCTCTAAGCTCCATTAAGTGAGCACAATGGACCTTCTGCACCCAAGGCAGTCATGCTACTGAGCTCTGCAGCACATCTCACCCTCCTCTGCCTCCTTACTGCTGGAGGGAGCCCAAACACACCTGGACTCCTCCCTGCCATGCATTTGTATGCAGGTACCCAGCCAGCTCCAGACCACTCTGCTGCTCCTACCCCTGTCAGGCACACGAACAAAAACCCAGCCACGACTTCCTTGCAATTCACATGAGAAGTGCCTGGAGTCAATGGCTTCAGTGTGGAAATCATTCAAACCAGCTGTGGTGACTGAAAAGAATCCATCCTTCATTCCTGCAACCAGGCTTGCTAGAAAGTAGGGAGCAAACGTTCCACCCAGAATAGTTTTGGTCTGAGCACAAGAGAAGCTATTGGCAACATCAATGTTGAAAGAATGTCTTGCATTGGCCTCAGATGCCTTGCAAATGTATTTCCTACCTTCTATCCCCAGTGGTACTTCTTTCTGCTTCTAAAGGACAAGACACTGTAACTGGCCCCAGCAGATTGCTCCAAGTTTTCACAGCAGAGTGCTGCTTTCCATATGGGACAGATGTGAGATGGAAAGAGGACTTACAGGGACAGGGAGCCAGTAATGCCAAGAAGACACCTCCCATCCTGTTCATGCAGCTGTGAGCTGAAGGCAATGCCCAGCAACACAAGATAAGATTAAAAACAGGTTTCATATACTGTGTCACAATACAAAGGCAGCGATGAACACGGGGCTCTCTGCTGCCCTGTCACACTGGGTGTCACTGCTCAGCACTGGCTGCCTCCCCATCTCCCCTCCATTGATCAGGATGAGTGTTTCCCAGATCACAACAGCTGGCAGCAGCAGCCCTCCTTCTCCTCCTCTTGATGCAACTTTCCCTTAAAGCATGATGACTTTTAAATCCTTCCAGGCTCAAGGCCCAGTAAGCAGTAAAGCCCAGCACAAAGTTATGTTTATTTCTTGTAACTAATTTTCTCATGTAAGAATGAGACAGAAAAATAACCCCAGCAGTATTTGTCATAGCCAGAGGTATCGGATTTGGAGCTCTTATGAGCAAGCCCAGCTTCCACCTTCCCTCAGCTGCAGGGACTTGAACAAAATCTTATGGGGAGTGGGAGGCACTGGTATGGACAAAGAGCTCTGCAGAACAGCCACAATGGCTGTGCAGTGCTTTGGTTAATTAGAAAGTTGGCTGCGTTCACAAGGAGGAGAAAAACAATGCTGCCGAAATCAAGGCAGACAGCAAGTAAAAGCAGCAGCACATGAAGCTATGGAGGAAACAGAGATGGCTCAGCCAGCCCCACTGCCCTCTAAGAACACATGTAGGTACTGGGGCATTGCCACGGACGCAGAGCTGTGCCACCAGCTCTGGGAACAACAGGGGAACGTGCAACCTGTGCAGAGAGCTCCTTGGCTGCAGCATATGGATCCCTCCCCTCAGGGCAAGGCTCTGGCCAAGGAGAAACATCAGCCATGGACTGCTTCCAGGGGTGGAATTGAGACACTCTTACTGTAATTGAACACGAAGCTGCAGCCTCTGAGGGCTGTGCAGGCTCCTTGCTGGGATGGGCTGCTGCCCTGTGCAGCTGAGCAAGGGGTTCTGCTCCACAGCAGCTGCCAGGAGGAACGGGAACACAGGTGGCTGTGGGCACAGCTGCTGTCTGCAGGCTGGTGAGAGCAGGGAGACGGTGGCAGGGCAAGCTGGGCTTGCTGAGAGCAGCTCCAAGAAAACCATTCCAAAGGACAACCTCCCCTGGATTCTCAAGACAAGAAAGAATCACCTAAACGGGCTGAGTACCCATGGAGGGTCTCTGACCCAAGGGTCCCAAACACCTCTGCAACAGGAGTATGGCCATCAAACCCACAGGCCTCAAAACCTAGCTTAGATAGAGTCATAGAACCATCTAAACTGAAAGGGACCTTTAAAGTCCATCCAGACCAACCACCCTGCAATGCACACAGACACCCACTGCCCCATCAGTGCTCAGAGCCCATCCCCTGACCTTGGGTGTCTGCAGTGACAGGGCACCACGACCTCCCCAGGCAGCCTGTGCCAGTGCTTCACTGCCCTTACTGTACACACTTTTTCCCATCTAAATCTTCCCTCTTAAGTTTTAAACTATTTTCCCTTGTTCTAATAGAATCAGGATCATTTGTGTTGAAGGAAGCAGGAGCAAAGCACAGCTTACACACTCCATGATGCAAAGTCAAAATCCCAGAGCCAGGGATCAGTAAGATCTACTTTCTAGTTTCAGTTTTTCCAAGTTCCACCTGAAGAACCTTGCTCGGAGCTCGAAGCTGCACGACTCACCAAACACCACTGCTGCAGTGCAGAGGCTTTGGATGGACTTGAGAAACCATTAAGGCTAGAAGCTGAAAGCAAGCAAACAAAGCACGCAACTACATGAATTCGGGAGGAGGAGCCTGCAAAACATTTGAATCACAAACATTTTGTGAATGTTACCAGCAGCACTGTTTGCAAGCATGGAATAGTTCCTTAGAAACTGTCTACCTTTAGGGTACTGCCTGTCCAGCTGCAGTATTTTGCTTGGCCTCCTGCTGCTAATTCCAGTACTTGCCCCTTTCTTCTGCACTCCTTCCTTCCACCAGCCTTGCTGTGCTCGCAGCCAGCTGCCCAGCACCACTTGGCATGTACTCATTGGTCAGTGCCTTGGCTACCTGCCGTATGAACAGATTAAACAAACAAATAGGCAGAGGCATATTTACACCGTGTGCCTAATATTTTCCCAGAGTGGGAGTAAAGGAAATTGGAGATTCCCCAGGAAAGTGTCCCGGAGTGCAGCAGACGGCCAAATTCCACCCACTAGAGGGGCATCACAGAGGGGAATTAAGCACTCCTGGCATCTGGTGCAGGCAACCCACAGCCGAACCACAAATGACTGCAAGCAAGGCAGAGATTGCATTGCAAACTGCTTATCTCCTGCAGGCCAGCTGCTGCTCCGGAGCCTGAAGCCTCTGGGAGGAGCAGGAGAGGCTTTTTGGAAGGAGTTACAGCAGTGCTCTTCCTTACTGGCACCCGACACCTCTTCCTTCCCGCAGCAAAAGCCGCCTGCTGTCCACAGGGAGAGAACTGTGGAGCATCCCTCTGGCTCTCACTGAAGTGCTCTTCCCAAACTGGGACTGGTTGTGCAACACAGAGCTGTGCTGCACAACAACCTCCCAAGCATCGAGCCTTGCAGGAGCCCACGTTGTCCCTCTGATCCTTCTGGGAGATCTGCCTTCCATATGGCTCCGCTGATCCGCTCGCCTTCCCAGCAGCTGCCAGAGCCCAGGCCCCCTCCCTGCTGATCCTGCCCTGCTCAGCCACCTGCTGACACGTGGACCCAACTGGTCAGATTGGCTTTGCCCAGCACTGCTGCTCCTAAGTACACCAATTCACTCTGCACCAGGACAGGAGGGGACTTCTGCCCCTTGTATTCACCAGGACAAAGCTCATCTACTGAGATGGAACAACTGACAAGAGAGAAAAAGCACAACAGCCCAATGGATCAGCTCTGGATTCATCTCCTTTACAGCTGCACATCCTTTAGGAGATGCTTTTTACTTCACAAGGCACCTGCCTGAGACCCTGAGCACCACCTTTCCTGACAAACATCTGATTACACTCTGGAACATGATGATATCGAGCCACAAGAAATTCTTGTGGACAGACTCTTGTCATGCCAGTATGGTATCATTGCCTTTCTCCTTCCCAGCTGATACCACGATTCGTGTTGCCAGCCTGCTCTGGTTGACTGTAGCCCAGAGAAATGTAGAACAGAACCACTGAAGTTGGAAAAGACCATCCAGTCCAACTGTTCATCTGCCACCAACACTGCCCACTAAACTACATCTCTAAGTGCCACACCCACACGTTTCTTAAACACCTCCATGGACAGTGACACGTTGTCACTCATCTTAAAATTAACCCAGAACAGAGTCAGGCAGATGCTCCAGTTCTGATGTCTTTGGCTGCTTCTATGCATCTTCTTCCAAGCCCTCTGTCACACAGCCAGCTCTGCCCTTCCCCAGGACTCACCCCTCCTTCCCCAGGCAACAGCCACAGCTCTTGCCATGGAGCAGCCAAGCAAGCTCCTTCTGGGTCTCCTGACCCTCAGGTCCTGCAAATCTGCTGCTGTCACAGCATGTCCCAGCTGTCATAAAATCACAGTCACTAAGGCTGGAAAATACCTCCAAGAAACCAAGTCCAAATCCAGCCCACTCCACATCCCTCAGTGCCACATCCTTACAGCTCTAAGCACTTCCAGGGATGGTGACCCCATCACTCCCTGGGCAGTGATGCATCATCACTCTTTCTGAGAGGAAAAAAAGTCTCCTAATATCCAGCCTGGAGACCTGGGTGCAATTTCCAGCCACTTTCCAGCTCTCTGTACCTTTTAGGTTTCTGTGCTGATGCTCCACACTGGGCTCGACTGCTCCAGGTCTTCACTTCTGCTCTTAGCACAGCCACCTCTCTGCTGTGAGGAGTGAAGCATGTATGGTGACCCAGCCATTTGTAACACTTAAAAAACCACCATAGTTTATCAATTATTTCTGTACAGCACTCTCTAGAGCAGCATGCAGAGGGCCCATATCTATGAATCATTTTCACCTTCTGAGTTACATTTCCTTTCTTGGGAGCATTGCAGTGAGCACGGTAGGGTTATCGCTCATTGATAGGAGCAGAGTCTGACACATCTGAGTTTTAAGGGGTGTGAACCAGAAACACAGTACGTAGCCTCACAGCAGGAATCTCAAGAAGAACTGAAATATCCGAAGCAAAGAAGGAAGCACTCTACTGTGTCCACAACAAAACTGCTTTTCAATGGCAAGCACCCAAACCAGAACAATAGTTGCTGACACAGCCAGCACTGCACGTCCCAGTCAAGCTGACCCCACAGAACCAACCAAAAGGTGGACAGCCAACAGCCATGCACAACACCACTATATTCAACAGCAATCTGAGCTTTAATAATTCAACAGCATTTAATTGGCTGCTGGTAAGAAAGGTGGAATTAACTCTTTTTTTTTTTCCATAGCACGACCTGGATGGATCCAGTGTCTGCGTAAGGCACACCCTGACCTGCACAGCCCAGGCATGGCAGGAACGGTTCCAGTGCTAACAGCCAACTCCTTAATGTACAGAGGAAAAACAGTGCTTCATGAAATATTGATACGCATTTGGAAATTTGACAATTATCTCCAGAGCTCCTTGGTAAAAAAATCTGAAAGCAAATAAATAGCAAGCATTTCCTGTACTCATTAGAATACTGAAAAACAGAGAAAGAAACCTACTCGTTATCCATTTGACAAATATAACCTATTATTTTTAATAATGCACAGGCATTCAATGCATGAAATTTACAGCTCCTCTTGCTTAAAGAAACCATTGGTTTTGTAGATCTCATTTTAAGAAATGCAATAAAAGTAAGTTATGTGGAGCTGATTGCTTCTGCAGGAGAGGGCAAAAAAAATCTTTCTTCCACTGCAACGAATGGCAAAGCCACCATTTATTCAGATGGAAGTACAGCTTCACTCACTGCTCTCTTTTGAGAGTGCTTTTCCAGAAAGGAATTCTCAAAAATCAGAAATACTCATTTCTTTGGCTCTTCTCACACAAGGTTCAAAACGAGGAACCTGGATTAAAAAAAGGAGATAAAATGCAGCACATGGGGCTGCTAGTGAAGAAGGCACATAGATCTAAGGAAGAAGAGCAAGTACAGAAAAGCTCTCCTTGCTGGATAAGCATGACAGGCTGCTCAGCACCACCACGACCCACTGGTACTACTGCAGCAATGCCACAGTTGGGACCTCTCAGCCCAGACTGCTGATGAAACAGCACTGCAGCCATCTAAAACAAGTAAGACATAGAGCTTAAGATCCTTAAACCAAATCTTTCAGTGCTTAAGCTGACAGCTTCCACTCTTATTCAGGTCCACCCAACATGACCAAGAATTCAATGACAGAACAAGTTAGAGGTCAATAGGTGGGACAGTAAGTGCCATGGTTAGGTTCTCCCAATTACTTCCTTGTCCCACGGGACGGCGTAGATGCAGATAAGCTCTCTGCTATCCACACTGAATACTCCCTTTTATCTTTCATAATACATACTAATCAAGACTCCTTTCATCAACAAAGCAAAACACATGCACTCACATGAACTACTGTACTTTCTGAATATTCATTTTAAACTTTATTACAAAGCATTCAGAGGAAGGGAGGGAACATTACAGATGATTGCGTGTGACATTTCCATCCCTGCTCTTTTTTCACTCTGTGGCTAGTAGTGAGAGACTCCAGTAAGAGCTGCCATAAGAAAACGCCAACAATAATCCCTACAGTCAGCAGAGGACTGTGTAGGAGGCAGACTGAAATCAGGCAGGGATTTGCAGTGTTAGAACAAGTGTCAGGACACGTGCTAGGGTTAAGACCAGCAAAGGTGTCAAGGCTGCATCATCAGGTTGCTGCACCTTGGACCTGCAACCCCATGCAGCTCCTTGGGGCTCACAGTACCATCTTAACATCCAAGAGCACACATCCTGAACATCTCAACAGGACCTCTTTTGATATTCTTATCTGAGTTATTTTTTTTCCTGTTGAAAGAATATCCTAAATTACTTCTGACCGTTGTGCTTGCTGTCAAAGCAGAGCCCCTTCTGTTTATTCACTCACCAGGTCCATACAACAAACCAGGAAGCAGCAAACTGCTTCAGAACCAAACCAAATCGCTCCTGGCGAACACTTCTGACCGTGCAGAAGTGCTGATCCAAATGGATAATGACTAATGCACCAGTTATATTTTTGAGAGTTGTTCTTCCCACTTTCACGTATGTATACATCCACATCTATAAATAAAACATCAGACTGCCATCTTGGCTGTACCAATCAGTACTTACCAAGGACCCTGTAATACTATAATGCAATGGAAAGTACAGTGATAACAGCAGGGTGGCAAAGTCTTCAGCAGTAGCAAGTGAGGACAAACCCAAATACAGCAGCCATAGATGCAGAAACAAAGGAAAGAAGCTGCTTACCTTCAGAAGGCCTGAGGTAGGCAGGGATCTGCTGCAAGATCCCCTTGCCTCTGCTGCCAACCCTTAAATGAGGGTTGGGAAGGGGTGGATCCTGGCTCCAGCCCTTCGTTCACCCAGGTCCACTGCATGCAGCTGGGTTGGCCCTGCCTTCCCACCAGGTGCTCCATCACTGCTTCAGGCCCTCATCAGGTGGCAGCCATTCAAGCCCTACTGGTCTCACAGAGACACAGAAGGGTTTGGTTTGGAAGAGACCTTAAAGCCCATCCAGTTCCACCTCATGCTGTGGGCTGGTTGCCACCCATCAGCTCAGGCTGCCCAGGGCCCCATCCAGCCTGGCCCTGCGGACCTCCAGGGATGTCCAGTGACACCACAGCTTCTCTAGGCAACCTGTGCCAGGGCCTCATCATCCTCTGAGTAAAATTATTCTCTTCTGACATCCAACCTAAATCTCCCTCAAAGCCTTGGCCTATCACTCCCTGCCCATTCTCCCAGCCCCTCCTTGGCTGCCTCTATTTGCTATTGGCCTCTCAATCTCCTAGGTTAGGTCAAGACTTTCCCAGCTACCCGAGACCTGGACCCAGCCTACTGGGCACAGGGTGACCCCAGGCAAGCAGGCAGGGCAGGAAGCACATCTCAACGTGCCACAGCACCCACACGTAAGCCGATTGCTGGCCTTGACACCCTTCGCATCGGGGTAGAGGGTGGAGGAAGGCAAGCCAGGCACTAATCCACTCCATCTGCTCTGCAGCAGCTAATTGGATTGTGAGTGTGGAAGGCGAGGCCCTGGGATGCTCCCAGACCTGCTGCTGTACTGCACCAAGCTGTGCATGGGGTGAGGGTCCTGCCATGGAGCCACGTGCTGCTCCCAATGAGCTGGGCACAGCTTGGCTGCCCAGCTCTGCTGCCCCGGCTTCACTGGGGAGGAGAGAGCACCACTGCATTGGAAAAGAGCACGTGAATATAAACATCAACATTTCATCTGTAACTAAAGTACAAGAAACAGAAGGCAGAAGAGGTTATGAATTAGGTTTTCTCCACCAAAAGCCAGCGGAATGTTGTTAATGTCAGGTTGTATGTATGTGCAAAAGTCAAAGGCTCATCTGCAAGGTGCTATATATAAACATTACTAATATTTATCCTGTGTCTGCAGCACTTACTCTAAATCAGTGGCTTAATAACTCCGCTCTTCTGCTTTTTAAGGATTCACCTCAGCACCCAATCCACTTTTTGAAATGACAATTCAGTCGTGCAGCATTTTCATGAACGTGGTCTGCGGCGCAATGCCATGCGAGACACAAGGAATCTAAAAACGTGTAATATAATAATCATCAGAAACCTTTAACATTTTTCCCCCTCTATGAACGCTAAGTTTGTAGCTATGGAAACGACTTAGAAAGCTAAAAAAAATTGCCAGCAAATATAGCCAAAGAACGCTCTGGATATGTGGAAGTCCTAACAATGATAGAGATCTACAGGGTAAGGGGAAAGTGTAAATTGAAGATGACAACACTTGTGCATCGACAACATGTTCTCCTCTGACAGGCCAAACTCATCTTTCTTGCGATGGCACTGAAGTCAATGAATTGCACCTGGAATGAGTTTGACACTTTATATTGCTTTTGATAAAGCCATTACAAAAAGCACATTTCAACTTTTAAGAAGTATTTTAGAAGCTCATTCTCTGCAATCAGTGAACCCTGTGTTCATATTGGCTGAGACAGTGTTTTAGCAAGTCAGACTGCAGCTCCTCTCCTGCACGCTCTGTGCTCCAGCTACACACTCTGTTAATGACAGCAGCTCAAGTAACACCAATTTCAAGTCCCACACGCGACGCACATCTGCACACTCATCTGCTGCAGTCAGGTTGGTGGGAGTTTGCACGTGCAAATGATGCTAAGCCAGGTCTTTGTGAGCCTGCTGCCCAAACTCAGTGCAACTTATTCCCACCTTGTCCCCATACCACACCACAAACCGTGGCCGCCACGACAGCAGGCACCAGCAAGAAGCATCTGCTGATTTCAATCAGGTGTTTCTGCGTGGAAGTTACAATCCCAGTTTAAATAATGAGCCCGTGGTTTTGCCGGTGAGTGCCGTGCAGACGTACTTCACCTGGAGGAAGATGCTCCTTGGGAATGGCTCCAAGGACTTGCTATGGTCTGTCAGGTCAGTGTGCAAATTAAATCAGATTTATTCAGTGCATGGAGCTTGCCGCGGTGCCGCTTCAGTCCGGATTGTTAATTGAGCTGCTTTACATGTATACATTGTGATTACACGGCACAATCTGTACAGAAAATGTAGTGAAGAAAACCTGCAGCTGATTTCTGAACTGTTTGCTATACGGTACGTTGGGCAGAGAACAAACCAACATCAACAAATGCTCATGGAATTTATACTGTGCATGAAATATCACTGCTACACTCTGCCCATAAAAAGCGACTGCAATTTCAACGCATCACTCTTAAAAGAATGGGTAAATTTAGCTCTTTCAGCCATCCCTGAACAACTGTCAAAGCTCCTGCCCCTGACTATGCCCCCTCAGCCTGCAACCAATGCATGGTTAACACTAGTTCTGTCTGTCACGGGGTGGAAAATGACAATAAAAAGAATCACCATCAGGTGTTAAACGGTGTCAGCAGAGCTAAGCTAATTGCGGCGAAAGGCATTTCGAGCTGGGCTCTAAGCTGATAAACCAGAAGATGAGTCCCTTTCACACTGCAGAGCTTTACTTGCCCAGGGAAGGCAGCCATCCTCAGCCTGGCTTTCCCTGCGTAGGAGAAGGTTGGAGTTTTAACCAGCTCTTACTTGGGTTGGATGCCAGGCGGCCTCACTTCTCCTTTTGTGCAACACCTCCCGTACAAGTTGTAGGCTCTTTCTCTGCTTAGAGCAGGAGGGACAATCCATCTTTTCCTGAATACTTAATCAAACCCCAAAAGCTGTGGCAAAAGATCCCTCTGCTCCTACCAAAGAATGCAAGGCAGAGCATCAAAGCTTGGCACAAAACCACCAACTGGGCGCGTGGAAACAAACTCAGTTTGAAAGACACAACCCAGCAAGACTTTAAAAAAAAAAACCCAACAGCAAAATGATCTGTTTTAAACCTCTGATCATTTACCAACCTTCAACACGTCCGTGGACTGCACAGACATTTTACAGCTCTCTGCTGACCAAGCCGACATTAACCTACACCGACAGAAAATACCTGCAGCCATTTAGAGAGAGCTGAACACTGAACTTGCTTTCACCTCGTGACTCACGATCCACAGCAAAAGCTACAGCCAGGGAAAGCCACGGCTCCAGACATGCATCCCTTCTCTTCCTGCCGGTGCATACGATGTTCCTGGGTTTAGTCAAGTTTCTGTCACCCCCCCGATGGTGTACAAACACGCTAACAGACTTGCAGTGCTCGTTTTTCACCTCACCAAGTGTGAATGCTCCTTAGCAATGGTGGTCCTTAAACAGGAATCCCTCAACACCACTCGAGGATGTCGAACGCCATGCCAGGGCCTTCCCTCTGCAGCAGCTCTTACCTGGGCTTCTACTTCTAACATACAGCTTACTGGGAAGAAAACCTCTCCAGCTATTTGGAAAATAAAAAGGGGAAATAAATAAAGATGAAGACAATTTTACAGGTCCTACTTCTGCTAAACCTTTCAGGGACTTCAATGAGAAGATAATCTTTCTGTGATTATGTCCAAACCCTCCGGTTGCTTAGCAACACATAATTAAGGAATATGTTTTCAGATCCGCTTTGCAAGCTGGCCATTATCAGATGAAATTACTGGAGCAACAAATGTCATCCTCATGCAAATGAGTTGGTTGTAGGGGGGAAAAAAAAAAAAGAGGTTTGAGTAGTGAGAAAGAGCACAGCAGCTCTGAGGCGCTGCCGGCTTCCTCTTGCTGCACACCGGTAATTCTTTTAAAGAAAAGAGATAATATATAGATTTTCAGAGCATAAGGTTTGTGGTTTATACACGAGATGAGAGGCAGGGGGGGGCTGCTCGTTCCAGAGGAGGCTGCTCCAACGCGTGCGCTCTGTGGTCCCTCGCATTGATCACACTGCAAATACGCTGCTGTGCTCCACGCACTGTGCCAGCCTGTCCTCCTTTTGGGCTCTGGGAAATCGGTGATTTGAAAGTACTGCCTGGATGCACTGCTCCTGCCTCTGATCCGTGTCAACACAAAGCGCGTTGCCTAACGCTTAAGTATCGCTATAAATCAGGACCTTACACCAGCTGTATCTAGGATGCGTGAGCACGGAAGAAAGGGCATCCCCTCTCGAGCTGTGTAATTACAGTAAGCCACGGGAAGGGGTGCGCCAACCGGCGGCATTTTGACAACTTTATCACTTCCACTCACAAAATCCTCCTTTATTTAGATTCCTGGGGAATGCCATCACCGCTTTGGCACCGTTTCCACACCTATAAATGGTAGACTTTTATTAAGGCTTTGTGTGCGCGTGCTTGCAGGGTACATGGTTTGAGACTTGTTTGTATGGCAGCTCGGCTAAACTACTCAGATAGAAAATTCCCTGCCCGCAGACTGACTACCAGGATAGAAAGATGTCCAGGGTTTTTCTGGGCGTTTTTCAAACAAGTCAAGCCACAAATGAACAGATTTTCTAAAATTCCCTTTACTTGGTGGCATATTTTGGGGGCTACTATCAGCCCAAGCCTGCCCAAACCACTGAGCTGTGTATCTCAGCTTCCGGAATGGAAAGAAGAGGAGCCAGCGCTCATTTTTATTGTTCTAGAGCTTAACGACAGGCTTTTAGTTTTAAGCACAGCCCTATTACTTTAACAGCTATATCACTTCCCATATAGGCATCTCCAGAAGGGAATCAGAGGGGTTATTTTATATGCCTGATAAAACAGCAAATTAATAATAAGAAGAAAAGACTTAGGTAATGGCCAAAGGTGAGTCGATTCCCGAGTAATGCCATTAGCTATCTGATGAATTCAGTCAAAACAATGCTAACTGTTTCCTTGAGGAACCCATTTGTGCCTGACGACAGCGGCAAGAAGTCAATCTGCAGCAAACCCCGTGGTCCTAATTGCTCAGCGAGCACAGTATCTCATCTCCCATTCTCCACAAACAACAGGACGGAACGCTTACCCACAGCTGAAGTTAGCAGAGCAAGTAAAATATTTAGAATTTAACCACACGGGGGGAAACAGCATCTCTAGATCTCTGTCGCCTTATGGGGAAGCCCTTTTCCCAACAGGAGAGGCACCCAATATTTTGGCACAAAACCCAACTACACTTGCCCACGTAAGCGACACATAAGCAACAACAAAATGATTCTAAACTACCACACAGACACAGATCCTTAGGAAATTACTTGGTTCGGGTGACGCCATCGTGGACACAATGACAGGAGGCCCCGTCCGCCTGCTGAGCTTCGGGTATGGGGAGAGCTGTGCAGGGAATGCGGGGCCGGAGGGGGCCAGGCTGCCATCCCCGGGTGCACCCGGCCGGCGGAGGAGCTGTGGGCTGCCATGCGGGCTGGGGGCTGGCGATGCCGCCGTCCGCTCTCTCTTCATCAGCTCCATGGGCACGGTGTAGGTGGTCGGGTACGCCGTTTTGGGGCTGGCATGCGGGTTGGCCGTGGTCATGGGGGTGCCAGCAGGAGCGGAATAGGTGGAGGCTGGCCGTGGGTGCACGTTGCAAGGCAGGGGCGTGTTGTATCCAGAATTGGAGAGGAATTGCGGCCCCTGCGGAGTGCTGGCGGGGTAAGTGGTCTCCAAGAGGTGCTGGGTCGGGGCGCTGGATGGCCGCCGGTGCATCTCCCCACCCCTCGGGGAGGGCGGCTGCAATGGAGGCTGTGGGGCAGTGAGGCCATCGGCGGCCGGCCCCGAGCCCACGCTCACCCCGTAGTCGCCCGGCAGCTCGCCGCGGTGGCTGAAGCTGTTGGAGCGGGTCCTGGGGCGCAGCGATCCGCTCCTCCGCTCCTGCCGCTGCAGCTGCATTTCAGTCTTGTAGTTGTGAGCAATGCGTGACAGCACACGTGCCTGCCCCAGGTTGGGAGCCACCGACTTGATGTCGTTCTCCTCCATCATGGCCAGCAGGTTTGGTGAGTCAAAGCCCTGCTGCAGCAGCGCGGCGAAGGTGCTCTCCGAGACGCCCTCGGCACGCAGCAATGCCACGAACTCGGGGTCGAAGCTCCTCTTCCCCTCCTGCCCGGGGAAGGCCGTGGGCACTGGTGGGTGGGTCGGCGCCACTGCCATCACCTCGTAGTTGTCGTAGGGGCCTTTGGTGTTGGTGCCCTCCCGGCCTGGCCCATAGCCACCAGCGGGATCCACCACTAGGCATGTGGGGACGGCCTGCCTGCTGCCCGCTGCCTCAGGAGGCCGCTCAGCCCCATCACCGTAGGCTGGACGGCCGGGGAAGTTCGGTGGCTCTGCTCCATACCGCAGGGCAGGGGGCTCCGTGCTGTACCGTGCTGGCGAGATGTCCCTGTTGCGCAGCCGCTGCCCATCCATGGCCATTTTGGGGTCCCTGTAGAGGCGGGCAGCCTCTGGGGGTGCGGGTGGGCGGCCTGGGGCCTGGTCCCAGGACAGCCGGCTGCCTGGCACCCCGTAGCCCGCTGGCGGCCGGCTCACTGCCTGGTAGCAACGAGGGTCCTTGGGTGACCTAGCGGCCAAGGACGGGTCGCTGTAGTAATCCTGGGTGCCCCGTCCCGCCATGACTGCCTGCCGGTCACAGTAGGTGAAGTCGGGGACAGAGCCCTTCCTGAGGGGCCCCGGGGTGAAGGCAGCATCCTGGTAGGGGTACGCCTCTTGCTTCAGCTCCGCACCGCCCTGCAAGATGATATCGTTGGCACGGAGGCCCGGCGGCTCATACCAGCCGCCCTCGCCGCCGTAGGTCAGGGAGCTCCTCCGGCCCGGCGGCCTCTGGTACTCGAAAGCATTCTCGCCCTCCCAGGCGCCCTCGTACCAGCCGGCGGCATCCCAGCTCTGCGAGCGGCCGATGTTGGGGTGCTTGCTGGGGATGGGCATCACCGCCGCACCTCTTGCTCCCACTGGGACGGAGAAATGGAGGCACCTTCCTTCCTTCTCACCGCTTCCCCGGCCAGCATCAACAGCAGACCGTGCCCGGCCCGAGCCCTCCCTTCACAAACCGAACGGCGGCTTTATCTTTCCAAGTGTTGCCTGAATTATTAATCCTTCGAAACTCTAGGAGGCGAAGCATGTAACCCGGCCTGGCCACACAGTGGTGGGGGAAGGACCTTCCCAGGCAGCACGGCCGCAGAAGAGGGCCGCTGTGCTCAGCTCTGATGCTTTATCCTCTGCCGCTCGGGACAGTGCGCTCACATGGACAACTGGCCGAGCAGCGCGGGGATTAAGGGCTAAATAAAACCGCTAAAGCCTTGGCTCCATGTGACATCATTTTAGCCCGATGAAATCTCCTGCACCAACCCAGCCAGCAATCTCAATGCAATTCCTGCCCACAGGGATTTTGTTTGGTATCGTTTTGCACGTTGCTTTTGACACGTTTGTCATCTGTTTCGCTTGTCTCCTTCCTCGTAAGTTCACTGCTCCCGTCCGCACCGGCACCCGTGGGGGATGGGCAGTGAGATAACAACAACACGCGTGCATCCGCGCGGCGCCACGCACACGTACCAAAATAAAAAGGAAAGCTCCAATGTCAGCTCAATCTTAATCCGCTCTGATGAAATGCTAATCCACTGCACACAGCTAGGGACAATTTAAATGGGAGCAAGCAGGCAGGCCTATAAAAAGACCAGTGCTGGATACTGAGGAATACGAGAGCGATTCGAAATTAGTTAGGTATCTGTTTAACACTTTATGGATACTGCAATTTGCTTTGGAAATTACATTTTTTGTTGTAGTTTCCAACTAGCTATATGAACTAGGCACCAAAAGGATTCTTTATATTATTACCATAATACGCAAATCCTTTCATCATCCCAGGACAGAAAATTGTGGAGGTGTAATCTGGAATGTATGATTTTAAGACCCTACCAGAGGTCACAGACAAGGAGGGGAGGATCAAAGGATCTAAACCCCAGCCCTGCCAAGCAAGAAGGAGTGAGAGACTTCTGCCTATTATCTCCCGTTTCCTTCAGAAGGAAAAATACATGTTTATGAGATGGAAAAACACTCAGAGACATCAGACAACACTCAGTTTGTACCTCTCAGTATTCGTATGGATTAAGGATCTTTTTTTACAGAGTATGCAGAAGGATTTAGATGGAATCACACCAAAGGAAAACCATTATTTGGAAACGTAATAAAAATTCCCATATACAGTTACCACTTTCAGAGGAGCTATTAAAATGGTTCACCAAAACACAGATCTAACTTATCATGCACTGCTTTTGCTTTTCCTAGAAGAACGGGCCATCCAGTACTCACGCAGCGCATCACAGTGAGTGGAGCAACATTTTCCTTTTCTAATTAAAACACTTAGAAGGAAACAATTCTGTCCTTCTCTGCTGCAGTAATCAATTTCTTCACCTCAAACACACGCCTTCCAGGATGGACTCAGCAAAGGGGGAACAGCCACCTTTTGTCTGCTTGCAAGACAGCTAGTGCGTTTTCACGGCTAATCCACAATAAATATTTAGTGCACTAGCCATCACATGATAGACCATTGTGCTATTATGATAGCTAAATCACTAATACAGTCTAAAGCTTCTACTTGCCTATCATACTAATGCCTCTGGGCTATATTTCTGACCCAAATACTGACAGGATCTTTGAGTAATCCCTAAATTTCTTTATTGCAGTAAATATTACAAATCCTCTTCAAACATTCTCTCCTCCAATTCTGTCCCCAAGAACCACAGCCTTTAAAATTATGTTGGATATTACACAGACATGCAAAACATGGGCCCCAAAAGATTATTTATGCAATTCACAGAGAGTATCTGATTGGCATCATATTGAATTAACTAACGAACTTAAGGCACATTGGAAAATTTCTTCTTTTGTGAGAATCAAAATGGGAAGACACATTTGTGGCTTACAAATAAAGCAGAGAACATTCTAACAAACAAAAACATTTTATTACAACAACGTTTTGGTAAAGAATAAAATGTATTCCCCACTGGATATGGAGAGATCTGTTCCATTTGTTTGCTCTGAAGCAGCAGAAGAAAAGTCCTAAAAATGTATACGCAAGAATAATAAAGTACTCATCTATAGATCAAGGGCATCTTCCATCATTGTTCTCAAATAAATTGGTAATGAACTTAGCCACCATGCTAAGCCCTCGTTGGCAATGGGAAAAAAACATGCCACAGGGAAATTAAATTCTCTACGTGTTGATCTTGAACAACTGCAAGGGAAGCCAGAAAGGAGCTCTGAGCATTTACTGCCTCTGAAAAAAACAAAGGCTTCAATTAGCCCTTGGGTTGCAAGATGGACACACAAAGAAACTTCACCCAACCCAAAGGACCAAGGAAGGCCACTGTGCCCTGTTCCTGTGTGGGTTCAGCAGGAGCTGAAAATCCATCTCCAGGATCCCCCTAGCCCAGGGGCAGCTCACACACCCACCGCATCAGTCCCTCCAGGTGAAAGACTCCCTTCATCGTTTAATTCTGGAGGTACTTAGGAGAAAAAACACATACAGAAACAAAAGGAAAAAAAAAAAAGCAAAAAAAAAAGCTGATCAAGAGATTAAATGCTCTGGTATTTCAGATCATGTGAAAAATGCACAGCTGGGACTCGGTACGCTGGGTCTCAGTTTGCTGTTGGTATTATAGCACATTTTGCTAACAACTACAGAAGTCTCCACTGGAAAAAAAAAAAGAAAAGGTAACGGATGAGAAGGAAAGTGGGCCCACCATGGTCAGAACGGACAGAATGAGATCTGCTTCTGGAAATCACTCCCAGTGGGCCTGGAACAAGCATCCTCCACAGTGGCAAAGAGCTCAGCTTTCTTCCAGCAAGGAGAAAGCCTGTTACACACGTAGAAACTGTAGTAAGAAATCAGGATGCTAAATCTGTAACACAGATTTGTAAACAACATCTTTTGGTGTCTGCAGCGCTGACTCGGGGGAGAATGGATGTGAAATGTAATTCACAATGATATAAAACATTTCATTTTGAATTCTGAGAGCGAGCTGCTGGAAAAATTACCCTGGGTAACAAAAATAGTACACTTTCTCTTCATTTTGCTTTTTATTATGTTAAAATACTTTTCAAGTACAAGTTTAAATGTTGTTTCTGCTGGAAACGTGATCTTTTTTTTAAACACGGTAAAGTCCTGATGTTTTCTCCCAAATTATTTTCGTGTGGCAGAATGTAGAACTGAAACAACATTTACCAAGTGTCAATTTCCCAGGTCCGTGGCTAAAACTAAGGTAGATTGGTACTGGGAAGACTGTTTCCCCCACTGAGCCAAAGAAACCCCACCTGTGGTAGTGAGGAATCCTCCAGAGAATAACCACCTCTTGCGTCAAGGGACAGAGCAGGTTATCTGAAAACCCAGGCTTTATACTTCGCTCTGCCACTGTCAGCAAGCAAATTGCTTAATTTCTTAGTCACAAGTTCTCCTTCCATCAAGGGGGATATAATAATACAGCCCTATCACATTCAGATAGTGTTAAGATTAATCCGTGTTTGTAAGACGTTTCAGGTGACAAGGTACAAAGCAGCAGAAAGCTAACGGGGGGATAAGTGGCTCTGCCCTCGGTGCCTGCACTTGAAGGACTGCGTGAGATGGTGCCCGGTGGCCCCGGGGCTTGGAGAGGAAAAGGAGCTGTACACACGTGCACAAATCTTAAAGAAAAAACAAAACTGGGGGAAGAAATGCGGGAAGAAAGCGTTCCAAATCCTCGGAAATGACCGCGTTTGTGAGAATTTGGCTCTGCAGAAATCTCTCTCGCAGCAGCAATAAGCACTCTGCGTAGATGGACTTCCTAATGGTCTCTCGAAATTAGAGGCGTACAAAGAGAAAATTAGCAGGATTGTGCAGGAATCATTTTCAGTAATCAAAGGAACAGAACAGCATCTAAAGCACTCAGCACTTGAAGCCATGCCACATGCTTTTACCCATTTCCAACCCAAAAGCAGAGATGCTTTGTAAGTTCAACAAAACCTCCCCCAAACACCAACTCGGTGCGTTACAGCAGAACTATCTGAAGATCAGCTGATCATTAAACAATCACTGCCTCCGTTAACTCTGCATTTTGGTGACTTGAGAGCACAAAACAAAAGCTGACGTCCACGTGTAACCCAACCAAGGATGGGTGGAAGTAACCGCTGGCTAGCATGCACCACGAGCCCAGCGATGCAGTCATACTGTACCCAACTGGGATTTGGAACTGGGATCAGCTTTTAAAAATGGGCAGCTGCCACCAGTCAGTATGGTGAGAACAACAAGCATGTGGGTTATTTCACATAAGGAAACTTCAGTCACCTTTACTACTGCCAGCCAGCACCACGTCTCCCATCATGCCATGCGTGCATCGATGAGTCTCCAGCTTTTATCTGAGGGATACACCTACCTTGAATTACCCCACATTTATCTCAGGATGAGGGGATGAGCATCTCAAGGGGCACACGGGAACTCATCAGCCCGTGCTGCCCACCTCTCTGCAATGCATGACTGATTGAAAATTGAAAATTGCATTGTGGCTAATGAATGTGAGAAGCTCCTGAGCTTCCAAAAGGCATTCATGTTTCAAAACAAGACGCCCAGCTGCAAAGCATGCTTTGAGCTGTCAGAATCAACCCTTACAGGCTCTTGAATCTTCAACGGGAAACAATTTTGCCTTCAAGTATTGGGAGAGTTCAGTACAAGTTAGTTAGCATAAAAAGAATTGCGACATCCCTGGTTCAACAAAGGGATAATAAATACATCAGCTGTATCCCTATACCATGCAACTGCACCCTGCCAAGGACTGCAAGACAAAAATCAATCTGGATGCTGAACAGCAGTTGAAAAGCCAGCAGACAAGGTTCATTGGGCGCATCGCTCAGCAATTTGCAAAGATCTCATCTAGGGATGCTCTTAAAAATAATCCTCTGGAAATCACATCAAGCACCTTGTCTCCAAAACTAGGTATTAGACCTCTAGGTCAAAATTCATCATTTTTAATAAGAGTTCAGGATCAAGATTTAAATAGCACATGTAATGAAAAGCATGGGAATTATATCTGTCCCAGAAAGCAGCACAGAAATCCATTGTTAAATGAATATATACTGTAATTCTGAACTCTGCCATGCATGTCTGGGCTTTGCATAAAAAATAATTAATTACCAGGTTGTAACACGGTCCTGAGGAGATAAACAGGCTGAAGTGCAGGCTGCCTCCCTGCTTTACTTTCCCTTATGATGCCCAGAGCTTGAAACATGCACTTTCCTTGCAGACTCGACACAAATATATGGCTCTGGAAAAGGCAGCTCAGAGAGGTGGTGGAGTCTCCTACTCTGGAGACATCCCAGACCCACCTGGATACCGACCTGTGCAGCCTGGGCTGGGAGCTGCTTTGGCAGGGGGTTGGACTCGATGATCTCTGGAGGTCCCTTCCAACCCCTACAGTTCTGTGATTCTGAGACATATATACATTATTCTGGCTAAAAACTTTTTTTTTTTTTTTTTAAGATAGACATATTTTATGATCACACTGCAATAATGAAAGATTTCCAGTGTGGAGCAACCATCCTTGCAGGCACGTCTTACCACAACCCCCACGACTCCATGGGGGCAGCTCCTGCATGGTAGGGATGACCCCAAGGCTGAAGCTGGCAGTCCCATGCCCCTTACTTTGTCTGACTGGTTGATTCAGTCCAAAAGCTGTTAACACTATCTGGCAGTGACACTACTTTCTCCTAAAACTGATCACTATCAGCTATTTTGTTCACCAAAACTATTTATTAGTAAGTTTTGAGGTGCTAGGTGGCAGTAGAGAGCGTACAGGACGACGTTAAAAAAAAAAAGACAACAGAGGTTAATATAGTTAAGCCAGTGGGCTACGTGAAAGTGTCGTTAAGAAATTATCAATGCCATTTAAGCTTTAGGCAACCAAAATGAACAACCAACTCTAGAACACTTGTTCTCTGAAGAAAGCCCTCAGATGTAACACACATAATGAAAACCTTCACTGTTCTGGCAGAGATCCACTACATCTGCTTGTGGATACCAAAAAATATAAAAGAAAACTTGTGTAATGCATTTCTCTGTAGCTTTATTTTACTATATAGCCAGATGTCCCACTTCTGTCAAAATATTTACTGGTAAATAGTCAGCGGAGTCAGTATCAAACCTAAACATTTGGTCTGGATCCAGACTTCGTCAATCCTTAGGAGACAGACACGAGTTTTTCATGGTGTTTGGGAGGAAAATCCATCCCATTCTCATCTGCCCTTGAGGACTGATCTTTTTCCATCACATATTTGAAAATATGTCTTAAGGCTGGAGAAAATGGAAAAATACAAGGTGGACTTAAGATGTTAGATGCATATTAAGCTGTCATAAACGTGGGCTTAAATGCAAGGACAACACAATGGAAGCATTTTTTCCTACCTATGTGCATACACCACTCAAGCCACAGGAGAGGGGAGCTGTACATCTTGCAATAGCTTGAGTCACATATCTATTTCAAAGAGGTCGCATACCAAATTCGTGATTTTATTCTTCCTGTAACCTTATCTAAATGTGTTGTACTCTTTACCAGTTGCCCGGGGGACTCTGTCAGGCTGGCTTCCTATCTGGCTCAAGTCCTACAATCTTGTTGTGCATATCCCCCTGTGGCATGTCACTGGAGATAGACTGCACAGAAGTGAATGCTTATAGAAGAAGTCTATGCAAAGCTATAAAACTACTCGAGGAGCCCACACCTCACTGCTGTAAGGACAACAGCCTACTGGGAAACAGGGACACAGCAGCACTGCCCCAGGCAGAAAACGTCCACTCGCACATAGCACAAACTGTTGATGCAGCTCAGCAAAGAATGGGAGAAAGTCAGTAAGTTTGGATAACGTCTGTGAATCCACTGAGGTTGCTAGAACTCTCTTCATCCATAGGATTCTGTCTAATTAACCAGAAAAAAAAAATCTTAAAATTGTTACAAATACTATTAACAAATGGGTAGCTAAGAACAATGTTGAATGACATACTTTCCAATGCCTAAATTGGTACAACGAGCTGTAGCCTAGCTTTTGTCTGAACTTAAAGTGATCTCTGAAACCTCCATAGAGGCTGATGGACTTCATCTGGAGCCTTGGTGAGGAGCTGAGAGCAGCCAAGCAGAACTTCAGAGAGACCAAATCAGCACAGGGTACAATGGAAGAGCATCTGACAAACAAACTTTGCCTATTCTCTAGGTAAAACATGGCAAGCAACCCTTCCTTACAACCCTGATGCTTTAGGTGCTGAGATGAAAACTTAAAACAAACAAACAAACAAACAAATAAATAAATAAATAAAAGAAGTTTTATATCGGGGGGAAATCCTGGTACTGTGTTTTATAATCAAAGAACAAAGTCAAACGCATCAGACAAAAATAAAGGTCTACATTTCTTCTAAATAAGTCAGTTTTACTCAAGACAAGCAGTTTCTTCCACGTTTGATATCATCTTTAACTCATTGTTTCTCATCAAATGACGAGTGGTGATAAGAATTTCCTGGGATAATAGGATTCTATTTCTAAGCTGTAAAAATAAGTACTATCAGATGCTACTTGGCATTCAAATTTCCAAGAATGGAAGAAAACTCCTCCACCCAAATATCAAACATACTAATTTTGGCCACAGCTATGTTATCCAAAGGAGCAAGCAGCTTTCCAGTGCTGCCCAGTCACTGCCCAGACTTGCAGACAGGCAGCACTCCTGAACAGGGATGCCAAGCACTGAAACAGTTTGATTTTATGGCATTACACGTATCACAGTGCCTAATAACTGGCTATTTCCTATTTCCTCTATCACACTAACAAAACACTAAGGTGGGAAACAACTGACTCTAAGAATTCAGTTCCCTTGTACAACTTTGATTTTGACATCCTGGTTTTCCAAACTGGGCTTCCACAGGTGAAGCTCCTCTATTTTTCAGCCCAAATAGATCGCACTTACTGAATGAGAACCTGTTCTGGCTTTTGTTGTTATGGGTATGTGAGCCTAGACCTCCAGGACACACTGTCCAAATACTGCTGAAAAGCCAGAACCACGACAATTCTTCAGGGGCACTGCTATCATGGGCATAAGGAAGTGCATCATGAGCAATAATTGACTATGGCAATATTAAGAACACTTTTAAGGATGAGAAACTGAAATAAAGGGCACCCTGACAAAGTTCCAAGGCTTTATTTACCAGCATACCTGGCATTACATCGTGCATTTATTCAAATATTATTGTGTATGGTTTGCACTGACTTCCATCACAGGCAGAAACGTGGAACTCCTGACCACCTTGAAATGACTCAACCATCCCCACACAGCCACAGCCAAGATAAACTCACTGATGACAAAACCATCCCTTCCTTCCCCAGATTCCCTCCTGCATTTCACAGAGGGGCTCCCACCATTGCTCCCAGGTGTCCTCTGCAGAAACCCTCCTTAGTGAGGCCACGGTCAAAATCCACAACCAGCATCACCACTGCAACCAAAGAAATAACGTGATGTTGGCCCGGCCAGGAACAAAGCACTGCACAATCTGTCCTGATTTTGCATGATTCTTCTCTCCTGCTCCTCTTCCTTTGAACAGGCACAGAACGAATGGGGAAACATGAGAAAGGAGAGAGTGCTTCATCCCATCTTGAAACTATAGCATCTGGAAGGCAAACAGCTGCGGGGAATAGAAGCCTGTAGCTCCAAAAGCCAAGAGACCCTGTGCACTGAGCACTGGAAGCACGACGTTTCTGTGCAGGCACTTATCAGTCACAAAGGCCCTAAAAGCAAACATGCAGAGCTTGTGTGGCACTTCCAATGGCTGTGCAGTTGTACAAGGCGCTGACAGCCCTGGTGGCACAAACTGATGCGTAAGGACACGCTTCTCCACGAGATAATGACAAATCCCAAAGTGAGAACTCCATAAGGAAATGCCTGGGCTCACTTGGCCTTGCCATTATTTTTCCTCTTCGCTTCATCTCAGGGCTGCCACTTTCTGGGTGTGTGTTGAAAGCTTAACTGACTCATAAATGTCAGTGCAAACTTTAACCTATAAAGCCAAGCATTAAAATTTCATGGCACCGGAGCTGCAGACAGCAGGGCTACGGGGCAGAGGCAGCACCAGGGATCACTGGAGAGGAACTCAGTGGGGGTGGGAAACCTGAGCTTTACACGGAAGTAAGACACTGCCACCAGCATCCCGGCTGTGCCACCACTACTGCCCCCCCCTGCTGAGTACCCAAAGCACCATGCAACTCAAGGGGGATGCAGAGGGGTCCCCTAAAGTGACAGTACGCTCAAATGTCCACCAGTGTCCAATGGGGACGAGTGTGAGCTGCATGAGCTGCACTGTTTGAAGGCCGAGAAATGGCCCCAAATTTGGGAACAATTCAGGCACGCTCCTGGCACCACAGCCACCATGCTGCACAATTTAGACCCTTTTTTCCCAAGCAGAGCAGGGGGACACTGTGGCTTCCACGCTGCACGCTGGGGGCTCTGCTTTGTTTCCAACACAGCAAAACCAACATTCCTCAGCATCTCCCGCTTAGATGCGGCTCAACAGTTTTTGCTGGAACTTGGGTTTTTTTTTTCCCTAAATCTACCCCGAGGTAAAAACTCATCATGAAATGGAAAAATTTCAGCTCAAACAAATGTAAAAAGTGGCAAAATTACAAGTGAATGGGAAGAGAACTGAACTAAGGGGTGCAGGACAGCTCTAAGTAGACACAGCACCAGCAGCTCCACCTCTAAGGCATATTTGGACTTGCTACGTAATTAGCCACAATACCACAAACAGGAACTCTGCAAACCACTCTGCACATTATTTTCCGAAGCCCCAGCCCTTCACTGGATCCATCTTTTCTCTCACACGGATCCAATTACACCATCGGCACCCAAACTCTCTGGGACAACCAGAAAAGAAAGAAGGGGGTGAGCTAAGGCTTCACTTCTCTCTGATGGGCACCACAGACTCTAATTCTTAGCAGGCTGCTCCAAATGGCATTACTGTGGGCTGTTGCCCTAGTATTTATTTATCCCCTCAAGGATGCACCATTATCTCACTTGTAGTTTTCTACAGAGCCAAGCCTGTTACCTGGTGCAGAGCTCACCCCCTGGAAACAGCCTGCTTAGCAGGAAAAGGAGCTCTGTCATATAAAGACCTCATAACTATATATAAAAAAAGCACGGAGGCACTGTGTAATGCAATGAGACCAAACTCCTTTTCCTCCTGGAGGACCCATAAACCCACACATAAAGGCATTTTCAAAGATACCACCAACCTTTGGACAGCTTGGATTACTTTCTCCATGCCAGATGCACGTTGAACAGACACACAGAAACACTGCAGCTTCTTAAATGGCTCTTTTAGCACCGCAGCATTCTGTAAGCTGCTTCCCTCAACATGTGCCTGCTTTGTTTCCAGCAGCCCCCTGTTAGGAACTGCAGCTCAGTGGCAGTTTGTGCAGCACGATGCAGACCTGGGGCACTAAGTAGCACTCTTCAGACAGAGCTTACAGCGGGGAGCCCGAGGATGGCTCATCTCCAGAGGTGCTCTGATGGACATCCCTTCCTGTGTATACTGTATAAGGGATGGTACAGCACACCAACCTTGTAACAAGCACAGAAATCCCCTGTGTACTTCCCATCAGTTCAACATAGTTTTGCATTCCATGCGTTTGTTTCAAGAGAAAAGCTGCACGAGTGTTTCCACTGAGCAAAGCCTCACAGAATTACTGAGGTTGGGAAAGACCTCTAAGACCATCAAATCCAACCATCGACCCAACAGGAAACTTTCAAGTGTTTTTTCTGGACTATGCTGCCCTTGGCTTGATGGAGTGCTGGAAATTCTCAGTGAGCAGCATGCTCCTCCCAGCAGCCCGCTGCAGTAGCTGCCTAATTTCTCATTGCACTTCAGCACATGCTCTGTGTGCCTTTCAAGACAACACCAAGAGAAAAGCTTGTTGTTTCAAGGTGTGTTTTCAAGCAGCTGGAACATCTGCCCCTCAGGGCTTTCCTATACTATAATCCCAGATGTCTGTAGTAAGAAATAGCCACCAGAGATGTCAGTAAGGCTCAGTATTTTGTGAAATCCCACACTCTTTGCATTTTTCAAGGTAGCTTTTATAATGCTGCTTACAGCGTACAGTCATGATCTGATGCTCATAAAGACAAGTGTCTTACAACATGAAGCCCATCCCTAAAATCAAATCACAGCACCGCTGGCAAATGACAAAGTATACTTTAAATAGTTATGTCTTCTGCACGTTTACAGATTAATAAAGAATATCTTCTGACCAAGAAAGAAGAAAAAAGCTCATATATCAGAGGAACATAATCTAAACTTCAATCACATCTAAAGCTCTGTTAGCAGGTTTGTCGTACAATCCTTTTGAATTTCTTGTACACTCAGCAACTCGATCTGATAGTAAACATCAAACCAGGAAGGCAGCTTTTGAACAGCCAGGCTCAGCTGACACAACTCTTTTAAGTCGAGTTCAAAGTCAATGTTGAAGATGAGATACTGTACTACACCTGAGTGTTTATGACATTCAAAAGGAGAAATATGCAGCTCCTCACTGCAGCACACTCTGGATACCCCTTTCTCGCTCCTCACTTTTTTCTGCCTTGCTTCTCCCCTCCAAAATCTGCAGGGTTTCCTATCCTGCCCAGGGACACAGTGCTGCATGCACACAAATCCTGTAGGGGATGGGTTAATTAAACAGAGAGGCAGGGCTGCTTCTCCATCTTTTTGTACGACATTATTAAACGAAGACCTGATTTTCTAGTCCCATCAGCTGTTCTCTGAGCTCTAGCATTCAGCTACCCATCAGTGCTGCTGCTTTCTGGGCAATGCTCAGTGCATTCATGGGGCTCTGCGTGTGCAG
This sequence comes from Odontophorus gujanensis, assembly GCA_013399175.1. Taxonomy (NCBI): domain Eukaryota; kingdom Metazoa; phylum Chordata; class Aves; order Galliformes; family Odontophoridae; genus Odontophorus; species Odontophorus gujanensis. The sequence continues at coordinate 76,654 of VXAB01001210.1, forward strand.
GAGGGCACGAAGCTCACCCTGATCTGAAGCTCAACAACTCATGACAAGTGGAAAGCAACAGCTTGGCCATGCTGCAGCAAGCAATAGCTAACACTAATATCCATCCAAAACCCACCTTGTTCCACTGCTCAGCATTTTACGCTCCCTGGAAGCTCTACAAACCCCACACACTTCGCTGAAATGGATGCAGTACAACTCCCACGTGAGCTCTGCGCTTTCATCCAGGAGTAAAATCTATCTCACTCTGCTGGCATTCAAGAAATACAGCAAATTGTTACCCTGCAGGCCTGTTCAACTTCAGAGCAGATACAAACTGGAGCTCCTTAAGAGACTTGACTTACAATGCTTCCTAAAATAATATTCTGCTTTTGCTATTGACAGTAAAACTTCCACGAGTGTCAGTTTTCATTAGAGAAGTATCACAGTGTACACCTGAAAGTCAAAGGTTGTTTGCCATCACTTGACTCCCATTGTAAGTAACTTCAGGTAAGCTACAATAGGAAAAGGTTAGCTACAGACTTCTGCTGGAAAATGGAAAACATCAGCTGTGCCACTGTAACATACAATTAATAAAGAACAATTTACAGCAAATCTGTCCTATCATCACACACCAACAAAACAAAAGCCATTTGAACCATCTGCTCCAAAGCGTAGGAAATACCACAGAATGGTTTGGGTTGGAAGCGACCTCGAGGGCCATCAAGTTCCAACTCCAGTATACTTCAACAACTATTAACGAAGGAAAGCGGTGGCTGTGAGAGAGTGGAGGACTCTGAGCTCCAAACTCCCCAGGGAAGCAGAGCAGGGCTCGTGCCAGCAGTGGAGGACACAGCACCCAGTCTGTGAACACGACTGTGGGGAGGAATGAGTGGAACCAGGTGTCCCTTGCCAGTATTTCAACACCAATACGACTGCAGTTTATGTCAACCCAGAAGATGGGAGATCCAGCCATGGACCTGGACCTCACTGTTTCTGAGTGCTGTAAAAAACAAGGACAAGTGAGGTCATTCTACCTTAACAGTCTGTCAGCTTTCATAGAAATGCTGGAATATCCTCTTACCTTCACAAATTCTGTCCAGTCGTTGCCGCTTGACTTTGTGTTTATCTACAAGTGCCATTCTTGATGGTAGTTTCCAACTTTCTGGTTCAAAAAGCAAAGCAGTCCCCCAGGAACTCAGGAAAACTCACAGGAGTCGGCATGCATACCGCCAGTATCGATCCTGTCGAGAGGAGAGGAGCTGGTCAATAGGATTTCCGACCCACCCAGCTCAGCAGGCTTTCTGCAGCCAAGGCTGTGGGTTTAGCACTTCCAGCCCTGCATCCCTCCAGATCCTACACTGCCAACCAAGCGTGCAGCCCCTTTATCTTCCCTGGGATCAGAAGACCCAGCACCGTACAACAAGAACTGCCAAAGCGCTGCCTGGCCTTCCAAGTTTTATTTCTGTCTTAAAAATCTATTCCTAGCAGACAAAATCCATTAAGCTATTTTGTAGGCTCACGGATACTGAAAGATTATTAGAGAGTACATAAAAAAGGGAAAGCAGCTTTTGCTCCGCCGGTACATTCACACACACAGACATACACACAGCCACTATCACGTCTTCTTTAAGCCTGGCCCAGTAAAAGGCATCAATGGACCCTGGCTTTACAACCAGACCTTGATGTACATCCCAGCTGCCACCATGGCCCCAACCCTCCATGCTTTCTAGTGTACATGCATTTAAAACACCATTAAATAATGCAATCCATACATCCTGACATTTGCAAAGGGACAACAGCTGCAGGGTCTTCTGCTTTGTGGCGACACGAAGAACCTGAACCTCCTCTCTCTCAGCTTGGTCTCTCTGGTCTCTACAGAAGGTTCTGAGCCGGGCTCGGGTCAGCACAGCATGTGCCCCAGCAGCAGCATTGCAAGGCTCAGGGCTGAGCCTTTCACACAGCTTCTACAGTCGTGTCAGTGAATGAAGACACCAGGAGATATTTCAAACTGACAGCTGAATTCTAACAGCCCAACGTGGCACACACACCGATTTTTAACCTGCTTACATTATACAGCCAGCAACTCGATATTAAGCGATCCTCTTGGATGCTTTAAGAAGACAGGCGCCCAGATACAAGCTCCAAGCCCTCCAGGGATGCATCCTGCCCCCAGCACCACCCTTTTAAGTCCATTTCATGTTGCCAAAAGAGCAGAACTAGTGGAAACAAAGGCCTTACCCAGACAGAAGGGGAAGACGGGCACGAGGAGCGAGAAATCCTCTCCCAGGTGGCCATCTGCACCCAGCTGCAAGCCTCGGCCGCTCTGCCTGCAGCTAAGACAAGTGATGTCCTCATTGGAAACATCAGCTCCCGCTTCCCATTCCACACAGCACAACCAGGAGCACTTCCCTCATCCTGGCAGCACAGCCACGCAGTCCCCTCGGTGGCTTTATCCCTCTGGGTTAACAAACCCACGGGCTGGGCGGCGCACGCCGGGGTGAGGGCTCTAACAAAGCCGCTGCAGAGCGAGATGACAATTTCATGGAGATTACTGTTATTATTATAAATGGTTATCAATTATGCATCACGTTGATAGTTAATTTATAAAAGGAAAACGGTTGTGTTGGTACAACTGAATTCTGACTCAGGGAAGATGGGCGATTTCCTGGTAGTTAATGGCCAATTTCCCAGCAGCACAACTGCAGCGTAATCTCTGAGATTTATAGCAATAATTAATTGATTTTTTTTTCTTTTTAAACATAGGGATGCTAAAGAGCATGATTCCCACTCCCATTAATTATTAATGCCACCCTTTAAAAGAAGCAGAAAACTTCCATTCCAGAGGCAGAAGCTTGCAACAGTCAAAGCACTTTGTCCAACGGGAATTAGGCTGTCAGTGCAGCTAACACAAGGGCAGCATGCCCATGAACAGATGGAGACACGTGGCTCCTCTAGTCTATTAAACCCCAGCCCAACTTTGGTGGGACAGAAATCCCACCCGTAACAGTGGGTTATAAAACAGTCCCTTTAGGAAAAAAGAAGCTACCATTCTGTTCTGAAAACGCTCAGAAGGTTCACTATGCTGTGTCTGCCACTCTTTTTTTTCCCCCCAAACAAAATGGATATGCAAAGCATCTTTAGTTTTGACAGAGTGCATCTCCTGATGGACAAATGCTTCCACTGAAGTTTTCTTCCTGCCATCTCCACTTACTACATCTCTCCCTGAAGGAAAACATCCTGCCGCTCCTATCAGAAGAATCCCACACAGCTTAACATACCCCGTGCAACCTGGGCTAGGAGCTGCTTTGGCATGGACGGGTTTGGACTTGATGATCTCTGGAGGTCCCTTCCAGCAATGGGTGCCTGCAATGACACAGACCAGCACGAAAAGCACAGCTCAGAAGCCTCATTAAATCTGCAGCAGGAGCTTGTGAGCAGGCCTTGGCAGGGCTGGACAAAACGGAGAGTGGTGCTCCCCAGCCTTTGTATGGAGCTGGGGAAAAAGAGTTCTTCTATTTGCAGCAGGAAGGATGGAACCAGTTGTGCTCCCAACTTCAATCTCCCCTCGGCGATTCCTCCATCCAACCCAACTCAGGACCAACCACTGGGCTAAACGTTGTCCAAAATCAAATAAACACAATCAGGCAAGGCAGGACGGAAATCACGGCCGGCAATTAAAAGACAAGAAAACCTCATTGTACGAGGGAATGCGAGAGAGGGAGGCACACACAAAAAAACTGTACTTCATCTTCAGCGAGATTAGGAAACAAGTGAAGTGATTTACATACAGTAATTGCATGTCCGTGTTAGCCTCCAACAGTGTCTTTCAAAATGGAAATTTTCCTGAAAACCCTCGGACACGATGATAGCCAGCAGTTAGTTAGTTATTTAAAGAAGGACTGCACTTAAATGCAATGTTTCAGGAGAAAAAAAGTCATCCCGATGTAACACACTGAGATAGCTTCTTAATACCGCCTGTCAAAGACCACAGTCCATGAGCCAGAAAATGAGAGAAGAGCTGTACCAGGGCTTATTTTTTCTGCTTTCAATGGGAAACGAAAAGAAAGAAAAGGTGATTTTCCAAAATGAAACGCTCTATTGGACAGAAGGATTAAGAGAGGTAACTCTTCTTTCCCAAGGCCCTCTCCCTGAGCCCCGCTTTAACGTCAGGGGTACACAGCACAAACATGGGCAGCATCTGCTCTGATGTGGGACTCCTCTTTAACTTCAAATATGAGTGTATTTGTAAACGGCACGCACATGCTCCCAGGCCCTTGCTGGAGCCAGAAACCTGCTGCTCACCATTTCCATCCATGCTTTTTATCCTCTGCAAAATACAGCATCAACAAAATGGAGGGTCCCCCCTGCAAAAAACTCACGGCCCTGTAACCTACAAAATCTCCCATGTGCTAACAGCAAAACATCCTTCCACGTGTCTACCCTGGGTAAACAGAAACAGAAAACCCAGCCCAAACAATCTGATGATACCACAGATCCTTTCCTGTGCTCTTGAGAAAGGAGAAATTCCTGGAGCTGGAAGCACCTCCTCCAAGGGATCCACCTTGGTGCTTCTAACATCTTTAACAACGACACAGAGAGTGGGATCAAGTGCACTCTCCACAAGTTTGCTGGTGACACCAAGCTGAGTGGTGCAGCTGACAGAGCAGAAGGAAGGGATGGCATCCAAAGGGTGCTGACAGGCTCGGCAAGTGGGCCCACGTGAATCTAATGAGGTACAACAGGGCACAGTGCAAGGTGATGCACTCGGGTAGAGGCAACCCCAGACACATGGAACTGGAGGGGCTTCAAGGTCCCTTTCAACCGATGTGATGGGTTCTGTGATTACCAAACATTCCGTAACACCGAAATGAGCCACAGTGAGCTCTCCCTGTCACCTTTACATTAAGATCCAGTTTCCCAAAGCTGGATGTCGCTCGTGCTATGGTTTGAGCACAGGAGCAGCGCTCAGGGCTGTGAAGTGCCCAGGCTTCCATCTGTGGCTGTGACTGCACGAGGCCATGCCCGAGGCTTCAGATGTCAGCAGGGCAGCCTGGCTCAAAATGTGGAGAAAAGAAAGGAGACACGCAGAGATAATGGCAGGGGTGGGGAGCAGACAAAGCAGGCGGCACAGTGCAGCAGGGACACTTTGAGTCATCCTTCCTCCTTGAGGGGAGTGCTGCCAGGAAAGACGGACAGCAACCACTCGATCCCTGCCCAGATCCTCCTTTTGGATGCTTCCTTTGGAAAAGCGATGGCAAAACAATGCGTGGAGCTCACAGTGTCAAGACTCCATTAAGCACAACAGCTCAGTGGGAACCAAAAACGGATTAAACATTTATACGGGTGATGAGAACATAGATTTTCATTAGGAAGGATAAAAAAAATAGGTTGTAATAATTATTACTACTTAATGCCTGAGGGATGTCACCCTATGCACGTGGGAAGAGGAATCACACAGTTCCTGCGTGGCCAACGTTCGGGCTTCTCCCACTCCATTTAATGCCCACAGCCAACATGTGGGAACCAGGACACCACGAAAAAGGATTCTTCCCAGTTTGTGGGAAAACAATCTCAGCTGTGAAGCAACCCACGGTGCAAGGCAGCACCCCCCCACGAGCCCTCGGCACCCTCAGAACAGCCAGGGCAGGTCTCTTGCTGCAAAACCACTGCTAATTAGCTGGAGTGCCTTTATTAGTTATTAGTATGATTCTGCTGCCGCAAAGCGTTCAGCGATGTTTTGCATTAAGGCCTCTCCATGGGAATGCCTGCACAGCTCTGTGGGTGGTGAGAAGCAGTTTCTGCCTAGGTGTCTGGCTTGTTTAGTGCCCAGAAACCTAAGGAGTAAAGTCTTGTCCTCCTCTGACTGCTTGCTGCCTCTTCCCCCCAAAAAAAGCAATGCAGCAGGTCAGGCGTGCTCCGCAACGAGCCCACACTCCCACGTTAGCACCTGCAGATGGAGAAATTAAGAGCTCTTCTGCTCTTCACCGTACAGAGAGGAGAATATCACACCGTAGGAGTGCAGAGGAGCTGGTAACAATTTTAAGAAACTCACTATTATATGAGTGAACAAAATGTACCATAACGGCGTATGAGCCTGCACATCTGCTGCTAAATTAAACACACCGCGTAAAGATGGAGACCACATCTTAAAACACTATGCAACAAGATACAGACTGGGCTAAAATAATAAGGCCTCAAAGATGACACAGGGGGCCTGACCCTGCATTCCTCTGAGCCCTTAAGTCACGGGGAGGACCCCTGTGCTGTGCCATCAAAGCTACTTGCTGAAGGTAGAAGGAGAGTTACAGTTATGTATGTGAATGTAAAAGAAACAAACAAACATAGGGGTTTGTAGCACTTTCTGTCCACCTTAATGAGGCATAAAGCATGAGTTTGGTTTTCAGTTGGATCTGGGCTGCCTTTTGTTCTTTTTTCCCCCAAATTTCTTTAAGAATTGCAGTGCAGGTTACAAACTCAGACTGGGTTCGTGCAGCCAGGAGGACGCCATGAAGACGTGGAGAAAGGACAGCACCCAACTGCCACAACAGCCACACTGGCACTGGGCAAAGCAACAACCAGGAGCTGAACCCCAATGATCCACTTTGCTTTGGGAGGGCCCCATCTACCCGCTAATTAACGACAAGCTTCCTTCAGCCACTCTTGTCTTGTTTTTCTAAGCATCTGCCACTGATAACGCACGCACACTCCGAGATTACAGCACACAACGGCCTGGGAAACCACCTTCAACTTCCTAAGTTAGAAAAAGGCATGGAAATAATTGTGTCTGTCTCCAACTGTCTCCAAAGGTCCCTGCCATACTGAAAAGCAAAACCTCGCTCCGCATCCTGCCAGCCTTCTTGGACTGCTCGTACTTTGCACATCTAACACTGGACAGAGGCAAGCCTTCATCTGTTCTACAACTCGACAACCAAAAGCTCTCCTCTCCTCAAGCAGTATCACACCAAAACCAGCACAGCCGGACTGGAAGCCCCCAGACAAACGCCTGCTTGCCCAGCGCCGGATGAGTTATGCGGTTATTCGGCCGTTAGAGGGCATTTCATACTGCGGAGTGAAGCACACGGCTTAGGAACAGCACTGCTAACCCCCAGCTGGAGCTGCTGCAGAACCGTTTCTTGTCTGCTCTCGTTTGGTAATTGCCACTTTTCAACCTTCCCATATGCTGTATATAGATGAGCAAGCAAGAGCAAGGACAAGAGCAAAATAAGAAGAAACAGCTATGATAAAAAGTCCTGGCTATATAAACACTTCGGTGCGCAGCTATTGCTGCCTCCAAGGTTTGGTTTTGTTCAGTTCGCTTCGCTCCCCTCCCTAATTCCTGCACTGCAGATCTCACCCTTCTTCCTCTCAGGAGCAGCAGTTTATGTTTTCTGATGCTTTTTAAATGATTAACGGGTAAAAATTGCAGGCTGTGTCTCAGCACCGCCATCCACCTCTGGAGCAGGAGCGGAGAGCTCTTCCCTCTGCACAGCTGAACAAAGGCAAACACAACTTCGCTGCTGCCGAGGGGCAGGGCAAGGCCACTTACCTTCCGATGCCTCCTTCTGGATCCCACCGTGCTCCTAAATGCAAGCTTTAAGCCGTTTTCAGCTTCTGCTGGCTAGGAAACCACACGAAGCCACCCACTTCCCCACTCTGGTGTTTTTCTTCCCTCCATCCAAATACAAATCGAATTAGGAAAGAGACAGATATCTCGGCATCCATCTCCAAACACATGTATGTTTGTAATCAGGGTGGCCAAACTTCCTGAGCATGAGCTGCATACCAAAATCTTCTTGTGGCCAAGAGCCACATCCTTCCAGCCCCTCCTGCACACACACACACACACCCCGTGGAGCTGCCTGATTCCCCATCACCACAATGTGCTGCCGGTCCTCCAAGCCCAGAGCACTCCATGCTCCCTGGGCAGAAGCAGGCAGGGCTGGGAGGGTGGTGGCTGTGCGTTTTGGGGTTCCAGAGCACTGTGCCCCAGTGTGGAGAACTTGATTAAATATCGGCATCATACAATCATGGAAAAGCAGGCTGCTGCAGCATTGGGTTGATGGCAGACCCCAACACAACGGCACCCCTGGCAGCATGGCCGTCTTCCAGACGTAACGACACACAACCAAAGTGTCTCCAAGTCCACAATACTGCCCTTTACTCAGAACGTACAGACCAGATCAGTTCACCCACAGCCTTTGTGAAGCTGAGCAGTGACACAGACCTTCCCTGGTCCCATCTCATGGCGATGCCATGCCCCAACTGCTCGCACAGGACCTGGCTCAGCAGGCGATGCCTCGCAGGCACCCCACAGGCCTGCAGACCCCAGCAGTGCCCAGCTGCCCCACATGGGACCAACACTCTGCGTTTCTCAGTGCATCTCAAGCTCTTTTCCAACACAGCCTGCCCTCGGAGCTCTGCCTGGCCTGGGTGCAGCAGGAGGAGCAGCAACACTCTGCTGTCTCCAGGAGATTTTCAGAATTGTAATTTGCTTATCTGAATGCTTATATTTACAAGTCACTCTTACATAAAAAAACCCTCATCTGCATTGACTTATTTAGCAACATGAAACAAAATAGCCCGAAGCTATTTGTGTTGCTTAACATACTCTTTTTTTTTTAATGTAGATGATGCTCTGCGTAAAGAAATATTCAAAGGGGAAAACTGTGTTTTGTTTGTAACACTTACTACTATCAGCGAAGAAAATGTGCTCTAACAAGTCTCTGAAGGGGGAAACACGTGTAATACCTTCAGCAGCTCAGCTAATTCATCTTTTGCTGCCTGACTGCTAGAGGAATCTTAAAAGGAAACATGGAAAACCCCATTTCTTGTGCTGCGAGATCCGTTCCCACTACACAACCCCTTTCCATCTGAGTAAGTCCCGTGTGTGTTTCCAGGTACACAGTTGTTGTACTCTACAGGAATTAAAAAAAAAAAAGAGTTCAAGAGTTCAAGGCCACGTCTCCATTCAGGCATGCTCCCACAGTGTGAGCCGGCCCTGCTTCCTGTGCTGGAGGCACTGCTCTTCCCATCACCGTGCACAAAAGGGGCTCGGCTGGGGAAGTGATGGGCAGCAATGGGAGCTGCCAGTGGTATGGAGCAGAGCCCAGCACTGGGGAGGAGGATGCAGATGGCTTTGGGAGAAGGAAGGGTTCAGACTCCTCAGCTATCCTTCCCTTTCTCCCTTACACCTCACCTCTGTTGCTCCCGCGGTTTAATTTCCAGAGGGGTGTAAGGAGAGAGAAGGAGGGAGCGAAGAGAGCGGAGAGAGGTTTAGATAACAGCCATAAATAAAATGAAATAATTCTCCCGCCGCTAACCTTTAGCAGTAAGTCAGAGCATCCTCTGCCACCACCACAGGTTTGCATAATCTACGCATCTTTCTTAGGAGCCAGTTCGCTGTATCGCAGCTATTTTGGGACGTAACAACACTTGGGTTATTGACCTAAATCTGCACAGCCTCATCTGGAGCCGTGATGGCCCATTGTGTGCCAGGGCCTGCTCAGGACTCCTTAATGCACAGATTATTGATGCAATGAACTGTGACAGCTCCTATAGAGCTGTTACGGTTTATTGTTGCAACACCTACTCGGGGTCCCTTTAATGGGCAGATCGGTGACACAATGGGCAGACACAGCCACTGCTTGGGGACACACTGCTCCGCTGACCGTGTCTGTGCAGCGAGCAGAGAACACGTGGCAGCCCCACGTCCCTGTCCTGGGGGTGGGGTATGGGGTGATGCTGCATCCGACCCAGATGGCTCAGAGAGAGGATGTCTGCACAAGACAAGTTGCTACTGAAAATAAGGACTTATAACGAACGCCCCGGTGGGACAGAACTTTTAGGAAGAACAGCCACAGGCTTGCATTGCAGATCAAGGCTGAAATCCTGTATGAGGAATACATGGAAATTAGCCATAAGAAAAAAAACATCAACAACAACAACAAAAAACAGGGTCTAATTTTCAGGGGAAAAAAAAAGAAGGGAAAGGAAAACATTTTATGTTCCAAGAGAATGAAAAGAGAGTGAGCACGATAGGAAAGTGCACAAATATCTACATTTCTCCCTTCCTTTCCTCTTGAAGAACAAAAATATCTTAAGAGGCTGAAAGCTAAGCATAGTTTAAAGGAATTCCCTTGTGCAGGGAGACCTCAGGCTGAGAAAAGAAAAATTAAAACATTAACACTACCCAAGTGTTCGCAGCCTCCCCCGAACTGCAGCGGCAAGCTCAAAGAGCTGCAGCTGGCTTTCCACTACTGCACGCATCTTCCCCACTATTCACCAGGAGCTTTTTTTAACATCGGTGACACTTCACATTCAAAACTGCCGTTAAAAATAGGCTGTTGGTCCTCGTGCTTTAACCCTGTAAATGCCCTCTTCCTTTTCCTCCCGCCCTGTGCTCGCCTGCTCTGCCTCCCCACGCCCCTGCACTGCACCAGGGGTGATGCAGGGGGAGTGGGGACCCCTCTGCTGCCCCCAGGCCTTGCCCAGCCCCGGAGCATCCCCCTCTCATTTCTCCCCAGAGCTGGCAGCAGGCTTTCATCTGCAGCAACAGAGGCACCAGGTCTGTTCTGCACCTCCGTCTCCCTTCCCACCTGCATTTACAGAAGACGTGAGTCTAGGGCTTAAAAAAACCACCACCCAACACGAATGTTTTCTCTTCCCACTATCAGCAGCTCGGCCAGGAGGGGAGAAAAATTCCTTTGTTATCCTGAAAATACTTAAATGCTAAACCTTCACTCAGGAAATAGGCCTGGGGAACAGCTGCTGCTGCAAGGAGCCCTGCACGAGAGAGACTCAAAAATCAATATCCTTCACCCAACTTATCAAATTTACCGAGGACATTTATACAGTATAATTAAATAGAAAAGAGATACAAATACAGAAGAGTATTTGCACGGCACTGCATAGCGATTGCATTATCTCTGGAGCAGAGGACTCTTTGACAAAAAGGAGGGAAAGCACCATACATCAATCCAAGGAGCAGCGAGGAGCTCAGCGAAGGTCTCCACTCCCATCGCTCATGCAGGATCTTTAACACATTGAGTAAAACCAGCCACAAAACAGACACCAGCACGTATACCTAAGGTGTTTGTGCAGGTCCTGCTCAGTCAGCCAGAACGATGCCATCACAATTATGTTGGTGATGAACGTGGTCCAAAACGTGCGGGTGCCTCTCAGGTGCACACAGCAGCTCCAGCACGGGTTGGGGTGCTCCCTCCTCACTGGTGTGGAAGCAAAGCAGACACTATTGTGTTGCCTTTCAGCCTATAAATGTGCCAAATAAAATCGATTTTGCTCAGTAATCCACTTGCAAAGTTGGTGATGCTTTCCACAATCAGCAGCCGTCTCTGCCAGCTCAGGAGATAAAATCTTCTGTGCAAGGTTAAACCTGGGAAAGGCCGACTGCCAGCGCAGGGCAAACTAAAACACTGCAGAAAAGGCAAACTAGATTATCTGGCTGTTTGTTAAACAATTCTTCTCACAAGGGTTGTATTACAAGCATGCTTCGTGAACACTCCTTGCTTTCAGGCAGAGCCGAAGGAGCTGGCTCCTCTTTATTATCAGAGTCCATCCAGGCAGCACACTGCTGTAGACAGGACATCACTCTTGCCACGCTGACCTCAAAATTCAGACCAGCCCAGTGCTGGAAGCAAGCTCAAGTCTGAGTGCTGGTGAACAAAAGGCTGGTGGCTTTGCAAAAGGCACCCAACTGCAGACTTCACTTTTCCTCTACTTCAGACTCCAAAGTTTGATCTTCACGATTGCCTACAACAATTAAGCATAGCCTAGTGATACTGACAGATAAAAACCAATACATGAGGTAGGCAGGATTCCCACCATTCAGAGATGTCATCCTTTCATCCAACCTGCCAGACAGACCGAGCTGGGGCTGACAGTGCTCCCTGTCCTGCGTGCTGCTCCCTGCACCGCTGGACACCATCAGCAGAAGGGGAAGCTCAGTCATCCCTCGTATAACATACCCATCAGGAAGGGCAAATGCCAGGTTAAAGGCTTTTTGTTTGCCTCTGATGTCTTAATTTGCTAACGTGAATCATACACGACTCTATTTTGAGCAATCCTGTATTAAAAATGCCTGTGAGTCATTTTTCTTGAAACATGAAACTATGATGATGGTAATGTTTGAGTAATACTCAGGAATTTGTAAGATTTTGCATACTTCTCTTTTTAATTAAATAGAAAAAGTGGAATCTGTGGCACAGTTTTTGTTTCCTCCTTATTTGTCCTGCATAAACTCACCGCTCGGGATAGAAATCACAACTCACAAAGTAAAACTTCTGAGCTAAATACGTATGGAGCCCACTAAAATGAAGACAGAACGCAAAAGAAACAAAATGCTCCAAGGGAAGGACAGAAAAACCCTGGAGGCAACCTGGGGATCTCCGTCAACCCAAATTCAACACAGTATTAAGAAAAGCGTATGAGGATAATTCCATAGACCTCAAATTAACATACACCCCTTTCCAGATGAGATAACTCAATAACTGAAAACCACACCATATTTTCCCCTCTCGGATGCCCCCCACTAACTCAGGAACAACCAGCAATGCCAGTGAACTGGTGCTCAATTATCAGAGCTGTGCTTTATTTCATCCCAGGCATGGAGACACCTCGCCCTGCTCCACCCCACCAGACAAGAGGCTGCTGCAAAGCCAGCTGTGGGAAGATGCTCCTCACCAACACATGAAGGTCTCAAACAAATGCATGCCATACACATCAGCCTACCACCACGTCTCTCTCCTCCATTACCTCACTCCAGAGCTTTTTCCCACACTCTCCACAAAGGACTGTTGCAGGCTCTGTCCGGGATCAACAGCACAGAAACCTCCCTCAGCTGTCTCCTGGATGAACTCGGCATCTCTGACAGTCTTAGACACACAAGTCATGCTCAGACTTGAACATCCCTTGGCCAAAAGCAAATTAAAAGGCAGCAGGAATGAGCAAGCTTTACCGCTCACTACTACCACACTTGCTTCCCCAACAGCATCAGCTCCTGCACAAATTCCCACTCAGCACCATCTGCAGCAGCAGATCTAGAGATGCAGGAGGGAAGACTGCATGGCAAAAAAGCAACACCGAGGTGATGTCCCAGCAGGGCAGCCTGGGAATGGGACTAAGATCTTCTTGACTCCTTGGGCAGGACAAAGACCCACAGGGCAGCAGAGGAGCAGGCACCAGCAGGTGCCAGGTTGGTTCTGTGCAGTAAGCACAGACGGGAATGTTACTGGTGGAAGCCAGCATAGCAACCTGTTCATTTCTTGAGCCTGAAGGTGATCCAGGACCCCGTTCATTCTCCTCAATGACCACAAACGTGCAGCAGGGCGATGGACTTACTGCTCCAGGCCTGGGGTTGCAAGTCCAACCTGTGAGAGGACAGCTAGGGAAAAGAGCACAAAGGGAAACTCATTTCCCTCAGGCAGTCTGATGGAGCCCATCGGAGGAAACATCTGCCATCCTCCACTGAGGACAGAAATAAGGAGGAAGTGGTTGGTTCGTCCAGAGAAAAAAAAAAAAGTCAAAAATATTAAATGGTGCATGAGTTCTGACCAAGGTGGAGATCCATTTCTGCAGGCAGGACTCAGCAAAATGGGTTAAAAAAGCAGCGTTAGGGACTGCAGAGTAAGAAAATGGCAGCAGCTCACTTGATGAGGTCAGTGACTGAAGTGGCCTATGGTACTTGTAAGAGAAAACATCTGTTGGTGTTAAAAGGTCGGCAGGAAATGAATGCTATTTACTTTGTCCTTACTGGTTAGGCCAGCACTCCTCGAAAGAGAACCACACATGGCTTAACTTAGCACAGACGAAAGCTCAGAGCCCTCACAGCGTGCTTTGGTGTGGCTGCCTACCTGCAGCAGGACCCCGGGACCCCAGCCAGCCCCATGCCCACGCTGAGTGCCGGGCAGCCCACCGCCCAGGCAGCCCCACGAGCTCCAACCCGCACACATCAGGAGGGCTGGGGAAAAGAAACCCCACGCCCTTCTTCAGGAACAAGCCGTTAAAATAAAAACATAAAAGCAAGAAAACAAGAAGTTTCTCCCGAAAAAACAGGAAGTGTTAGGTACAGAGCTGCTAAAAATAGTGCCTACTGGGCTTGTTGACACAAGCCGGGTCTCCCGGGGCCGGGCTCCTGCACACAGCCACACAGACCTTGGGAGCAGGCTGAGGACAGCCACCCTCCCCACGCAGCCCATGGGCACGGCCGCACATCACTGCCCATGGAGGTGAGAGCAGGGACGGCCCGTGGCCGCCAACCCCAACACGCTTCCTGTGAGGTGTGTGGGGCTCCCACAGGAAACCTCCACTGGAAACAACCAGCAGCACGCAACCAGGGCTTGCAATCATCGGAGGATGCCTAACAATACGCCTTTGAGAGCAGCACTGCAAATATGCTCGAGCAAGAGCAGCGGTGTAGCTCCATGTGCAATTAGGGCAGCATGTGGATCTTATTGCTCCTAAGGACTCTCATTTGATTTCCCGCACCACCAACTGGTGAGAAGTTTTCAACTCTAAATACAGAAGAATTAGATCACTCTTTGGGGTGGTCGCATCTGGGGTTGGAAAACCAGATGGAGCACGTTTTTTTTTTTTTTTTTGAGTCCTTTGTAATTGAACCAACACACAAAGTTGCTAGGGAGCGTGCAAACAGCATCAGTGCTCTGGGGCAGCCAGCAGTAGGGCTGGTGCTGTGTCTGCCAACGCTCCAAGACACCATCTCAAGCACTAGCAGGGAGGAATGGTCTCGTGGGCTTTGGGTCTTATAATGTTATGAGTGTAGAGCTGTGGCCAGCATGCAACTCTGCACCTCTTGAATGTAACACTGTGCAGCCCTGGTCTTTGCTTCCTGAGAGGAATCAGGGAGATGAGAGACGGCCTCAGTTCCCTAAAGATGTAAGGCTCATATGCTGAGAGGGCGAACAGGTCCTCTGTGAATGCCCCGATGCTCACACACACCTCAGCTGAGGCAGCCACAGGGTCCCAGTAACTTAAGTGTCTCCCAAAAGAAAGGGAAAATTTTCCTGGGGCTTCCTTCTTCATGACTCCATGAACAAAGAAGGAAAAGCGAGGCAGAGTCACCGAGCAATTCAAGCCTAAGCAGAGCACCTTCATCCGGGGCTTTTTGGAAAGGAAACAACAAGCTCAAAAAAACTAATGTCCAGAGTCAGCACTTCACAACTCAACAGCATACATAAAGGATTTGTTTTTATGAGCATAAACATACCCTTCAGAAGGGATCCTCCACGGACAGCAAACCAGAACAGAAAAGAGGTTGGTGGGGAGACCAGGGTTTATCAGCAGGGGGAAGAGGCAGCTGGTAAGGAGGCCCTGCTCAGACATACCCAGGAAAGGCATGGGCTGGCACCTGGCACTGCTGCTTCATCAGTGATTACACTGCAGTCCGTAAGTTTGGTCGCTCGTTTCTGTCCATAAAAACACGTATGTTGCTGCAGATTTTTTATTTGTTTTGTAAATAGGGTGTTTCGAATGTTGTTTCATGGAATCGCAGAACGGCTCATGCTGGAAGGGAGCTCAAAGATCATATCGCTCCAACCCTCTGTCTGAGGAAGGTACTTTTTAGTTTTCAAGGTGACATTCTGACCTTAGAGAAATTAAGAGAACACTCTCGGTCGAAGTCACAAAGCTGATGCTTTGCACTGCATTTTTCACATCCAAATCCACGCTCCCTGGGCTTTTAAGGGACATGGTTTAGTGGGGAAATATTGGTGGCAGGTGGACGGTTGGACTGGATGATCTTGGAGGTCTTTTCCAACATTGGTGATACCATTATTTCCTTCACTTAAATGCTCTCAAACTGCCAGCCCAGTCCTCCTTTCTACACCAGCACTTCTTCTGCCTGCGTATCCGTGGCCACAACGCAAGCGACAAAACCGGAGCAGCTTTTCCAAGCGTGGCTACACCGAGCCACTCCCTGGCCCCGCAGCATCTGGAGCTGCTGGCATTGCTGCAATAGCACTATGAAATATCTGGGTGACCACACAGCCAATTTTAAGCAGCCAATTTGGAGTTTCTGGTTGGTAGAGCACCGAGGGAGTGCAAGGTTCAAAAGCTGGCCATCACACAGCGTATTTCACAATGAATTCAGACTGTTTTTCTAACCCAGCTGTCTTGTTTAAAAACCAGCACAACCCTCCAAGGTATACAAATAATTAATTTCAACCCAGGCTCTGAAACAGCAGCTCCCAAACTTTCTTTTCTGGCTGTGACCTCATTTTACAGACCGGTAACTCCGTGCAACCCCAAAGAGCAGAATAAATATCGGACAAAATGAAATTTCCGCCAGGTTCACGACCTTGCTCATAACTTCAACCAACCTCATTTTGGGGCCATCATCCTCTCTGGGAACTGACAAAGTTTTAACACAGATGATGTCCAAAGTGCACTGATGGGAGCTCTAAGGTCACCGATGCCTACATCCTCCCCACAGCTCTGCTTGCTTTTCACTAAGGGCAAAAACCAAGACATGGATGTTACTTGACCACATCGTAAATAAATCCCCTTTATGTTACCACCTTTGTTGGCTTTATTGCTACAAGACTTATCTCAGTGTTAGGGAAACTATGCTGGGCTCTGTTCCCTACTGGGAACCCACCGGTGCCACTGATGGGAATGGTGAGATGCAGGTAGGGCAGCAGGAGCTTCCCAGGTGGGATCCCACACAACTGCAGCCCAGCGTACATCGGGACCGTTCCACGGTGGGTATCAGACACCAGGAGGGCAAAATTGGTCCCAAAGCGCTTCAGCAGCGCTCGGTTCCCAGCCCCTGCCCCGAGTTCATGGCTTTTGGCAGCGATGTACACAACTGAATGCAAGATGCAGCAAGTTCCTGCACACACACCCAGGGAGAAGACACCAGGGCTGCTGCTCAGACATGCCTTGTGCCCAGACACCCGTGGTGGGGCTCAGCCAGCACCGTGCAGAGCAAGCACTGTGCACACATTGCTTCCTCGTTCCACAGTCTGAATGTTAACCACGAGGATATTCCCATCAACGTGCAGAAAAGCAAGGGTAAAGAAAGAAAAATAAATGTAGTCCTTTGGCTCCCTATTGCCATTAAAATTAATTGCCACATAAAATTGCTGATTCCTAGCAAATGAAGCCGTACGATTTATCAACTCAAGGATAGAGCAAACTCACTGGTGGTTTAAATACATTACCTGAGTTATTACTAAATTTTGTGCCTGTGACAGTTTTATGGATAATGTAGGTTTTATAAATTCATTAGCATGGGACTAACTTTCAAAGTAAACAAAGACACTAAATAAACATCGCGGCGCCGTGTTTACACGCAGATACGTTTCCCCTTCCTCCCAGAGCCACGCTGGGATGCTCGGAGGAAAAAATACGAGAGCAGCTCTGCGGGGGCACTCTGTGAAGGGACGATGTGGCCCCAGGACATGGGGGGGAAGTGGCATCACTGCACCTACAGGTGCAAGAAACCGTATTGTGATGGAAGCTGTGTTAACCTGTGTTTGCTGGAAGAAGTGACTACCGTTGCTATAAAAAAAATAGAAGAGAACATAGGAAAAAAAAAAGCTGTTTTTTTCCACTTTTCCATTCTGTTTACTCCATGCCTTTATCAGCAGCACGTGCAGGGCCCGTCTCACTCTTTCCCCCGTGCAGGCAGCGAGTTAGTCACACCTTCCCCTGTTGTGCAGCTCCTTTAGTCAGCAGTGGGGAGGTGATAAAGCTGAACAAACTAAACAAAAACAGGAAAACGCATATGTAAAAAAAACACAAATTAGCAGGAGGTCTGTGCAGGGGAAATGTAATATTTAAATCGATTTTGCTTGCTTTAATTGAGGAGACAGCAATGCGGGGCTGAGCACAGGGTGGGGGCAGCGGGCAGACATGGGAGCTCTGGATGCTCCAGAAGCACAGTGCCAAGGCAGGAACACTGAGATGAGCTGATCCTGCTCAGGAGGAGAGAAACTGCCACCAGAGAACAGACTTTGCACAGCTCGGAGTGAGGTGCACGCCTGGTCCCAGCAGCATGCTCACTTGGGCTCACCAGGTGTTAAATAAAGAGCTGGGGGCAGGCAGAGCCCGAGTTTTGTGACCAGCACAGTGTAATTATGCACCACTGCTTCGTTCTTGGGGGTCTGCTTATTTAAAATGCATTAAAGAAATAAATCACTGCTGATTGTCCTGTCCCCTTCTCTTTTAAGCCAGGCTGGGGCAATAAATCTATAAAAAGAGCGATTCTTCTTTCAAATAAAAACAACAAAGGGGGGTAACAATGGGAGGCACAGCAACATTTTCAGAGTGAAGCCTCGCCTATTTTCTCCAGACACTCTGCACTGAATTATTTGCTAAAAGGGATTCAAGAAATGCCAAATGGCCCAATACGCCTTCACCGTATCAGCACCCAAAGCCATCTGGAATCGTGGTGTCCTCGGAGCTGAGCGGGTTGAAGCCCTGGGACTGATCCACATGCTCAGTACGCTGCAGTACTAAGTGTGGCACATACACAAACACAAGAGGGATTTCATTCTATGTAAAGCCAACCAAGCCCAACTGGAGACGCTGCCAGTGCAGACCCTAACTGGTTGGGTCTGGGAATGGTTCAGCTTATGCTCACAGAGCCTTCCCACATCAGCAGTCCTTACCTCCCTCTAGGAAAGCCCTGAGTTGCTAGTAATGCCACGTGGAGCAAAAACACAATCATGCTCACACAGAAAAATGCCTCTGAGGTCCTTTTTCCAGCCCTGGTGTTAGTCACCAGTCTCCACAAGGTCAGTGCACTGCCTGAGCACAGCCTGGCCAGCCACGCCTGTCCAACATTTAAGGACAAAGTGGCCACTGAGAGGGTGAGCACTCTTGTGTGAGAAGGAAGGTCTCACATGCCAATGGGAAGCTCAACAAGGGATCCGATTTTTAATCAGATCTGCTTTCAAAACGGTTTTATTGGCATTGACCGTGTTGAATTTTGTATGGGAAAGAATTTGAAGTAAGAATGAATATATCCATATATTGTCAGGCAAGTAAGTGTCTCTCACCATTACTGTCAGCTGCTAATTACAAAGAACAACCACTTCGGTATTAATGTTAGGTAAAACTACCTGGTCTCAGGAGTGACCGCACAGCTGTGTTTTGACAAATTATTCCCACATACCTAATATTAAACAGATTCCTCCACAGAAGTCTGCATTTAAAATTCTATTGCTTGCCTCTGCCCCTATTCTCCCCCAAAACCACCCCTAAAATCTCAGCTGCCTGCACGCCCAGCTGTTTTCTGGGTTTTCCATGCAAATTGTTCTCCATGGATTTGATTGTACGCATGTCCGTGACTCTTAAAACACGCCTGAATTTGAACTAGGGGCCCTACTTCCATCAAACAAAGTTCTTGTAAAATAAGCTCCATTCTCACAGCACCTGACAGGGAACAACGATCCCACAACCCACAGAACCCAGCAGTTCTGTGTCAGACATCATCCCAGAAACATCCCGGAGGGGCAAGCGCATGAAGGGACACAAAGAGTCACCCAAATTTAGCTCTGCAAATGCAGGAATCTCAGACAGAATCACCAAGCTTGGAAAAGACCTCCAAGATCATCCAGTCCAACTGTGCACACACCACCAAAACATCGGTGTAGTGGGGACACTAAACCATGCCCCTCAGTACAACGTCTGAATGCTTCCTGAACATCTCCAGCGTGGCTGGGTCCACCACTCCCTGGGCAGTTTCCTCATGCGATGCTCAAATGTTTTACACGCAGCACTTGGACCAAATGCTGTCCCCCTGCAGTAGGCACAGCCTTAAATGTGCACACTGCATCCGAGAGCAGAATCTGCCCCGTGCTGTGTATTAACTAAATGACGGGCTGTACTCATCAAATATTTATCACACGCTATACAAGACTGCAATTGAATTGATGCACTTCCTTCCCTACCCATCAGGGCTCTCGGAAAGCCCTCTGTAACTTCAACTCGAGAAGTCTCCAATTACACATCTTTATTTTTCTGTTGGGTGTTTTTTCTCCCATCTCCTGCTCCTCCGGAAAGATGTCCCCAGCACAGCATCCAACAAACTGCTTTTCTCCTTCAGAATCGATTTCCTAAACACAAACATAAACCCACAAAATGCCCTGAATGGCAATGAAAGCTGTCTCGCACTGAGCTACATGGTGCTGCACCAGCCCTGAACAACTCATTGTGCGACGGGAGTGGGAATCACTAAAAGCTGTCTGCTAGGATTGCTTCATCTGTCCTCCACACCACAGCAATATTCCCAGCTCTGTGCTCCCAGATGTGACCAAAACAACTTAATAAACTGGGAACCCACTTGGAGCAGCCACCAGTGAGGACAGAGCAGGCACTAATGAGGCACTGCAGCATCCCTGCTGGTAGTGGGGTGAGCAGGGATGGCAGCCCCGNAGCTGTTTTCTGGGTTTTCCATGCAAATTGTTCTCCATGGAT
This sequence comes from Odontophorus gujanensis, assembly GCA_013399175.1. NCBI lineage: Eukaryota > Metazoa > Chordata > Aves > Galliformes > Odontophoridae > Odontophorus > Odontophorus gujanensis. Next base: position 97,090 of record VXAB01001210.1, read on the forward strand.
TTGATTGTACGCATGTCTGTGACTCTTAAAACACGCCTGAATTTGAACTAGGGGCCCTACTTCCATCAAACAAAGTTCTTGTAAAATAAGCTCCATTCTCACAGCACCTGACAGGGAACAACGATCCCACAACCCACAGAACCCAGCAGTTCTGTGTCAGACATCATCCCAGAAACATCCCGGAGGGGCAAGCGCATGAAGGGACACAAAGAGTCACCCAAATTTAGCTCTGCAAATGCAGGAATCTCAGACAGAATCACCAAGCTTGGAAAAGACCTCCAAGATCATCCAGTCCAACTGTGCACACACCACCAAAACATCGGTGTAGTGGGGACACTAAACCATGCCCCTCAGTACAACGTCTGAATGCTTCCTGAACATCTCCAGCGTGGCTGGGTCCACCACTCCCTGGGCAGTTTCCTCATGCGATGCTCAAATGTTTTACACGCAGCACTTGGACCAAATGCTGTCCCCCTGCAGTGGGCACAGCCTTAAATGTGCACACTGCATCCGAGAGCAGAATCTGCCCCGTGCTGTGTATTAACTAAATGACGGGCTGTACTCATCAAATATTTATCACACGCTATACAAGACTGCAATTGAATTGATGCACTTCCTTCCCTACCCATCAGGGCTCTCGGAAAGCCCTCTGTAACTTCAACTCGAGAAGTCTCCAATTACACATCTTTATTTTTCTGTTGGGTGTTTTTTCTCCCATCTCCTGCTCCTCCGGAAAGATGTCCCCAGCACAGCATCCAACAAACTGCTTTTCTCCTTCAGAATCGATTTCCTAAACACAAACATAAACCCACAAAATGCCCTGAATGGCAATGAAAGCTGTCTCGCACTGAGCTACATGGTGCTGCACCAGCCCTGAACAACTCATTGTGCGACGGGAGTGGGAATCACTAAAAGCTGTCTGCTAGGATTGCTTCATCGGTCCTCCACACCACAGCAATATTCCCAGCTCTGTGCTCCCAGATGTGACCAAAACAACTTAATAAACTGGGAACCCACTTGGAGCAGCCACCAGTGAGGACAGAGCAGGCACTAATGAGGCACTGCAGCATCCCTGCTGGTAGTGGGGTGAGCAGGGATGGCAGCCCCGCACCAGGGGCCCATGGGGACTCAACGAACTGAAATGGAAAAACCAGGAAATAAAATGTAAGGAGTGCATTGTGAGCGAGTGATGGGAGGAAGTAGCAGAGCCCTTAACAAATTGGTTATTTGTCTGGTTAGCTGATGCAGGAGTGGAACAGGAAATTAATTCAATATGCTGCAGACTTACATTCCACTATTATTTTCCATGGTTTTTTTAATTCCCCTATATACATATATATATATGTATATATATAAGCCAAAAAGCCAAGTATTTCTGGCAAGCTGGTAATTGAAGCTTGTGAGACTCCAATTAAAAAGATCTAATCGTTATTAGAGCTCGATGACAGAGCAGCCTTGGAAATGAAACAATAAAATAATACCAGTTAAAGATGAAAGACCCTCTCCAGAAACCATTTGGCTGCCAGCAGCACTTGGTTCACTGAAAAATATCCCAAACCAATAGGTAACACCATTATGCTCACATAAACCTTGGGGAAGTTGTCTCTCTCTGTGCCTTACGGGGTGTGGTGGCCTGCCAGTTATTTTGCTTTAAATATGAAAATGGATATCAAACCCAACTTTCCAGATAGAATAATGGCCTGGGAGATGGATGGTGTTGCTGCGCTGCGGAACGACTATTTAAAACACTTTTGGCTGCACTTACAAAGCTCCAGTGACCTCTACAACTATAGAAGCCGTACGTAGTGGTAGGAGGAAATAAAATGAGTCTCTCACAATATAGAACTGAAGCAATTCGGCATTCCTCAAAGAGGCACTGACTGTGGTTAGCACTTCTGCAGTGACACCGGCGCTCGGCTTTGTGTTTAGAGACAGAAAGAAGAATGGCTCCGAATTTCCCTGAAAGAAATGTAAGCTGCCAGGAGGGCACTAATGGTGCCAAGGGGACCAGGGAAATTCTGTGCAGAAGCAAAACAGAAAGAGATCGCAGGTTACCAGAGCAGTAGGGCTCCTCTACCATGTTCTCCCACCACGTGGGCATGGTTTGTGGCAGGAAGGTGGCAGGAGGCAGAAAAAAGACCAAGGGACTGCAGCTGGAGGAAGAACAGAGGGGGAGGAAGGAGAAGCTGGACGCAGAGTGGATGCAGTATGGAAGGAGGCACCCCCACCACACCAATCTCTGACTCACACATTTCAAGTTACTTTCATCAGCTCTTTGTATTCTGGCAGCATCTGGCATCTGCTGCCGGGATCGGAGCCATGTTGTGCCAAACTCTTGAGCTGAAAACCTACAAAGGGCAGAGCAGAGCGAGGAACCTACCCCAGCCCAGCCCAGCATGCCAGGAGCAACAAGGAAATATGCCTGCTTGCACCCAGCCCCATTCTGACCACGTGGGCACCTCTGTTCTCTCCATGGCAGAAGCGTACTGCTCCAAGAGGTTTTCAAAAGCTCTCAGGACACACGTGTCCCTCTGTGAGGACAGACCAGGTGTCTGGGACTGTGAGCACCCCGCTCTGCTTTGCTGCTGGAAGAAGCCTGAATGGCTTCCCCTGTGGTCCCCATCCCTGCATGGAAAGGAGCACAAAAACTACTCCCCTTCAACAAAGGGAGGCCCTCCTTCCTTGTCCTGTTGCCATTTCTGGGAGCTGCTCTTCTGCGCTCCTGCTGAGACACTGCACCACACCAACCACCCTAAGGCATCACAGGGAACCAAGCAGGCTCCTCCAAGCACTCCTGTGTCATGGTGTGAGTCCATGCTGACGTTTCAGCTCCTCTCACGCCCATCAGGTTATAGGAATCCCACGGCTCTGACCCCAGGGCTTCCCCTGCACTCCCTGGGCTCCAAAGTTTCCATTCACTTGTGGTTATGCAAAGTGAGTTCCTCTTGCATTGTACCACAGAGCTCTGCAGAACTAATTATTTCACAAACAGAACTGTAAATCATTAACAAAAATGTTGATTGTAACATCTGCAATCATTATTTGGCCCATTACTTAAAAAGCTGGTTGCAATACATAGGCTGGGGAACAGCTGATATTATGTTTACAGAGCTCAAGATAATGGGATGTCAGAAAATGAGTGGTGCCTTTGACTATTCCATGTGGGCTCTGTGGTACTTTGTAACCAGCCCAGTGCATGGGTCCTTCATCCCCAAGCATCTCAGAAAGATGCCACATATCCCAAAAAGAATGAACATACCATGAATGAACATATTTTCACCCTCACTGGCAGGCAGGGACACAGACAATAGCTGCATGGCATCCAAGAGAGTAATCCAGAGCTTCAGCAAAGGACACCAAGAGCACGGCAGAAATCTTCTGAAGGTTGCAGCCCCCAAGGTGAGCACTGGGCAGGAGCAGAGGCCGGAGGGACCTCGCTGAGCTGCTCCATGTGCTGTCCATCCCATTCACAGAACATCCCTCCTCTGCTGAATACAAGCTTTCTTTCAAATTCCAGCCCGTACTTAACATCGGTCTCAATTTTTCCATACACCAACATTATCATAGAATTGTTACGACTGGAAAAGACCTCAGTGATTCCCAAGCCTAGCCCCAACCCATCCCCACCCACCATGCCCACAGACCATGTCACCACATCCCCACGGCTCTGGAACATCTCCAGGGACAGTGACCACGCCACCACTCTTCCAGTATAAGTGTCTAGTCAAGGCAGCTGTCCTCCTTCAGCACAGATTCACTTTTGGATGGTAAACTCATAGTTCCTGTGCCATCGTGGCCACAGCACCAACCCTCCCTGGCCTTGTAGCAAACACCCCCCATTTACATCCACACCTCAGTGATTCTCCCCCAGACCAGTTGTTTCTTGCCACTAAGAGAAAAGAGATTTAGGTTGGACTAGAAGGAAAAAGTTGATTAGAAGAAGAGTGATGAGGCACAGCACAGGCTGCCCAGAGAGGTGGAGGTGCCCCATCACTGCAGACACCCAAGGTCAGGGGACGGGCTCTGAGCACTGATGGAGCTGTGCGTGTCCCTGTGCTGGACCAGATGGCCTTTAAAGGTCTCTTCCAACTGAAATGATTCTGTGATTCTACATTAGCCCTTCCCTTGCATACCCAGGGGTTCCATGCTGGCCCTTCTCCAACTTCCCTCTTCAGTACAACTAATTCACTGTAGAGCCTGGCAAGCTGTTTTGATGTTGTTGTTTGTTTGTTTCCCACGTCTGTTTTAAGCAGTTTCAAAGTGGCAAGAAGAAACAAAATTTTTTTCTTTTATTCCAGGATGAAGACCAAAATCTTACATTGCACCACCTCAGATAGCCACCAACAAAGCACTTTGCTGAACCAATGAATGCACCAGTTGGTATGAAAGAGCAGTGCCACGACAGAGGTGTGCGGAAACAACAGAGGATGGAAGTGCAACTTTCTCACCTGTGTCTAACAAAAGGTGCTATGCCTCCTCCACCCCCATGCAGCACTGCTCCTTTGCCACTGGTGTAGCCATTAAAAGGGCTTTCTTTTTTTTTTTCCCCGTGGTTAGTTTATATGTTCCAGCTCATTAACATCTCCTAATACCAGAACTCAAGGCTAATTAGGCACGGCAGTCCTGAGGAACATATTCTCCGTTCGTCTTCCCAAAGCAGGATGCTCCTTGGCGGCCCAGCTGTAGCTCCACATGCTACCAGGAGGGTATCACCCTGGAAATAAAAATACTAGAGAATCCCACACAGGACACAGCAGGGATCCTGTACTTGCTAGCTGATGGCACGGATTACAGGCTGTTTTGCTTAAAAAATTGGATGCATCTCTGTCATTAAAGCAGATTCCTGCTCAGCAGCCTTGGGGAGCTTCCCCAATAGTTATCCACACACCAAAGCTCTCATGATAAAACATAGCAACTTGAGAACGAAGGGACAGAGTGGTTAGAAAGCTTCAGAGATTTCTGTAAGAAAGATCCTGGACAAAGCATCCAACAAACCTTTATCCAGAGGGCATCCTATGCGCATCCTACATCCAGAGGATCCTACGTGCGATCCCTCCCGTGCTAAATGCCTCGATATCAACATATTTGCCTCGTCACCTGGAGCTCTCTCACTTTGCAAGCACACAGCTCCAGCCAGCCGTGACACCTGACGCAGAGGACGTGCACCCAAAGCTCCAGGAGGAAAACAGGAAGACACGCCATTTGGGGACAGCAAACTGGAATTTTGTTTGTTTTGAATGACCAAGCCATTTAACATATTCATTCCAGCAAGCATTAACCTGCTTACCGAGCTGGCAGCATCCAGCTCCCAGGCACAAAGCATCAGGCTTGGCACTGAAATCCAGCCTGGGCTCTGCTCCTTGGCTCCCTGCACTGCCAGCCTGTTCCCAAGGATAAGAAGCACTTTGGAAGGAGCAGCACACAAAGCCATCAGCTGCAGGGTACTGGGGGCTGTTTGCCTCCAAGCAAACCTGTCACTGCCGGCCAAGCATTACATTCTGCACTTTCAATCCTTGGCAAAGAAGCACGCTTACTGCATAAGCTTTGAAAAATACAGTGTGAATTGTGCAGGTTAATATTAACTACAGTGTGCCCAAGGAGGAGCTGTGCGAGCGGCACAGTTTTGTTGCTGTGCCCCAAGAGTGGGGTGGTGGTGAAAGCTAACAAGTATGCAATTAGCACCTAATGGGATGGGACCCTTTTGGCCAGGTGTGCACTCACCAGATCACACCGTGCTGAGGCATGAACACAAGTACCTGAGCCACGTGGCATGAGCCACCTAAGATAACTCCCAGCCCATACTCCACCATCAGTCCCCCAAATGAAACCCTCCAGTATCACAGAGCCCTGCTTCTACAGGTTTTGCGTGTATTAGATGGTATTAATTAATCTTTTACTGATTAAGTCTCTGATGTGATTATACAGCCAGTGCATCAGCACCTGCCCACTCCTCAGTGACTCCCAGTCTGCATCTCACTGTGCTGACACACTGGGGTCACATCAGAAGAGCAGCATGAGCACTCTGCTGGGGCAGCACGCTGCTGCACATCCTGTTACATCTTTACAACTATTGAAAAACACTGAAAAAAAAAAACATATTCATAAAATGCATCAGCAAAAAGCAGCTACCAAAGGTGCGTCTGCAGAGGAAGCCACCTCAGGTTGCAGCTGCACAGGACTGCAGCGGCCACATTTGGATTTGGAACTGCTTTACAGGGCTTTAAACCCAGCAGGTGTTCCCTCCATCTTCACTTTAGACAATATTATGCTGTCCCAGAGTTGTGTTAGTGAACTCACAGTGACCCTGTCAAATAAATATTTTTCCCGAGGTAACGCTGTTTTAAATATATCCATTTAGTATCCTTATTTGAAAAACACTGGACAAATTAACATGTAAAATCTGACTCTTTCCAGCATTCTGTATTCCGATAAACTCCCACAGTACCCTCTCTCATGGCAGCCAGCCCATGTTTCCGAGGAACTGAAATTTTAAAAAGCCAACAACACTTTTCAGTCTCAGTGCATTAATCATCTCCCTGGTTCAAGAACTCCTTGTGAGTGAAAGGGAACAAGTGTGAGGATGAGGGATGTGTGTACGATGTGCTTCCTCCACTAAGGGTGGAAGAAGAACACCCCGTACTGCCTGCAACACATTGGCTAACCCCAACCCCAACAACCCAATGCTAAACCTAACTTCAACCTCAACGCTAACCCTAATCCAACCCCAATGCTAACCCCAACACAAAACCTAACTTCAACCCCAACACCTCAACAGTAACCCCAGCACTAACCCTAACCCAACCCCAATGCTAACCCCGACACTAACCTCAACACTAATCCCAACCCCAACCCATCTGACCACATGAGGATTCCCACCACCTGCATCAAGGCTGGACAGTGCCAAGCATTTCTCCAGGTTACGTGGTGAAAACATGACTTGAGTGAAGTCCTGTGCTTCAGAAGAAGTGAGACAAACTGAACTGGACTTAAAAATGTTTCAGTTTCTCAGCCAGACAGTGACATCAGGGGGAATATGTGATGGAGTGCCTTTCTGAAAGGGTATAAAAAGCACTTTCAGTACTCACTGTCAGAAGGTGACAAACAGACTGTTGGCAGCGGGATATCCAAAAGCCACACCTGATGGCATCAGTGGGGTCACCGCAGGCAGGGCCAGCACAGCTCGGGCATTTCTGCAAGTGCTGCACTAAAAACACGACCTTGCTGAATGCACGCTTCTGCTTTTATTGGATTTTCCTTTACTCTCGCATTTTGGGAAAGGTTAAATATGTCACGCATTAGTTTAATAAAACCTCCCGGATGAATCCTCTTACTCACATGATCTTTCTAAATGCTCCCAATCTTCTCAATTCTCCTTACACACAAGTTACTCTATTCCTTTGCGGTTTCAGCCTCCCTCCTCTCAAAGCTCAGGGGGCTTCCCGTGCTCGACTCAGCGCACTATCCACATCAGGACGTGAGAGCATTACAATATTTTCTCTATTTTCTCGCCCATTCTTCATGTGGCCGAACAGCTTGTTTGATCTTTTGTGACTGTGTCTGCACACTGAGCAGATGTCTTCATTGAGCTGTCCGCACTGACCCTCGGGTCTTTCTCCCGAGTGGTTTCAGTTTGTTGAAAAGCCAGCAATGCACACGGGGAGCCCAGACCGCTCCTTCCCATGCATGTAACCTTGCATTTGTCAGTGCTGACTTTCATCTGCCCCGGTGGTCCTCATCTGCTCAAGTTCAGCTCTCCCCGAGTCCCCACCTGCCTCCATGCAGCCAGGTTGCTCTAGTCTGCTGACGTATGGCTGAAAAAAACACACAGATTTGTGCCACACGGAGCACTGGTTGCGTGCTGGGGACGGATGGGCCCACAGACAGCCACTCCTGCAGCCAAACACACCAAAACTGAGCACAGAGTCATAGGAACACAGAACAGTTTGAGTTGGAAGGGTCCTTTAAAGGTCATCTGGTCATCAGTTACCACTTATACATTAACGACACCGCCCATTTTTCAGCAAGTTCAACGCAGAAGGTCTACGAGCGCCTTCTGCCTTCAGAGCAGCCCAGCGTTGGCCAGGAAAACAACAACGAGTGGCTGCCAGAACCACACTGCTGCGAGATCTGCTCGCCGAGCTGCCCGCCAGGCCCTGCGGCCTCTCCTTGTGGGCACTGAGATCCCCAGCAGTGGTCAGACCACGGCTTTACACTTCCAGAATTCCAAGCAGCACTCCAAGATTTTTAGCTGCCATCCCTTTGTCCCGGGGAGTTAAGCGCTGATCGAATGTCACAACGTGACACATGAATGCACAACACAACGGAGCCCTGACAGGCAACAACATTGTAATATGATAATTCCTCTTTGTCCCTTAATCGCCTCTCTTTTTTGCAGACTTGATTCACTTACCAACATGTGATCAATCATTGCCTTTTTCAGTGAGATAATTTTTCGCCCTCTATCTAAATGGCTCCTGTCAAAGGAAATCCAGTACTGAATTAAAGCTGGTATGCTTGTCTCTGCCCTTTTGTTTGTTGACTTCTTCGCGCGTACAATTGATTTTAAATAGATTTTTTTTATGGGTTCCATCACCATTTAAGTGTATGTATTTTTAAAAATCTGGCTCCTTGAAATTACCACTGGCTACATACACGCTTAAATAAATAGTCTTCAGCGTGTAATTTAATGGAGAGGAATAAAGCACAAGGGCATCCAGTGGTCAGCAGCTCCAGATGCAGAGAGAGCAAGTTGCTTGCTGAGCTCCTCCCACGAGCTCTCAATGGAACACAGATCTGGACGATGACCATCAAGCATTGTGCTTATAAATGGAACAAAAAGTGCAAAATGTAAACTAACTCTGACTTCAAGGTACTCAACCTGCAAGTTAACACAGGGGGAATGGAGATACTGCTAAAGGCCAAATGTGCTGGGACTAAAGAGGGTTGGAGGAAGGCCCTCCAAGCAGAGCTGCCCACCAGCACACCACCGCAGCCTCTGCCTTGCTGCTGGCTCAACTCTGCTGCCCAGTCTACACAAGTACAAGGATCAGGGTTTCACTTTCTTTTTTTTTTTTGCCTTTAAGGTGCCCTCTCTTCCCTGTGCCCCTTTCATCTCAGGCAGGTTGCAGTGTATCTTTCAGTACGTCTGAGCTTGACAAGCAGGATTTCGTTTCTGCAGTTTCCCATTATTTTTTTCTGTCCCTGCAAAAGTTCCAATAGTAAAAGCATCAATATCATGGAGAAAAAGAAGATGGGACCACTACTTACTTATCTGTCAAACACCAGCACTACAGGTCCGGACAATTAAACTGTATCATCACTTTGGCACAGCTGCCCAGGGAGGTGGTGGGGTCCCCATCCCCGGAGGTGTTCAGGATCCACACAGATATGGCACTGAGGGACATGGGCAGTGGGTATGGTGGGGTGGGCTGGGGATCTTAGAGATCTTTTCCAGCCTTGATGATTCTATGGTTTTGGATAAGAAAACAGGGCGATTTCTGAGCTAGGTAGGATGACACTTATTCTAATTCAGTGATTGAATGACAACAGATTTTTGGCTGGGCTGTGCATTATAAATTATTGTAAACGGCTTCATCGCTTGTTCTGACTATGCACATAAGGCACTTAGGACTTTGCCAAGATCATCTAATAGGCATCAGCCCTAGGATTAAAAAAAAAAAAAAGCCATCTCATACATATATATTTCTTTTCAGAGGAAAACACATCAACAAAGCACTGGACTGCCACCTCTTTCTCAGGTGGATGCAGAAGAAAGAAAAAAATGCTTTCATCTCGTGCTTCCAGCAGCTCTCCCTGTCTGCACAGAGGGAAAAGGGAACGCATGTGGCTCCGTGAGGAAGCACAGCCCCTGGGTGAGCAGCAGGCCAGCAGGATGCGGCCATCCACCAAGGGCAGCAGGAGCGGCCGCGCTGCAAACAAAGCGAGGAGTGGGCATTGGGGAGGACGGCCTCAGCAACAACAAAACCACACACACATCCACACAAGGTCATTTTTCAAAAAGACACGATGTCGCATCAAAATGGTTTTTTTAAGCATTTTCAGAAAGGCATCGAGCAGCCCGCGTATCTGCTTAGGGTCTCTTGGCAGTTCAAGAATGCCAGCTCACCCTGTCCTCGGGGTGCCAGAACCAATCTGTTGCCAAGAGACACAAAACTGATATCACGGATGTCTGAAGCAGTCGCTGGAAACGCACGGAGCAGCAAACGGACTCGTGGTCGGGGTTTGACTTAGTCAGCAATACGTCAGGGGAGAAAAATTAACCTTTTGTTGCAGGGCTGCAGGCCGACTGCTTGCGCCCTTTCTGAACACGGTGTTCTGAGCCAACGTCTCGGGATTTTTTTTGAAGGTTGACTTTTGAATGTGGGGAAGAAAAAAAATCCCTCTGGAGTGAATCACTGGGTCAGCGTTGAGTCGTCACGCCCCAGGGAACAGGGGCTGTGTGACTTACTGACATCTGAATGACATTTCTGAGCACACATCTGACGAGGAAGCCCAAATGCCACTGCTGGATGCCCACGTCAGCACTCAGGTGCGAGTGAGGCAACTGGTCTGGATGGAAATGATTTTGAAGCTCCCACTGTAAACACTAACGGTTTTCACATGTAAAATCCGGTCGCTGGCAAGTTTTCCAGTTACAAAATGTTATTACTCAACCTGGTGAGTAACCTACAGGAGATGTCGCAGGTTCACCATCTGCAAACGCTCCCCTGCTTGTCGGCTCTTGGAGCCTCTCCTCCTCCGCCAGCCTGCAAACCCCATGCAGATCCTTTCCACTTGTGAAACAGATGATTATTTTTTTCCCTAGGATTTTCCCACTGCAATCATGGCCAAAGTTTTCCGTAATTGAGAAGGGCAGAAATTAAATCGAATGCGTTCAGGATTCCCTCAAAATATGGAAATATAAAAAGCAGCACGACTGCTTCTTGTAGATAGGCTGTCTCAGGACTGTCTAGTTTGTTTTGTTAAACTGCTGAAAATAAAGACTCTAATCAAGAAATACAGTAATTAACTGTAATTAAGAATTACAACAAGATTTGGGTCCTTTTTCCTAATCCGGGGCACAAATTTTTACATGTCAAGCTTTGTCAAGGAACCAACATGGCAGAAGGTGGTTGTAAAGCAATTAGACACCAGTTTAATATTATTATATTATCCAGGAAATTCCAATTATCAGTTATAGGAAACGTTTTGCACATTAAGTTTTCAGAATATCACACAGTTTTTCCATTTCTGACTAATAAACAGCAGTATGGATGTACAGAGACATACACACTACAGGTGCCCACTAGCAAATTACCTGCAGGCACAGAACATAGCATCTCACATGAAATAATTAGGATTTCCGGGTGCTAATATAAAAATGAAAGCATGAGAACAGTGACTCTTCACCAGGAAAAAAAACTGGGACATCCTGAGAGAATGGAAAATACTGCAAATAGCCACAAGTCACTGCTAGAAACTGCCTGGGTGTGGGGGTTTTTGGACTACAAATAAAAGGCACTGCCCCTGCCATGAGAGAAAAACATTCTTCCCTCTTCCCAGACCTCCAGTTGGGAGATGGAAGACAACTGGTGTGCTACAAGCAAGCAGGCAGCAAGACAGGGGGCACGAGGGGGGAGGAGAGTTAATAAAATTCCTACCAGAAAACAGAAAATGAGATTAAAGGAGACATTTTGGCCATGAGGCCTTCTTTCGGCTGGAGAAGGCCTCAAAGCCAAAGTGTCTCTTCTAATCCTATTTTCTATTTCTAGAGTGCATTTTAATAACCCCTTTTGTATATGGTACAATGACTTTAGCAAGTCCTATTTCAAGCAGATTTTCCACACCAGAAAGGAAAATGGGTTAAAATAATTGTACCGCACACCTCGCACGCGCAACACTTTGTTTAATCCAGTGTCAAATACCAAAGCCACACAATACTGCACAATGTCCATTTACAAAAGTGCCTTACAGGACAAACAACTCGAGGCACTGTAGGAGAAAGCCAGGCCAGCATGCCTGGCCCCGACACCGACCCAGACGCCCGAGAGCAGCCGCCTTGGCTTTCAGGTCCTGAGTTTGCTGAGCCCACGTCACTGGGCAGAAAATCACTCTGCCTTCAGGCAAAACTGTCAAAAGCTCCAGCACTCCCCATTTCCCATCATCGACCATATGGGAGGATATTGCGGAAAAAAGAAAAGCCACACACACATGGACCTTGGAGAAGGTAAGGGTCTGAAGAAGCCACGCTGCAGCCTTTCAGCTCCTAAATGGGCTTACAGGAATGATGGGGAGTGACTCCTCATCAGTGAATGTAGTGATAGGACAAGGAGTAATGGATTTCGCCCAAAAGAGAGGAGATTCAGATCAGATGTTCAGGAGAAACTCCTCACGCTAAGGGTGGTGAGGCCCTGGCACTGCTGCCCAGAGAGCTGCAGGTGCCCCATCCCTGGAGGTGCTCAAGGCCATGGATAGGATTCTGGGCAGCCCGATCTGGTGGGAGGTGTTGGGGTACCTCAAACAACATGAGCCCTGTGATCCCACAGAATCATTATGGTTGGAAGGAGTTCTAAGACCATCAAGTCCAAACATCCACCAATATTTCCCACTAAACCATGTTCCACAGAGCCACATCTCTGTAGTTCTTGAACACCTCTAGGGACAGTTACTCCTCCCTGGGCAGCCTGTGCCAGTGCCTCATCATTCTTTCAGAGAAGTTTTCCCAAATACCCAATCTGAACCTCCCATGGAGCAACTTGAGGCCATTCCCTCTTGTCCTATCAAATGAGATGTAGTAGGCAAGAACAAACTGGTTTATGCCAAGTACAATGCTGACCCAGCCATTCTCACACAAATATGCTGCAGAATATCACAAATATAAAACCACAAATATACACATCTTCAAATATGAAATGCAGTTTTATGAAACAAGGCACCCATGCAATCCCTGGTGCTGCCAACCCAAGCAGCCGTGAACGGTATGGTGACAAACACGTGGCCAGGGAAGGGTGCTGTAAGGACTACAAACAGCAAAAATGAAATCAAAACAGAAACGTTCACCAGTATCAACTCACAGATCCTGCAGAAGGCCCAACCACTACTGTGTGTATTGCGGAAAAAAAATAATTATAATGGTAGACTGAGTACAACAGAAATTTTTCTACATCTCAGTGGCACTTCACGGTAGTGGCCAATGCTCATGGGTAATGAAGTAAAATAAGGCAGGTGAGAAACACCAAAATCTATGTACCATGAAATATCTCTAAGAGACTTGTTTAGTGAAATTAACTAGTAGTTTAATAGAAAAAAAGCTTGATGTATGAGAGTGCTCCAATTTCTTCACAGAAATTAACATTTCAATCCTGTTTTTATCTAGAAGTCATTAAACTGTGCAACATGAATTATTGGAACTGTAGCAGAGAATTAACTCTATTCATCAAGTAAGTCCAAACAGTTTAGAGTGCATCTGTAATGAAAAAATAGCTCCACATTTCTATCTCTTCTCATTAAAGTAAACCAGTTTTCCCTCTCTCAGTATATAAAACTGTCTTCTCCTCATGTAATTTATATTACCATAAGCCAGCTCACATTCTAAACTATTACACGCCTCCAATTAATTTTTGCAGCTTTTGCCTGAAAATTTAATGAGATAGTAGTGTATGAACCTGCTGACTCCAGATTACGTGTGTGCTTCCAATATTAATGTTGGCATAATAAAATAATCTGATACATACTTGATGAGAGCTTTTCACTATTGTGAGAGTAGTTAAAGCAATATGTAAACCAATTCCACTGATTTTCTTCCTCCACCCTCCATCTTTTGGGAGAAAAAAGAAAAGAAAACAGCCAAACAGATCAGTGTGAAATTGAGGAGTCCCAAGCTAAACACTCAAGACGATGTCATGAACACTCTCCTGGATGTTTTATATCAGCTGTTTATTACTTACCTGTTAATATTTATTTTAATGGTAGGGCCATTTCTAAATGCTTTTATTTTTGAATGCCAAATTCCCTATTAAATAGATTTTATGTTTTTACCTTGCAGATGACACGCATCCATGTGGCTCAGCCCACTTCCATCACCACCATCTGCACGTGGGCTAACGGTGGTTCCGGGACTGTTGCTTATCCCATGCAGCTTCCCATTGGTGAGCATAAGGAAGAGATGTATAATCTCTCAAGCATCCTCCATGGGGCTTCCAAATGCAGGGGTGGTACTTGCACACCCAGTCCCCTTGTAATACATCCCATCAGCTGTCCTCATGCTCACAACTGCTGAGAAATTAGGAGCTTCAATTTGGGTGGGAAACCAAGACATGTTCCAAACCCCAAGTGTTTCTGTGGTTTTTCTTTCTCTTTCACCACATTTTATGGGGATAACTCTTATCTAATTCTGCAAACTGTTCTCCAGCATATTAGACAAACAACCTTTCTTCAGAAGGATGCATTCTTTGAGACTAAAATTAAAGAAAAAAATTATAATATTGTTTTCCATTGTGACTTCAATTTTACTACTGCACACTGTGCATAATACGATTTTAATATCTATCTGCCTGAGAGAAAAATTGGCAAACACGATGCTCTCAGAGATCAAGCAATTTTATACATAGGCTTAAAAATACGCGTTTGGCATTATTTGGCACAGTCCTGATGTTCTATTTACAGGAAACTGTAAATTGTTGATGGTGAATCAAGCAGCCCCTGAAAACGTGTATTTTGCACCAAAGTGATGGGCAGCACAGCACGGGGATGCGCAGAGTCCTGAGCACAGACCCATGGTGGGAGCAAGTGTGGCCAAAGATGGGGCCAATGGAGGTGGACACTAGGAGAGGGAACATGCTGCAAAGCACCAAGGCCAACTGATGCACAATTTAACAGCTCCCAGTGGCTTCAAACCAATTTACATTTAAAATAAATGAATTAAATCTGATAATCTCTGATACCACTCAACCTATTTGCTCCAGGGCACTGAAATTCAAATATTCTTTGAGTTCTGGAAATAGGCTTTAACTAGGATGACATACAAACAAAGATAAGGAGTGCCAAAACCAAACAGCTTCCCTGGTTTTTAGAAAATCAAACAGCAAAAGCACACCAGTGGCACTCAAAGCATTTTGCTGTCGTCACATCTACCCCTTGAAGTTGATCTCTGAGGTGGGCATAAACAAACCATTTTTGTTACGACGTCAAAAATCCACAGCTCATCTACCCAGACAGCACCAAGAGAGCCCCTCTATCCTCAACTCGAGCCCCCTGCAGCCCTCCCAGCACCACAGCAGGCAGATCCACACACAGATCACACAACTGGACAGATCCTGGCCAAAAACAACCTTCCTGGCCCAAGCAGGTTATGGCAGAAAGCCCACCTCCATACCACCCTGACCACGTTCACATCTCTAGGACGACAAAGGCCTTTCTTTCCAGCGTTTACTTTTATAGATTTTAGAAAACTGACCTCACACTTTTTTATTATTAAATACATGTGCCTTTATACCTAACTACTCCTGCTGGCACCTCTGCATGCCAAAAGAAACACGTAATTAAATTAAGTTACATGGACAATCTTCCTTTTCCCCTGTCTACTCCACTTGAACGCCATGCCAGACAGCAAATCAAAATCTGCATTTAAATAGAATATTTTAATGTATGAAAGTGGGCGGCCTGAGGGTAAAGAGGTATTGCATTTGCTCGCCATATGCACAAAATTGCATTTAAGATGTGATACCGCATTTTTAAAATTTATAGAGTGTTCTCATCATCGGAGTACTTTGGTTTTATTGTAAGAAAACCTTCAGCTCCACGGAGGATTTTGTACCCAAGCACGCTAATAAAAATACCGTGATATTACATCATTTTATCAATTTAATTTCGAGGAAAAGGATGATACTCAATCACATCTCATAAGTCACCATCGCTGATAATTCTGGCCATTATTCAGTGCGAAACTGAAGCAGTCGGAATCCATTAACATAGCTTGCTGCGAATCTGCATTTTTAGACTTTGTCAGAAAACACAGCCGGCCCAAACTCAGTGACCTGGATCTAACTGCCTTTCAGCCCAAATGGCCCCGCTCCCTTACCCTGCATCATTTCGGAGCGGGAGAAAGCCTCACTGCCCTGACCGGGTCACAGAGGATGCCTGGCCCTGCCAACCCCACCAGGGTCAGGCTGCCCGTAGCATGCTCCGGCCTCCACCCCCATGTTCCTGTAGGGACACGCTAAGCTTCATGGTGGCACCTGAGAAGGGCCTGGTGACGAGGTGGAGATCCACAGACGAGAGCTCCTCGCTCCCCATGAGGCAACGCGGCCTCCGGCAAGCTGGGGAAGAGTGAGAAGGCGGCAGTGCAGCATGACATATGTTAGTGACATGGTGTCACATTGCATTGGATGGGCAGCGGGGTGATGGGGACAAAGCGGTTTTGACGCTGTGTTATCAGGTCAGCACCTTCGGGAGAAGGGAAAAACGGAAAATAAGGCTTGGTTGTGGAAGGGTTGCATGGAGAAGCTGTGAAGCTGTGGGGAGGTTCAAGAAGCGTTTAGATGAGGTGCTAAGGGATTTGATTTAGTAGTTTAGTGGGAAGGGATGGTGATAGGAGGATGGTTGGACTAGATGATCTTGTAGGTCCTTTCCAACCTAATGTATCTATCAATCTATGAGGCTGATGGGCATGGTGGGGATCCTGCCTGCTGCCATCACAGCCAACTGCACAACCCAAACCCACTCAAATCAAACCATCCAGCAAACCAAACTGCAGTCCCAGGGCACTTCCAGGCTTCCAAGCCAACAAGGAGGAGACATCCCAAGGAGCTGCCTCACTGCTGCATGTTTTCCCTTCATTTGGGCAAAGTGGGCTGAAAATTAACTACTTTTTATTTTTCTTTAGAGAATATTTCTTTGGATGATGATCTGACATCTCCATTGGAGAGGCAGTTTGAGGAAAGTTCATTCTCTAGCATTAAAAAAGATTTTGTTGGGTGGATCTCTACCAGTTTCCCAACAAAATTAAGGTACTTTGGCCTGACCACATCTACTGCAGCATTTATGCTGATATAAAAAGGCAGAAGGGAAATTAAGTGCACCTCAGCCAACACTCACATACATACAACAGTTCTGAGAGATTTGGCATAGTTCACCCAACTCTCACTTCAGCAGATCCTCCATTTTCATGGGTTGAGCAACCATCAGAACAGCCACCATCAGACAACAGTCCCTGCAACACAGGAGGCAACAACCATTGCCACCACCACAGGAACCAGTGCTGGCTGGTCAGAAATCCAGAGTAACACACACGACCGTGGACTTGAGATGCAATGGGAACAACGGAGTCAGGATTTCCTTCTGCCCACTTCTAAAGGATGAAGTTAAGATGCCTTAGAATGGCCACAAAGGAAAGGTCATGGCTTCCTAAGGTCTGAGCACCGGGAATACACCAGAACAGAAAAGAGAATGCTCCTGAGGGTGCTCAGTGAGTCATAACAAACCTACAGCACAGCAAGGAGCAAGCCAACACGAGAGGCAGACGAGGCTGTTTGCAATTCCAGAATAAAATGGTAATGTGCTGTTGGTAGCAGTACATTGTTTTAACGCGCTACGATATTTATAAATATATGAAGTTTAAATAATCAGATGACAGAGAGTTCCTTTTCATCTACTGAGTGTTTATTATTCTTCACACATTAGCACTTTTCCCCCAAAATGTTATATCTTCTGCCATTTATAATTAATTTTAACAGCTTCTGCAACTTATCCCACAGGTTGTTGCTGTTTCTTTTAAACAGCGTGCTGCTGAGAAATTGATTTGTTTGCTCCGTATGCCTACAGAAATCACATTATGAAATATGCATAAATGTCATTGCTTGGGCTGCTTCTGAGGATTAGCCGAGAAGAAAAGCCTGCTTAGAAAAAGGAGGAGACAAACAACAACAACAAGCAGAAACCTCACACTTAAACTCTGCAGCTCCGTGAGCCCAATACAAAGATGCAGTGGGATGCCCATAGGTACCAGGGTGAATTTTGTGCCAGGAAGGTGCAGCAGGGCTCCTGCTCCAGTGCCCATCACAGCCTCTAGAGCTGTTAATTAATTAATTACTAGTAGATTACTGCCAAAATGAAGGTGCCCCCACCAAGCAGATGGGTGCTGGCTGGGCAGCAAGCACCTGACATGCTCCAGCAGGGCGGGGGGAGCCAGCAGCACGCTTTGACTCTGCAGGACTCATCTCCCCATAAACCACTCCCGCAATCAGGCCTGGGAGCTAATGACACTAATTAACACACAGCCAAATGCCTGAATGTACTCCAGCATCCTGAGGCGAGCTGCACAAGGGCTGTGTGTGCCCCACCCGTGCCTGCAGGAGGTCACCATGCACAGCTGGCAGCTTGCACCACCTCAGCATTTGAGATGGATGGAGGACCGTGGCTGTGGGTACCAGTGAACCATCACCAGCTGCCTCCATCAGGCACCCAACATGCTTCTCTGCTTCTGACTGCTGTTGCTTTCACACAGAAGTCCAAACCAACTACATCTCACATACTGAAGTTTATCCAAGCATCATAATTTTACATATATATGGAACACTTCTTATACCTTCTATCATCCAACCATCAACCATACTGATATACAACCAGTTGAGATCTCACCATCTCCTGCCCGTGCACAGTTGCTTAATTGGCTCTGCAGATGTTCCCCTCCCCTCAAAAAAAGAAACCACAGCTCAAAGCCCCCACAGTCCCCAGGGCCAGCACGGAGCTCATAGCTGGCATTTGATCCAGCCAGGCTTGCAGGAATGGCTTTATTACTGGAAGCGGGGAACACAATGACGTGCTCCCATATATCCTGTGATCCAGGACCAACCCAGCACTGCCTTGGCAAAATGAATATTCACACCAGTGCAGTGACCTCACTCACTGGGAGCACTGTGCCAACAGGACCACTGTCCCACAGAGCCTTCTTTAGGGGCTGCCAAGGCAGATTGAGAGGAAAGGAAGGCATCTGCCCATGCTATCTCCTACCACAAAGCACACTGAGTGACAAGTCCTGAAATGCAAACCAGGTATTTTTCTCGGAGACTTCATTAGACACATCACTCTCCTCTATGATTACAGAGCGCTGTCAAAACAGCCTGGTTGGAAAGCTCTCCCATAGACATGCACAAGTATAAACTGTCATCGTATAAAGTAAATTCCATTAACAGTTACATAGCCATTATTTTGCATAATAAAAGTAAATGCTCTTTCTTGTGATCCGTGTATTTATGACCATCTAACCAACAAGCACTTTCTCTTTTCCGATGCCTTTGTTAAAATTAGAAGATAATTGGTTGCTGTTGCAGATATTAAGGTCTGATAGCAAAGTGCCAAAGGCAGGGAACCCGAAGTGGTGGTGAAACAGCACTACTGACAAAGCAGAGCTGCTCTCAGAGGGGATCAAACAAACCAACTCAAAGAAAAGAGTTGTTTTTTTTAATCTACAGTGGATCGTGGCGATTTGAATGAATCATGTTGGAAACTCTAGATTTCTGTTTATCCTGGCTGACAAAAAAAATAACAGGACATAATTCAAGCACCTCACTGGGCCCTGAAAGTTATGAAAGGATCGGTAACAGGTCCCGAGATCACCCAGGTAACTCCTCTGCTCCAGAAACAAACACACTCCTCACCATAGGGTTCAATGGGAAACACTGAGTTCCTCATTAATAATACTCAACGCACTACAAAAATACCAACCTACATTTACAGAATATGTCCATCTCAGCAGGAAGGATGAATGGCCCCGCACACAAATACTCCTCGCTCCCCTTGTTTACATGCAGTTGTGTTTATGAATAAAACTGCAGCTTAAAGTCTCAGCCACGATGAGCAATTCAGAAACTCACCGCTCATAAATATCGCGCCAATTGAAGCAAGCTGGTTCAGGGATATTGTATATTATTATTTATCCCAATTCAGTCTGTCACAGAATTAAGTGCGTTGAGCCAATTTCAATACAAACGTCAGTGGAAGGAGAGATTACATTCAAATCAATAAGTTATAAATAATGTCACTCAGCACAGTCTGTTGATAAACTCACACACTGGTATAAAAATAAATAAATCCCTGCTCCCCATCCCGTGCCCTCCTGATGCCCCCACCCCACCCACAAGAAGCTGGAAGCACTTCTTGCATCTTCCCAAAGAGACTGAATGGTGACTGTTCAAAACGAGAATGGAGGTCTCCAGGATGGAAAGAAGCCACACAACAACACCAGCACCCACCATTGCAAAGGATTCCCCTCCACCATCATTCACTTTCAGGTTTTTAACTATTATTCTGCGATGGATGCGATACCATTAATGTAATTCCAACTTGCATTTCCAGCCAGTATCATTTACTGAGCTATCTCTGTAGCAGCAGCAAAACCACTTTACGGTGAGCTACATCACTTCAGAGTTAATTACATGTATTTTGGTTTTGATAAATGAAAATACGAGACATGATTAATTGAAGGACAATCAATATGATCCAGCTATTAGACAGCTTGATGAGGTACCCAAAGTACGCCCCTAATCTGCAGTAATCAGCTAATTGAAGACTGCGTGCTAAAAAGATTTCAGGAAATCCCAGCTTCAGACTGAAACACATCCCAACAAGACAGATGAAGGAAAACGTTCCAAAGACCCATGAAGGTTTAAGGCCTTTCTCCATTCTGCCTGGTTTTGAACAGCAGTTTTGCTACACCAGCTTAAAACCACTTATTGGGATAAAAGACTGAAAGCAAAATGAATTCGATAGGGGAATCCTGGAGGGAGTTCCTTACTGACATCCTCCCAAACTCCTTTATTTGTATTTTTCTATCGCTTTCCGATTTCTGAAGCTGCCAGAGACTGTTAAATAGTTTCACTGAGAGCCCTCCAGTTGTCTTGGATTCACTGCATACCAGCTTGAATTAAACAGCCAAGCAGTAGAAAAAATGAACCCATTCCATCTCCTCTGAAATGAAACTGAGTGTTCAAAAAAGCTGTATGCAACACTAAGTCACCACTGTGCACGTTGGCCAGGCCTGTGCCTCCAAGTACAAGCCCAGAAATGGAGAGAACAAGTGCAAAGCACAAGTGTTGCATGTGCTTAGGAAAATATGGACGTGGGGAGTGCAATCGGAGAGCCCAGGGTATGTAAGTACTATTAGCATAAATGCTGACAACTGTTAATCTACTGTAACCCTGATTAATGGTTGCATTTGTTCATTAATACCAGGCATTTTAACTTACTACTAAAATTGATTTGTCAGTTAAGAATTCAATCCTAATGTTCAGTAAAACTGCACTTTCTCAGCAAATGCAATATGAAACGGGGTGACGCATTTAGCGGTGCTCCCATACATTACATGGGGTGTGATGTGCTGCCCGGCTCCTCCACAATCCTGGAATCGTGGGACCATGACCCTCAGAGCCCTGTGCAATACACTGAGCTGCCTCACAAGACCCCATTCTAACAGCTGAGCAGCACGGCCAGAAAGGACATGGAGAGGGGGAGCACCAGGGAAGGCATGGGATGGACCCACACTGGGCAGCACGCGGGCACCGTGCTCTCCTTTCCACTGATGCCATCCTACAAACGGCTCATCCTTCAGTGCCAGCCTGCACTTCTCTCCCTCTCCCAGTCCCTAATGTCCATTCCTATAATTTCCCTACCCCTCTTTCCACCGCATCACTAACTATGGTCCACCCTGTGCAGAAGGGATGAGCAAACACCAAGGGGGAAGTGTCAGCTTGCTGCAACACTTTGTTCCTCAAAACATAATCGGAGGGTACAGTATTTCACACAGCATTACAGCAGCACCATAGCTACAGATCTCCCCGAGCTTCTGCTGCAAACCCTTCCATCCAGGGGGGGTCCTTTACCATGGATACTTCCCATACTGGAAGCTCGTGTTCTGCATCCAACCATGAGGTCGTGGGCTGCACCTCCAGCCTGGCAGCTCGCTTTGTGCCGGGCGGTGAGGCCGGGAGGAAGCAGTAGCATGGAAGAAAGGAATGATGAATGCTCGCTGCCAGAACCCTGGAGAGGGCAGCCCCTTGGCCAGCCACGTAGTTGTGAGAGAAATACCTTTTAAAAGCTGTCTTAGACAAAGGAGATGCTTGCTAAACAGGTAAAGCCATGAAAGTAATTTTCAGCTGAGGATCAGTTTAGAGACAAAAGCATCAGAATATCACCCAGAGTGATGGGTGACCCTGAAAGTGGCAGCTAAAAGGTAACTGTGAAAGCAAGGCAGGAAGAGCATGATGCTATGCACCTCAGCCAGAGGTCCCAGCACAACCCACGTGCAGTGCTATGAAGCTGTAGTACAGGAAAGCCCTCTGGGAACACCCTCGTCCAGCATCCCCATCCCACCAGGAGCAGTAATTCAGAGCACACAGGGAGAACAGAAGCAGAGCCTGGGATGACATGCACACTTAGGCTGTTTTCAATTAACATTTCTTAAGTGCTGCTGAAAGTAGGCTGAAGAGATGTGGGACTGAGCTGAGCAAGCCGTGCTCCTGTCCCAGCAGCTGCACCAGAGCCCTCAGAAGTTAACTTGAGGGATCAGGCATCAAGACCACGCTCAGGTGGGTTTGGGATTTCTGCCCACATGGCCTTCCCCACAGGTGTCACAGCTGACCCAAAGTGTGCTCAGAGACAGGTGGCTGGCACTTCCCAGCCCTCTGCATCCCACCAGGATGAGGAGGGAAGGAAGTACCAGGAGCACTGCTGGGTGCAGAGCTTCCCAAACTGCACCCACCCAACAGGCAGCACAAACCCACATCAGCCCTGCAGCAGTGCAGGGACAGCATGCTGCTCAGCCCCCAGACTGAACCAGTGCTGCAATTGCAGCAGCAACATCCAGCACTAATGCAGTGCTCACCCCTGCAAACCCCTTAATAACATTAATGCCTGTCAGGCTACCCTTTAAGTATTAACATATGGGGGAAATGCCTAATAGCTTCACATTATTGCGTGTGCATCTGAAATATCACTCCGTAAGGCCTCTTACAGCAAACATTAAACCTGGTTAATAGAAGACATCTGAGCAGAATCGATTATTTTGCAGTAATTCCTCACACTGGAAGAGGCGTTTTAAAACAGGAAAGCACACATTATCACAGCAGAGCTATCTGAATATTCAAAAGCAGGTTTTCTTCGAAAATAAGCTACAGAAACAGTAAATACAAACACAAAGCTACTCCCAGTTCGGTGCAAAATGCTCAAGAACTAATTCGTGCCAAGTTTGCAGATAGCCAAACTCCCAACACTGACACCGAAGGTCCTCTCAGCACTTCACTATAAACTTCTCCCCCTCATATTCAGGGAATTAGAAATATCTTTGCCCAGAGGGGACTGTTTTCATAAACTCAGTGCGCAGGGGTCTCGCTACGGGAAGGAATGTTTATGGAAAATCTGAGATTAAAACATTTCAGACTGGCTGGTTTCAAGTTGCACACACGTAAAGCTATAAATAGCAAGTAAAATACGAGCGTGAAAACGGAGGAAATAACACCACACAAAAAGAAAAAACAACAGCCAAATTTGTCAGCTACGATGGAAAAATGAACTCTTTTTCTGTTTGACTAAAAATGTAATTTGCTGTCAACTCATTCCATTCTGTCAGATCACTACAACTGCTATCTCCAGCATCTTCCAATAACAGCTCGCAGCTCCAGCACAGAGCTCTGCAGGATGGGTGTTAGGGATGAGCCTCCCAGTGATGTGCCCAGGAGCAGGGGTGGGTCACAGGGACCCTGCTGTGACATGCAAGCTGGAGCTCAAATGCAACCCAAGCATTCCAGCAATACACCATGTGGGCACCTCCTCCTCTTCCCCTGCAGCAGCAGTTTGTGGGCACCTACCAACCAAACATGAGCGGAGGTGACGGTGGCTTCCAGCTGACTCACGGAACAAGTTCTGCCTCTGTGCAGGTCATGCAGGAACCACGGAGCACTGAAATGCATCAAACTGCTGAGAGAAACTTGTGCTGGTTTTGCTCGTGTTTGACTCCATTGCCTTCAGCTAGTTTGTACTCCACAGTACGAGAGATGTATTCTGGCTGTTCTGAGTATGGCAACTGAAGGAGGTTATCTTGATAGGGAAAACAGACCACCAGTAGTCAACACTGGGTCAGTAGAAGCTTAAAAGACAGACAGCAAATAGGGCTAAATAACAGCTGAAATAATTCTGGCTGACTCAATTGAGACCATCCCACACCTCCCGACATGAAGGGCTTGCCCAGCACACAGTGCAGAGCAGCAATCTCCTGAAATCTCGTTAGCTCATCTAACTAAGTGCACTTTGCCTCCACTTACTTCTAATTTTAGATTTAAACCCTCCGCAGCAGAGCACATGCAGGGGGAAAACAAATCTTCAACATTATGCTTCACCAAAACGTACTGCAGGGAGATCCTCCCTCAGGAGGGGCAGGGTGGTTCCTTTACCTAGAAAACAAAGCTCCCAGGATGGTACCAACTCAGGACAGCCCCTGCTCTTGCAGGTTGGGGTGATGGGTGTTGAATGGCCCTCAGTAGTGCACGGCTCCTCAGAAAACCCCACTGACACCACTTCCTCTTGAGGCCTCCGATCAACTTGTCAGTCACTGTGTTATTTTAACAGCACAACGACTATGCAGAACATCAAATAAGTTAGCTTTTGTCTGGAGTTTTATTCCTGCCATATATTCCAATGGAAATATACAACTTAATGTTGCGGTGTATTTCATACCAAAATACATAATTAAAAAAAAAACTACAGATCCCCTAAACCATAAAGGAGGAATGCATTGCAAATCTGCACTGTTTACTACTTTCTGTCTTTCACAGTCTCTACGTCAATCTGCTACAGCAGAACTCAGTGTAAGTCAAGCACAATCTACTATGCTTGAACTTAAATATGGCACGGAATATTTTCAAGGCTTCCCTTCCTTTTTAAGAAAAAAAATAAAACATAAATCTGAGCTGTGCCCCTGACTCAGACTGCTCTGCCCAGCTCAAGCTACAGCCAGAGCCCAGCACAAAGCTGGAGCACAAACCCTTCTGACCACTTTTGGACCCCACCACACAGGTACATCAACCTGCAGGAGGTGCTTTCAGGTCTGGGGCAGGAGTAAGTCAAGGTAAGGAAGGAAGACCTTACACCAGAGAGTGTAAGAAAATACATCTCTCCCTTCTCTTGCACTGTTTCAACATCAGGCCAACTCTGGGTGTACACTGAGTAAGGAGGGCTTGAAAAGACACCTTCTGCAGTCTGTGAAGGTGTACACCTGCAATGAGTTCACCCACTACAATGTTTCCAGCTACCTGCAAACCCATGGCTCTTTGTTCTCTCCCCTAAGGAAACTGCACACCAGGAAGGAAATATTCTCTGTCCTTTTTAGTACACACATCAGATGGATAATTGCCTAAATTATAGCTCTGTCAGTATCAGTTCAACCTCCCTGTAAGCAAGAACACTGCCATACAGCTGAATGACCCAAACTCTTCCAGAAATACCCAAGGAGAGCTCTTCTTGAAGGGAGCCTGATGGCTGAGTGCCACGTTCAGCACACCTACATGGAGCAGTCTCTGGACAGCCTTTGCAAATTGCTTTGGCCATCCCCTGCATGAATACATGGATACAAACATACCCACTTCACAGGAACGTGAAGAGGAAGGAGAAGTTTTGGGAGACTCTAAGAACTTGACCTACCTCACCTGAAGGCCTTCTGACACTTGGATGATGGATTTCTGTAAGGACAGCAGCACGGGTCTGCTCTAACCAGTCAGCACATACAAGACAACCCTAAACTGCATTCAAGTCCTGGTGCCACGACTTCTTCCTGCTAAGTGAGCACTTAAATCAGAATTACAAATCACTGTCACTGATGAGGTTAAAACATGAAAAGGAGAGGACTGTGTAAGGCACTGAGGAAAACAAGGCAGTTCTCTTCCATCAGCATCAGCACGAGATGCCCCACTGTCAGCCTGGGTCTGAGCCAAGGAGGCTGCGACCTGCAGGAGCAGCTCTTCCCTCCCTCTGTCACAGGAACCTGCAGGAACACGGCCGTGCTCTTTGCTGCCCCTTGGCTCTCAGAGCCTTGACAACATCCTGCAATCTGCCAGAGCTGTTCCACAGGCTGCCCAATCAGCCTGAAACAGATGCCCAAGGAAAGGGCATGCTCAAAGGTTTGCCAAGCCCTTCCATGTTCACACCCGGGCAGATACGACCTAACGCTTCTGGTCTTGCTAGGGAAGAGAACAAGTTTTGCATCTGTATTTACTCAGCAAATACATAAAGCTCGCAGGCATAAAAACAGAAATAAGGTGAAACAGCTGAATTCCCTGGTTTTGCTTTATTGACATCGATTCCTTTCCTGTCGTTTCTTCTCTTAGCAAGAAAGCCCAAGCCCCAAGACACCCATCCATCCCAGGCGAGTGACACTGCCTGATGCCATATGCCTGCAAGAAGAAGGCTTTTGCTCTCAGGGCTCACGCAGCGCTACTACTCAACGTTCTTCCTCGAAAAGCAGCCTGCCCTTGAAGGCAGCTGCACTGTGACTGCTGGGCTGGATGTGAGGTGAGCAGCAGAAGGAATTCCAGAGAGCTTGCACGTGGAGCACTGAAATGGCAGCAGCCCTGCTGGGAGCTCCTGGCCCTCTGCGCCGTTTCAGACATCTCCTCTTGATGCAATGCCATGAAAGCCAGAGGGCAACAAACCAAATCCAAGAAGCTTTCCTCTTCCCCAGCACAGCTTTGTGGGTTTGGCCCAGCAGCTCCAGTGAGCTCAGGCTCACTGTGATGTGACCACTTAAGAGGACACTGGCCACGGTCAGCAGCCTCCCCACCCCACAGCAGTGCTGCAGGTGGTAACCTCCAGTGGTCCTCCACCACCAGCCCAACTCTCCAGCATCCAATCAGCACCACCACAGCTCACCCCAAAACGCCCAGATCGGGCAGCAAGGAGAGCCAAGGGTAAGCCGAGGGCTAATGCTGAAAGACTCCAATGCAATGATTTATTCAAGAGATTCAGCAGTTCACCAACTTTGCTAAGCTTTGGAGATGGCAAAAACGTAACAAGTGAGCCTCTCGCATGAATAAAAAAATTACATTTTACATAAATTAAATATATAATTTGATTAAACATGTTTATGCCTTCGCAGTGACATTTAGAATAGGAAGTATTCATTTTCTGTTTTGAAAGGAAAAAACTCTTTCAAATGTAATTTGAAGCTGTCAAACCAATCTTCTTTACAGATCTTCTAAATGTCACATACCTTCGAAAGGGGATGGCAGATTCCTTTTAAATATGCAATTGCAAACAGTCCAAGCAAAATCAAGAATTTATTAAAATATGCTACTGACATTTATACTGATTAAGTATAGCCCTCTCCGTGCTCCCTTCCGAGAGGCTCCTGTACAAAAGATGTGTCACAACAGCTCGCGTTACCGCCGCGCTCGCCCTAATTCCACCACACGCAACCAGCAGAGCACGGCTGCAGGGCAGAACCTGCACAAACCCATGCTTGTCCTGCACAACCAACTGCACTTTCTGATGATGCCTTACCAGCACGCCTGAAATTTATAACCCAAAATATTAACTGCACTTACTTTAAATCAAGCGCTGCCCTGCACCTAATGGCTTTAAATGGAAGAGTGTGTTAATCATAAGCCTAAAGGAAACCCTACGGCAACACATTTCGGACAACTTCATGCTAGCAACCTGCACACTTTGTTCTGGAATCACAACATCTACCCTCAGGTTACTTATTATTCTTCCCGATTAAAATACTGTAGGAGGTGAAGGTAAAAAATGAATAATATCAAATGGTATTGTTCACTGAGATATTTTATAGATGGTGTAATTTAGAAAGATTATCAAGATAGCAAAGAGACAATCGATACAAAGGGAAATGCTCACCCATCTCTGAGGATCAAAGCCCACAGGGGGAAAAGCCACAAAGGAGAGATCTTCAACAAGTGGTGGTCAGCCCTTAAATGGGGTCTGGGAGAGTGTCATGGTTTTGTGGTTTTTGTGGAGCCAGACTCCACCCCCTTCTGGTCACACAGGTGCATTGCCTTCACCTGTGCTCCCACGGCTGATTCAGTACTCGCCACAGGTGATCCATCAGTGGTTCAGGCTGTGATTCAACAGTTCCCATACAAATACATATATATACACATATATATATATACACATACACACACACATATATATAATATATTATATATTTCCCTTTTCCTCTTCTTTTGAAGGGCAGAGAAGAGGAACAATGGAAAACCTTCTCAGCTGCTGGTGGCTGTTGAAGAGCAGCAGCCATGGCAGCTCGTGTTGTCAGCCACTTCCTGCTGACACACTGGACATTTTAGGGTCCTCTTATTACTTCAGAAGGCAGAGAATTTATTTATTCTTCCTCCTCCCCTGTCACCAGGCCACTGAATTGCATGGGCATAACTCTCATTAGCGTTAATGGAAACCCCCACTGTAAATTCTCCCCTGTGAAGCAACATTAAGAGCAAGGCCATCCCGAGAAAGCATACTCAAATTGGAAAATAAAATATACCTCCCATTCCTCGCTACCACCACCGGGAAAATGTAATGAAGTGCAGGAGATTAAGCCACAGCTCCTATATCAAATCTTCTTTGTACTCTATAATTACTCAACAGAATGTATACAACGGCTGCTCCTTGATGATGAGAATTTGTAGCACGTTATTGAAAGACTTTATCCTAATGCTCTCAACTTTCTGGTGCATAACACAGCAAATTATAGCATGGCCATCGCAACATCAATCACGATCACTACCAATACCAGCTTACTTACAGCTCACGCTCTGTATTTAAAAGCAGGAAATTACAGACAGGAGCATTAGCACTGCAGAAGGCATGCCAGTGCCAGGCAATGGGGACACAAACCCACTCGCTGGCAGCAGTCCGTGCTGAGCACGCTGCAAACGGAGTCCAAATGAAGCTTGCCTGAAAATAGCCAGGACGCCAATCAGCATTTTTTGGAGGACTCATCTAACACATTCATTATGAGGCCATAAATGAATGCAACGCAATGAAGGACACAGCACGGCGAGCACCTTGCCATCCCAGCACCTCGGCACTGCGGGTGCCAAACGATGCTCTCCCCAGGCAGCCCTCACCTACCACAATGAGCTCGAGACTTCTGGGAGCTTCCCCCTGCCAACACCTCCCTGCTGAAGCACGGCTCTGCCGCCCCAGCACCTTAACACAGCCGTCCTCGTGCTGAATGATGGCTGCAGCTCGGTGCAGCAGCAGCTCCCCTCAGTCAGCACTATTCCGGGGCTCCAACACTGCGGAGCACTGGGAACGGTGCTGCTTTACAAAGCATCTCTGCGTGCACTGGAGTGGAGGCAGAATCATCTCTCAGTCTGAAGGATCTATAAATATCAACGCGTAATCTCCCAGTGAACAGCCACTCTTCATTTTATGGATCTACTGTGGGTCGAGCTCTTCCAGCACGCTGTGCTGGCACAACACTGATGATCGGCGTAATGAATGCACTTTAAAGAAAACCACTGGAAGTTTGATACAGCCGCAGTCGAGCGCATCGCTTTTCATGGGTTTCTCAAGGATGCAAAATAAGTCACTCCTGCATCCACCAGAACTCCCATCGCTCCCCCAGAATTACTCTCTTCCCTACAATTCACGTCACCGGGTGACTGCAGGAGATGCCAACATCCACCACATCACCCACCCCTCGATAAATTCAGCGCTGAGCACGGAAACCCAATCCCTCACACAGTGGTGCCGTGCTCTGGGACCATCCATCAGAATGTGAGTGAAAGAGTGGGTGAGCACCATCTTCCAAGGTGAGTGCATTCAGCACCTGACAATAGCACAGCTCTTTCTCCATCTCTTTCAGGGTCCAAATCGTTTTTCCAAGTCCCACAGACAAATGCATCTTTCTGCCAGCAGAGGCAGGGCAGCTCCGCTCCCATTCCACGCGCCTGGAATGTGCTCCTCAACTGAGAGTCCCTGTGGGGATAATAAGGAACTCAAAGTTCACCTCTGTTTCTCTGTCGCTTTTATACGTAGTAATACACAAACACAGGAAAAACCGAAGAGCTGAAATACAGATGGGACCATCACAGCTCCAGTCTACAGAGCCGACTGGCTCCAGAGCTGAGCTTAATTAGTGCTTGCTTAAGGAAACTTCAGCCAGGCCCTGCTATTTTCCAAACCTCTCACACGTTCTGTCCACGGGAATGGGCGGCCTGTCCTTCTGCATTTGTACACCTCCAAATGGGGTAAAAACAGAGTGTGGCTGAGGGCAGCTGAACAGGAGCCACTAACAGATGGAACTTTGGGCCGAGCAGAAGACGCCATGGGAGGAACTGTGCATGAAGATGTTGGAAGAGAGTGGCACAGAAACAATACAAACATATGCATTGCACCTCTACTTCTTCTTCCATAACATAATTAATGTGAAACACACCAGGACCGTGCTCCCTGCCCCGTGCAAAGCATGCCTTATTGTTGTTGATCTGTTTGCTCCAGCCTTGGAAAGCCACTGCTTCCTGCACTCCGCAACAGAAACCTAACACTCACAAACCTGACACCATTTCTTTTCATTCTTTCTGTCTTTATTCTGTTTATTTAGCCATCCAACGCGAAAGGCCACAAATCACACAGCTACTTAAGTCACAGGGGGAATTCCTTTAAACATAAGGAAAAATCTCATAAGTAACTTCCTGCAGTCAACAATGCATTCATTTCCTTCTCTGCTTTTAGACTAATCTCCCAGCTAACAAATCAAATCAAGTACCAAAATGTAATCACCCCATTGTGATAATCATCTCCTTATACTCAGAACATACCTTGGTTTATTTCTTCTCCAATTAAAAGCACCACTGAGGCGTGGGCTGGTGGGAGGGAGAGGGGCTGAGAGCACGAGGTGTGCCATGGGCTCATGGATGGCACTCACACCAACACCGGGGTAGCGGAAAAGAAATCACCTCATGCCCTGCTCTGATGTGCTCTGTGTTAGTGGAACTCGTGACACAGTTTTCAAGGCAACAAAGTGCACGAGATGAAAAATAAAAGCTGGTCATCACCCTGGAGCAAACCCCCAGAACGTGCCAGCAACAATGCAGCTGCAAACAACGTTTGGTAAAGGCAAAAAGCCCTCTGTGCCATACAGGACACGCGAGGCCAACGAGTATCTCACCCTGAGATGTGCACTGAGCACTGAGAGGAACGTGCACGTGGCTCCTGCAGGTGTAAGGGCTGAAGGATCCCAAATTACCCGAGCACAGCCTCGTTTCTGCAGTCACTTCCACATGGCCATCCCAGCAAGCAGCTTATCCACGATGCCTTCCCACCTGTCTGCCCCTTTCCAGGCCCAGAAAGCAGCAAGGCCTGCAGCAGCAGCACGCCAACGAGGTGTTCCTCGAGCACAGCAGGAAACGTTAGGATTTCAGCTGCGTACCCAAAGCACTCTAATACATGTATATTTTATTTGATTTACTGCGATCCTTTCCTTCCATCTCTTGAAAGTAATTTTTCTCTAAAGCATTGCCGCTTAATTGGCAAGTGTACAAAATATAATTACACTGCCTGCAAGTTACAATATTGCTTATGGGAATATCGCTGTTGATGCATCCTGCTTTATTTTGTGTTTAATCTCTATTAAGAGATCTGTGTGAAAATAGCCAGGTGCTCTCGCAGTTACAGACATTGTTTGGTCTTTTCTGCTCCTAAATGAGGGCTGAACGAGACGGGAAGCCAACAGAAAGCTCTCTGGCTGCTCCAGTGCCTCCACCTCCGTGCCACTGCCCCACGGCTCTCACAGGCTGACACACATGGGCACGTTTTAAGTGCCTTAAAGGTTTACTTCATTTGTTTGAGTAATGAGATTAACGCCCCGTTGGTTTGCTTACACTACATCATCCAACGCCGAACAGCAGCGGGCGCGGGCAGGACGCAGGCACACCACCACACACCACAAACTGGATGGGCACATCTGAAAACTCAGCTCCAAAAGAGTCAAGCTTTCCAACACAACACGAGCAGTGCATGCCAAACCTGGTTCTGGCCTGTTCTCATCAGTTGTTTGCCCCACTCAGAAGGCTCCACCAGGGCTGGGCTTATTTCTGAAGTGCCACAGCCGCCCAGAGGAGATGGAGAGGTTGAATGAATGCTGTAAAAGCAGATAAAACACACTGCCAAAGTAAGGAGCACTCCTTCGTTTTCTTCCTCTGCCCCAACGCACCACACCTGACCCAACTTACAGCTGCTGCAGCTGGGGCTCTCGTGGCCCTGGCTCACCTGTTCCCTAATTGCTGGCATAGGACACAGTCACCCCTGCAATGGGGGCAAGGAATTTTTAGAGAAACGGTGGGAAATGAAAACCCTGCATCAGGTTGCACGAGGTGACCTTCACGGGCCCCTTCCAACCCAAACCACTCAGTGATCCTAAGACTCAATGCTCTAAAGGGCACAGCCTGAGAACTCCACCTTCAGATAGAGGTCTCCCCTCTGCAGCCCGTACTCCTGGAGCAAAACTTCAGCGCTGGTCCCTGCGATTTGCAAACCTCTGGGCACTCTTATTTAAATGATGGGCTTCCACAGATTGCACAGATTTTGAGGCCAAAGGAACCTACTGAGATTTTCCAGCCCAACACACGGCGTGATAGCTTACCTAAATTAATCCCTGCTCGACACACTGCATGGTAACTTGCTAATTAATCCCTGCTTGAGCTTCCTTCACTTCAATAAACGAGCACTCCTGAATTCAGCATTTACAAAGGCAGAGGAACAACCACCACCTTCAGTGGGCTCTTCCAGCATCCGTCACCCTCAGCAGCAAGCTGTGGACCTTAATTCCAGCCCCTCTCTCCATCTTCCAGCTATTGGATCTAGTTAAAACTCCGCCTGCTAGACCCAAGAGCTCTTTTTTATTCAATTCATTTTCCCCATGACAACGCTAATGGCCTTAATCAATTTACCTTCCAACACTCTGGGTACGCAAAGCGGACCGAGCTCCCGGACTCCTCGCTGCAAAGCCTCACTGCTCACCTGGCAGCACTCTGATGGCCTTCAAGGCCACCACGTCCCAGCACACTGAGGATGGGGACAGGGATGGGGACTGGGACATCACATCTCCTGCATCCCACAGTCACTCATCAGCCTGAGCTAGGAGCGCATGAGACCTCTGAGCCAGGATCTGGGCTGACAGGTCAGGATGGCTCAGTCTGTCCTGCTTACTTCTCTTACACCCTGCTCGCAGTGAGTGCTGCTGCATCCTGCTGGGAGCTCTGGTTTGGATGAACACGGGCACTCAGCCTCACTGTGCTCAGCTTCCAGAGCCCACGTACCAAGCTCTGGCTGCTGCAGTGCTGCTCAGCGTTCACTTGTATCACGGGCGTAACAGGGTTACACATATCAGATCACCCACCAACAAAAGGTAATATTTGGGTCTTTTCCATTAACTTCATCCCCTAACCTAGTTTCACAGCCAGTGTGTTAGAGAAGCTGTTTGTTGTTAGCATCACTACTGGCAACAGCTTCTCCTTGCATGCCTTTGCCTCCCTCGCCACACTTCCACTCCTGCCCATCTCCACCCATCCCTTCCCCTTCCGCTGAAATCCTTCGGGAACAACCACAGCAACCCCCAGGTGGGGCAGGAACCCACAGGCAGTGATTCTGAGACAGCACAAAGCCAAGAAATGTGTTGAACACAACCCTGGACCACCACCCACTGCCCCGAGAAGGCTGCTCTGCATCACTGCATCCCGTACCACGGCGGAGCACCGTGCAGTGCAACCCTATTTCACCGGAGAAAACCAGTTATCACTGCTGCCAAAGGGGAGAGCTGAAGTCAGTGTTGGTACATCACTACGGACCTCGTGGAGCCCTTACCTGTCATCCTGAAGCCTGCACTGAGCCTCTCACTGCACAAAAAGCACTGCTAACCTCCACACGGGGCGAAGAAAACCAGCGCACATCGAGTCTCACAACTTTAAAGTGCAACTCCCAGCACTCTGATCCTTTGCTGATTCCTCCCTCGCAGAACCCGGCTCCCAGCAGGAAGGTGGTCAGGAAGCAGACACAGCCCCAGCTCTGAAGGTAGCACTGGCAGATGCCACGCTGGGCCTGCTCGCTGCAGAGGGCTCCCTGTGCAGGCACTGTTTGGTATCAGAGCAATAACCTCGTGGGGGTGCATCCCGTTTTCGCGTGCCCACCTCTCCATGCTCTGGATGTGGGGCAGGAACCCATCCCTGCTGCAAGAAGGTGGGCAGAATAAGCAGCAGCAGCAGCGAGTAGGACGGCTGCCTGCAGTAGGACTGCTGGGCTCTGGTGGCTTAAAGCACGCACAAAATTACTGCCTGATAGAGCTGCAGGAGCAGAAGTCATTAATAATTAAAACCTGCTACTGATCTCTTTGAGTTCGCTGGGCTTTTACTGGCAGTTCGCCGGGAGGTCCCACAGCAGCACTTGCTCTCACCCATCCAGACAACGACGAAAGCACGAGGCAGAACTCCCCAAAGCCACTCTCCAACCAAACCATAGGCTCTGCCATCACCACGTACTGCCTGAGATGTTTTACTGGGACAGAAAGGAAACCTCCTTCCTCTGGGGGAGGTGACTGTTCCCATAGCTCCCCCTGCACCCCCTCTCACTGCCCATACACTGCTCTGGGGAAGGCCCTACGCTCTCCCTTTGCCATCTCAACATCCCACTGCCCAGACACGACGTCCCACCAGGATTAACAGCACAGAGAGGAAAAAAAAAGCAAACAAACCAAAATAATTAAAGAGCAGACGGTTAATCCCATGGAAACTCCCGGCTCCACGCTGTCAGTGTGCAGGGTGCAAACTGGGGCACGCTTGGGAATTAACAGCAGCACCAAAAAGTTCTGCTGATGTCAGAGCAGATGTCAGCGGGGCCTTCCCGGTGTGAGCTGTGAGGTCCAAGGGCCGGAGCTGCTCACTGGGGTGGGTGAGTAAAAGCAGAGAGCACTGCCAAGTTTGGCATCCCCACCCCCAGCAGGCGGAGGACGCACACATCGTCTTTCATCCCTTCACCTACAACTGGTCTTTCATGTCATGGTGGGAAAGAACGTAACCCAGGCACGAGGGGCACGAGGAGGGGGCACAGGGGCAAGCCCTCAACCCAGCACTGCATCCCTGCGGGGGAGTTCAGTAAGGGGGGGCTGCAACAGCTCTGGGGTGAGGGCTCTGTATGCTGAAACCCCCAAAGCTGTACTGCAGATGCAACTGCTGTGATCCGAGGAGCTCCTCACTGCAGCTCTGCTCCTCTCCCCCCTCTCTAACCACAGACAGAACACAGAGACAGGGAATCCTCGTAAATGTGACACCTATCAGACTTTGTACAACAGCACCACGCACCAGATTTTAACTGAACGCTCGCAGATCATCAGCACTGCTGTTTCTCGAGGAGTTTTTCTATTTCTTCTGCTGAAACACGAAGCCACCTCCCATCCTCCTGGCCACAAGCAGAGCGCGGTGAACAACCTGTGCATTTCCAGCGAGGATTACAACCTGCTCTGCACAAAACTCAGGGCACACGCAGCCCCAACTTCTGCTCAGCGCACACATCCCAGAGGCAGCAGGGCTCCAGCAACTCGGTCTGATAGCAGCCAGCTGCCAGCAGACAGAACCTCCCAGCTGAGGGTTCGTGTAAGCTGCTCCCAAACCCATCCCTTGGGACACCACGCTCCGAGGCCAACGTCCTCCCCACCAGGAGGAGGGCAAACCACCCCGGCGGGAAGCACGGAGCGCATCGCCGCAGATGATTGTCATTATTTATTTATTTTTACTACCGGATGCGTAATTGAAACGTCTGCGACGCCTCCGAACCCGTAACGACCTCATAGCGCTCCCCACGCACGCTCCCGTAACGAGCCCGGCTTCGATTTCCCGTGCCGAAGGGGACCTTCAAGGAATGCTCGAGCAGCTCGGCGCCCTCACGCACCGCCGAAAAAAAAAAAAAAAAAAAGGGAACAAAAGCATTTTGTCAGCCGGCATCACGTCCGTCATCGTTCCACTCGCTCGGCTCAAACAAACTAAAAAGTACGCGGCTTTTCCTTCTCGCGGAGATCCCCGCAGTCAGCGCGGTCCCACTCGCAGCGCTGAGCCACCATCTGTACAGAACAACAGTTCTTTATGCCCGGCCGCCGCCGGCTCGCGTTCCTCCTGCTTCTCCCATGGCTTTTAAGGCACGGGATTAAAGCGTCACGCCACGCATCCCCCCGTACCGCAGCCGTGGGGGTTTCAGCCCTCTGCCCACGGTATCAAGTGGAAACGGTTCCGGTGCTACAAACAGAGCTCCGGACAAGCGCGGCGAGCGACGGGAGGGCACCAATCACTCACTCGCACTCGGAGCTCTCCATCTCGCATTCCGGACCCGCTCCCCGCAGCACAGCTTCGCCCCGGGGCCGCACAAAGGCGGAGCCCCCCACCCCCCCCCCCCCCCCACCGCCG
>VXAB01001210.1:135930-162120 GCA_013399175.1 Odontophorus gujanensis
AAAAAAAAAAAAAAAAAAAAAAGAAAAGGAAAAAAAAAAAAAAGTGATTTTCAGCTGGATCAGTTCCCCAGCCTGGCTCTGTGTCTGGCCATGTGATGCCACGTGCTCACGGTGGGAAGGAGCCGTGAGGTCAGCTGTGTTCTGGCAGTTCCCCATGCTGGTGTAGCATGCCAAGGGGTCACAGTGATGTGTTTCTCCACCAGAGCCATGACTTGTGCGTTGCTGGGTCTGCAGGGGTGGGAGATGTTTCCTTGTTGTGTATTAAGTGGGCTTGGAGCACTCCAGGTGCCTTCAGCTGCAGGAAAAAGCACTGTGACAGTCACACAACACATGGGAGGAGATGACACAGTACAGTGCTCAGTATTGCATTGGTCATAACAGTAACGGTTGTTTTCTAGAGTAACCACAGCCTCGGTGTTGTACTTGTCTGATATTAAATTAAATTTAATAGAGATTTTGACTGATTCTCACCAAGTTCCACAAATGCAGGGGGTGACTGATGCTTTTCATGACGTGTTGGTGTTATCCCTTCTCGGTGAATTTATTCCCATTGAGAAAGAAAAGAAGTCGCATGCTGAGAACCCTTGAATTGAGTCAGTGAGTGGAAGGAGGCGATAGCATTGCCAGGCTCTGCTACGATGCTGAATTCAGCATTGGTGGGAAATTCACAAATCCATTTCCCTTTGCAAACATGAGAGAAACCCTGCAAACATGCAATCAATTTCTCTTTTGATAATCTGCTTTTTTCCTTTTCTTTTCTCCCCTGCGTACGTGTGAAATCGTTAGGCAGAAGTGCTGGGGTACTTTGCTCCATTTCATTTTTGTTCTTAAACAAGGAATGATGGGCCTGGAGAAAAGCATCGTGGGCACCAGAACATCTGTGTGCCCCTCCTGTAACACATGTGGTCAGCATCGCTGTGTGCGCGGTCCGAACACGGGGCTGATGTTTCATCTTGCCTGGAAATGTTTAATGAAAGGTTCTCAGATTAATCCGTCTGCTTTAAAGTTTGAAGGGCACTTGGATGCCCTAATGTGATGTCTGTGCCGGGCCTTTCTAAACAAATGGTTATTAGATAAAGATACGCAGAGCCCTTCTGCTCCCTCCCCTTTATCTGCTGTTCTTCCTCCAAGTTCCCCTCCCATAAATGCCACCCTATCATCGGACCCACCACACACCAGCAGCCCCATTACCTGCACCCACCCTCCCTCTTCCTAATTTTCAAGGAGTTGCTGATAGGGGAGAACCAAATCCCTCAGCCCCATCTCAGCCAATCCCACCTGACGCTGCTCGCTGCCAGACTGCATGCACTGAAGTCTGCCTGAGCTACTTTTGCTGGTAGAGCTGTGACAGATAGGATTTCTTTTTAAACTGAAACAGTCACACACGAGAAGTCCCTCTGTGATATAATTATACCGGTGTAAACACGCCCTGTACCAGCTTGCTTATTTTACTTGCCGAATTGGAACAGGCTGCACCAGTGCATGCATTTCTTTCAGCAACTGAACTGCACCCTCAAGAATTTCTGCTTCTCAGAGGAGTGCTTTGCACGCCAGTGATGACTAGTCCTTAGTTTTCAAGTAAGCACTTTTACTCTTTACTCTGCAACAAATAAGCAGTCGGAATCTGGTCCATCAGACAGAAAGATACAGGGCAGAGAAGTTTACTGTCTTCTGCTCCTGCTACTGGTCAGACTTCAGGGGCAGTCAGAGAATGCCTTCCCCAGGAAATCACAACACGTCCCAGTCAGGGAGAATGCCCTGTGCTCAGATGGCAGGAGCAGGATGGATGTTCCTGCTTGTCTGAGCATCTCTGCAGGGTATGGGGTGCAGCCGACCTGCTGGTCGCTGTGTTTCAGTACACTGCTGTTCTCCCAGCTTTGGGGAAGCTCAGTACAAAATGTTTCCAAACCTTTTCACTGCTTTGTTTTGACAAGGACTGTACTCTTGGCGGTGATAGGACACGGAGCCAGCACAGCCCTCACATCTGCCTGGGCAGCTGTCCCAGCTCGCACCGCTCCTCTCCATTTTGTTCTTTCATGCAGTGCTGTTTGTGTATCTTTAGAAGGTTATCAGCAATGCCAGGAACTTCAGCGCGGAGAACTTCTGGATTTCAGCAAGCACACGTTGTTAGGGGATGCAGACAGAGAAAGCTTCTCCCTCTGCTCCTGTCCAGCATCTCATCCCAGGTGGGCAGAACCAGAGTTACAGATGGCTTCTGATGTACATCTCTGACACCTGGAGGAGATGTGAACAGAAGAACACTTCGGCTGCTCTTTCATGCATCCTTCATCCCTTTGTCCAACAAGGTTTTCATGTTTTCATGTGCTAACAAGAGATCCAGGGTGCGCTGAGCATCAGAGTGACTCACACATCATCTACCACATCTGCAATGTAAGGATGAGTCCAGAGCACCCCGAGTCCAGCTTCCATGTGGGTGAGAGACAGAGAACAGCGTGGGACTCTGGACACCCCAAGTGGACTTTTTAGTTAGTAGTGCTGAGATAGATATTGAATATGTATATAGACTGCTTTGGGACCCTTCCATGACTGGGACGGTTCCTTCTTTCTGCCTTTCATTTCTGTATGCTTACTGCTACTAGCTCTAGGAAGTTTCATAAGGACGTTGCGATGAACAGGGTACAATGACACCTGGGTGGGTGTCAGGCACAGCAGAACCCCCAACAAGGACAGTGCCACGAAGGACCAACAGGCAGCTGCTCATTTCAGGGAAGCATCCAGAAATGTTGGTTAGCCGGGCTCAGAAGGAAAAAATCTAAAACCCTTTGACATGTGAAGAGGATTTTTCAGTGGTCATTAACACTGCTGTTTTCTCAATAGTACCGTTTCAACAACCAGGTGCCTAAAGCTGTAGAGGCAAAGTCAGACTTGATTCTTGTCAAGGAAGCTGGTGAGCACCAGATGTGGAATCACTGAATTCCTGAGTCACAGAAGCACAGAATGACTTGGGGAAGGCACCATAAGATCATCCAGTTCAACCCAATGCCCTGGGCTGGTTGCCACCCACTGGATCAGGTCCTCCTCGCCCATCCAGCCCAGACATTTCACAGCAGCACAGATAAAACCAAAAGCAAGTGGTTGAAACAGATGGATGGCTCTTAGAGGAGCAGGGAAACAATGCAGCTGAGGACCCTCTCAGCTCATTCCCTGTGTCAGAGGAGGCGGTGGTGGAAACCACTTCAGTTCCACGAGCGTGGAGATGATGCCCATATTGTGTGCTGTGTTAGCTCAGTGAGAGTTTCCCTTAGAAGAGGAGTTCTAAAAAGCATGAAGGCAATGAGGACGTACTCCCAAGTAACATTTTCTCTACGTGCCCACATATTGGATATTGACAGGAGGATGAGCAGAAAGAAAGTCACTTCTTACCAGAATTAATCCACCCTCTCTTTATTTCTATGCATTATGGACTAGGAGGATGTGAATAAGTCAAGCGACAGTCTAAACTAAAATACAGGGAAATTGCTTCAGATAGGGCTTAGGTTTTGTTTAAATAAAAAAACAGAAAGTACAAAAAGGAAAGAGCAGTTCTGAGCCAGCCCAGAAGGCTTAGTGTCATGCAAAGCAGTGTTCGTGTTCATTCTCAGTGGGTTTTTGTTTAATTTAGATAAATCTCTAAATCAGATTTCATTTTCAAAACAAAAAGAGGCCTTTCAGCTAGAAAATATCAAGGTGGAAACCTGTGAAACTTATTCATTCTGAGCTTTTTATATATATATTTTTTTTCCTACAATGACACCGCTTCCTGAAATCATGATGAATTTGCAAATAGTTTCAGCTGTCCCCAAATTACACTTTTCAGCGCACAGCTCCTTGTCTGATGAAAATCACTCAGCTGTTACCAAGGCCTTGGCCAGCTCTGGCTGTTCCATTTCCAATGTTTTTTTTCCGCAGCAGCTGAGCAGGAGCCTCCTGGGAGCTGCACGGTGGGTCAGAGCCCCACAGCCATGGCCATGGGGACGGCGGCCGGGGCATCACTTATGGGGATAGAAGAGAAGATGCTGCGTGCGGGATAGAGAGAAAATGAGGTACAAAGTGGGAGTGGAGAGGCAGCCTCAGTGGTGGAAGGCCCTCTGTGACTTCTCCTTTCCATGAGATTCGGATGGTGTTGGAAGAAATGCACGTGTTATCTAGTGCGGGGGGCTGCAGGGGAAGAAGCAGCTTTAAAATCCGGTTTTACACACACCGTGTTTTGAGTAAATATTATTTTAGCTATCTAAAGTATTCGAACTAATCACGGCAGTTTCCTTTAATGTCTGCCATTCCAGACACAAGGTTTATTTACTGTAATGTAATACATCTTGAGGGAATGTCGTATGCAGATATTAGCAATTAACTCATTAATCTAAAAATCACAATTCTTGCAATTAATAGAGCACTGCACAGTCACTCTAATTACAAACTCTGCACAAAAGGCCAGTCTCACAGGGAACATGTAGCCTCCTAATTAGCCAAGATTTCAAAGGCAGACAGAAAATTGAGATGTTGAGGGTCAGGCAGGGAAAAATGTGAACACACCGCACTGTGAGCCTGTCTGACAGCGGGAGTGACAGGCCGTGCACAAAGAGTTTGCTTCACTGAGGTCCGGGGGTAGCACTCAGCTATTTGGGGCACCGTGTGGTGGAGGAGGCTCCAAGCAGGGCACGGGTCCCCCAACCTCTGTGAGGTGCCCGTGCTGCTGGGGGTAGCAGCCCCATTGGATGCTGGCGAGTGGCGTAGCACCTCGTCCCAGATGCCAGGGCACCTGGCTGCGGTCCAGCGAAGCACTTACGTGTGCATTTAACTTTAAGCACAGGAATAATCCTGCTGATTTCATTAGGGCTGCTCATGTGCTTGAGGACGTGGCCGATTCGGGCTAAGAGCGCTCAGTGTGAAGCTGGACCCAGCCCTGCATTGCTGATGACCTTGCAGAGTCGCTCGTGTGACTTCCCCTGCCAACTTTTCTCCAGTTAGATCTCAACCCCAAATCTGAGCTCTTGTGGATGAAGAATACTTTAGATGTGTTTGGGAGAGAACTGAGACATATGAAAGCAATAAAGGAAATCATCCCAAGGAAGAAGGTTGTCCCTCTGTCATTGAATGAAGGAACTCCGCAGAGGGATGGGAGCGAAGTTGCTCCATCCAAAGATGGGCAGTGCTGGAAGAGATGCAAACCAACAGCCATGCCCTGGGGGGAATGGTATGTGAATGAGAATGCCGTGAGAGATGGGAGCCCCATGTACCAGCCCCATGCAGCCAGCAGAGGAACACAGGGCAGGAGAGAAGAACCACGTTGCGAGGGCTGTGTGGTGGTCACTGCCCTCCAACATGGTTCTTGCTCTGGTTAGCTGCTTGCTGTCCTCTCTGTAGGGCAAGCTCAACTCTAGTCTTGTTGCAGCATCAGAGAATCATTAAGGCTGTAAAATAAGACCAGAATCATCAAGTTCGACCCCAACCCATCTCCACCATGACCGCTGAACTGTGGCCCTCGGTGCCACATCTCCATGTTTCTTGAAAACCTCTGGGGACAGTAACCCCACTCAATACTCTTGAGTCAAAATAATGGAATGCTTATGTATGGTTAAGGTAAAAAGTCAACATTTCCTTCTCATAGATATTCATTGCTTCTCTCACACATGAAGTTGTTATCGTGCGGTGTTTTGTCGCAGCCTAAGGACAGTTATTTAAGGGGCAGGGAAATGAGTGTAAATCTCAAACCATCTCCATTGCTGTCACTTAATTAACTCCATGTGCATGCTACGTTTTACCATGATTATCTCCACAAATGAATTGTGTGAAGAATATGGTTTTGATGCCATTCATTCAGTAATTAATCTTTGCAGGAAAGAAACTTCATTTCAAGTGCTAGGAAAGTATATGTAAAATATTAATCAGAGTGTTGAACTAGTAACAGCCCACTGGATGCCATCCAGGAAAGATGAACTACAAACACTTTGCATGCACTCCTCTAAAGCAGGGATTTCATCCAGACATTTCAGAACTCCTACAAAAGCCAGTAAGTTACAGATGAGGGAAATCATGCTCAGTATTGCACTGCATATTACAGGAAAGAAATGAAGAAGAATAAAACATAAAATATTGCTTAAAGTTCAAATGGAGCAGTCTGTCTTGGGAGACAAAAAAAAAAGATGATAAAAAAAGAATTGATAAGTCCAAGCTGGCAGTTATTAGAATAGCAAAAACATACTGTTTATGTACATAATGGCTTAACTTAGATTAAAAACCATAACTTATCCGAAAGCACTCCATTTAGTACTTCGGAGGTTAAATATGGTTCATAGCAGCTCTCACAATTAAATTGTTTTTCCCTCGCTTCAATAAAGTATATTAAAAATCATTTCCTGAAAAGTACCAAAAGATCATTATTGTTTGCAAACTGATACCCTGCTCTTCCTGTAAAGGCAAAACACGTGTGCCGTGCTTGCACAGCACCAGGCTTTGAGTAAAGGGCTCTGTGGGCACCACCCAAATCCACGGGGCCGGTTCCTGGTGGCAGTCACAGCACCGTGGTGACAGAGGGCACCTCGGGACCCAGCTGGCTGCACATTTTTATGTTATGAGATATCATTAAAAATATATACATATCGTAGGATAAGAGTAACGACGAGACGTGGATCCAGAATGAATAACAGGCTCATCTGCTTGCCAGGAGAGCAGCTATAAAATGCACAATTAGCTACAAGACTCGTGGTTAAAAGTAGGAAATTGCAAGGGGCTGTGTGCAGCAGGAATCGGAGCCCTTGGTGCGTGCTGAGGCTCATCCCCCCCCCCTTGCAAAATCACCCAGGA
The DNA here is from genome assembly GCA_013399175.1 of Odontophorus gujanensis. Classification (NCBI taxonomy): domain Eukaryota; kingdom Metazoa; phylum Chordata; class Aves; order Galliformes; family Odontophoridae; genus Odontophorus; species Odontophorus gujanensis. The sequence continues at coordinate 142,735 of VXAB01001210.1, forward strand.
TTTTCCCAACCAAATGCTCTGAGGATGCCCTGGAGCACCTGCACGGCTCGTGTCCATGCAAGCTGCTGCGCACCACTCCGTTCCTTTCTTTCCTAATGACATAAATAACGCAATTCGGCGGCATTAAAAATCAAGCCTGCAGGGGCAAACTCCTTCAACTGCCTGGGACGGACCCCCAGGCCCCAGCTGGAGCCAGCACCCTCCAGCCCTCCAGGGAGGAGAGCTCCCTTCAAGCAGCAGCACCCATCCCCATCTCTGGGCCAACCTCTGGTGAGGTTAAACGCGATGGGAGGAATGAGGAAGTTCCTCTAGGCTTCGTTATGGATGTAAAGGGCCCTCGAGGGATTAAAACATGAACACAGAGACTGTCATCTATTTTTGGAAATGTTTTCCTCTCAGGGACTAACTCCAAGGCTATTAATCAGCATAACAAGAAGAGGAAGAGACTCTTAGAGATCAATTGCTCCTCACTGGAGAAGCAGTTCAAAATAATTGTGTATGTGTTGGGGCTCTTTTTGGTGTAATTGAGCGGTACCAAAAGAGTCAAGTATATTTAAGGGATAATCTCTCCTGCACTGTGGTGAACAAAGCAATAAATGCCTATTGAGATTGATTAATCGCTGAGGAGGTGCCAAGGAGTTTAATCCATCCCAGACGTCTTTTACAACAAGTATCACGCGAAGCGGTGGGGGATGTTATTATGCAACAAACTGCTGGAAAAGAAAAATTTTGAAGCATGAAGACATTGTGCCCAGAGCTTGGTGGTGGGCAGGGATATAGGAATGGGGGTATGGCCCACATCTGTCCCAGGGAGTGGTGGGAGTCATGGTGTGCTGGTAAAGCTGGTTGTCGGCATGTCCATGCAGTGTAATTCCTACAGAAAGATCTCCTTCCTTGTTTGCTTCCTATGTCGAAGAGATAAAGAGGGCGTCACCAAGGAGAGCTTCATTTTAATCTTCTGCAGGAAGAGAGTGCAACCATGGGAGAGCCAGGAAAACATGGCCAGTACTTCAAAGACCAGACAAAAAAAAAAAAAAAATCCTTCAAAACCTCAAAGTCCAGATTTGGGAGCATTTCTTAGCTGCTTCTTTTTGCCTCTTAGCAATGCTGAGCACAGAGAAGAAAAATACTGTAAGTACCCCATCTGAAAAACCAAATGCAAACATGAGGTCATCATTTATTTCATCTTCCTGATTGAAATATAGGGTTCCTACCACATAAGTGCCTGAAACAAAAGCACCCCTTCTGCTTGTGAGGCCCTTGTGCAAGAAATGAGCATGTTCTTTCATCCAGCACATCTTGGTGGAGTACTGGCACGGGCTGCACAGAGAGATGATGGATCTCCTTCTCTGGAGGCATTCAGGACTTGCCTGGACACCTACCTGTGCAACCTGGGCTGGGAGCTGCTTTGGCAGGGGATTGGACTCCTTGATCTCTGGAGGTCCCTTCCAACCCCTACAGTTCTGTGATTCTGTGATTGGTCTCTGATGTATAAATTCCTCCTTCCCTGTGCCCAAAGCAGAGCCCACTTTGGCTCATGATTACAAAACCACTTCCAAACGAGTCACCTTTCTTGGTCTGGCATTGCTCTAAAGGAGCAGTCAGCTGAGTGCTTCCACAGTTCATGCAAGCAAGATCCTCCTGTTTACAAACTATTGCTCAGCATGTTAACTAACTCTTTTCAAAAGATTTTAAAAACTCTTTTCTTCTCACTGTTCATTCTATTTTATTATTTTATGTCCTTTCCTTAAATCAGACTTGGAAAACAAACAAAAAAAGTCCTATTAACTGCTCCTGTGTGGTCAGCTCCTTTCAGAAGTCCCTGCTGTAGTGTCTGAGGATGTCTGACCCATGGTGAAATGGCCACTGGCTCCCCATTACACACTGCCTGCCACTTCCTCACACCATGGGAAGTGTCATATCAAGTCTTCCAAAGCCACTTCTAAAACAAATTGTGATTCCCGATGCAAACCTGAGATGAAAACAAGACCTCAAATGATCTTTCCCTCTGTTCCCATGCATCTCGGAACCATGAGAGGTCAGGCTGTGGCTGCTGGGTTTTTTCTTACACTATGGTTCTCTTGGGTATGAAATTACGAATGTGATTACCTATAGACTGCAGCAAAAGCATTCAGCTCCTGGTTCATGTATATCTGGCCAACGATGACCGCCTTCCAAAGTAAGAAGGTGTGGTGTACCACCAAACCGATTACGAAATGCACACTGTAAATGCATTACCTCTTGATCTGTAATGCAACGAGCACAAACTTCTCTGCTGTAGGTGCACCAAGAGTGGGAAGCTCCGCAGGACCCCTGGCAGCACCTCTGTCAGGCTGCCCAGTGCCCAGGTACCGTGGTTCTCATTTATTCAAGCACTCCCTGTGGATGCAGTAATATCTCTGAGGTGTCTTTGAGCTGAGGTGTTTGGGTTTTTTTTTTGACTTCTTGATTCAGCTCAAAATTCCCTGACTTCTGCTGTGTCTTACGATAAACGGGAGCTCAAAGGAAGGAGCGACTCACCACACAAATTTACAAGTGGAAGTACGTGCTTCTCAGTACTGAAGAGTAAAGAGGCACCAGGAAGGTACGAAAGCAAGGAGGGACGTGGCTGTTGCTAGATGCACGGGCTGAGCATTAGAAATGCACGCTCACTGACATCATGCAAAATGAAATGAAAGACATCATTAGCATGAAAGCACCCCAGGGCTTGGCGTTAGCCATTCAGTTCTGGAGGACTTTTGCCATCAGCTTTGCAGTACTGGTTTTCGCTACCAAGGGATGTTTTCCTATTAAATTAATCAGAATTCATCAAGTTCTAGGTAATGTTTTGGGGTTTTTTTGGGGCTAACTTCAGAATTAATACCAGTGGGTTTGAAAAGGGCATGCATTTTTCATCATATCAGATGAAAAGAACATCCTTCCTATTTGTATGGTAGCGCAATGAAATACATCACCAGTGATTTCAGCTCCTGGGCAATTTTTTACTTTTCTATCTGGTTCATGTTTCTTTGATCAAACAAAGACTAAAAACACTGTGGCATTTTACTACTTCAAAACTCAGACATACATAGACCTTATCTTTCTGAGGGAATATTGGAAAGCACTGTATATTTGGATTACCTGAACTCTACATTTAGCAGGTGAGGCTCCTTGGTTGCTTCACCAGTCCTTCCTCTTGCCCAGTCTCCAGTTGCCCACTCTCCTTTGCCTTTGCTTTCTACCTCTTGCCTTGCTTATCTTCACACACTTCCCCTTCATCCCACTCTATCATTCTTACTTATTTTCCTCCTTTGTCTCCAAAATCAATGGCAAAGTTCTTAACTCTTGCTGCCTGAATTTCCTTTCCCTTATCTAGCTTCCTCTGGCTTCTGACGCCTTGCCTTCCTACTCCCCTTAGCTGCACACTCCTCCAGCCTCTGCTGCAGGGACTCCTTGCCTTTCCTTCCTCACTGACTCCTGGTCCTCCCCTCTCCCTCCTCCAGCCCTTCTCCAGCCTCCACAGTGGTCACTTCACATCATTCAAACAACTTCAACATTTTCCATCCTTGCCTTGGAGCAACCTGGGCTTCCCCTGTGATGTTTCCCACAGCTCCCCTACAGCCTGTCCTCATCCTCCTCCTCCTCATTAATAATCCCTGTGCCCTCCCTCATCTAAACCGCTCTCTGCCTCTTGCCTTTTTTAGACTCTAAGTGCTTTGGGACAGAGAACATGGATCATCTGTGTTTATAAAGGGACTGGTAAATTTTGTGACACTGTATAAATATTTCCTTTATTAATTATAGTCTACAGCATAAGGCTTTTCTTCAAAAAAGGTTTTCAGAAAGGAAATACATATTTTGGCAGCATCTCATCGAGTGTATTGACCTCACTTTATAATCCCCCGGCACAGGAAATAGCAAACCGTGGCCATGGTCAGCCATGTGCAGATGCACAAGCACCATGCCAGGCGTGCCTGGTGACCTCCACATCACCACAGACCACTTCTGTGATGATGTTTTAAGTGAGGGTGACATTTCCTACCTCTTGGTCCCTGCAGTTCGCCCTCAGAGCAGAGGACATGGTGCCGGGGCCGGCAGCAAACTTCCCTGGCCCCACCAGACCATCATCATGTTGTCCATTGGGTCTCCAGGACAGCGTGCTCCCTTCAACAAAAACCATGGGATCCTGTTTTGTCTGTACATCCATGCAGATACATTACAGCAATGTCTTTGTGTTCCTACATTTACATGCGTGTTTTTAGAGGGAAGTAAGATAAATGCTGTCCATACACGTAATCTATTTATTATTATAACTCTTCCTTTGCTAGGGATTGTAACAGTTAAAGCTACACCTATATCCAAATATATTTTAAATGTATTTTAAAAAAACCAAGGTGACTCAACCAAACAGAACCGCAGAATATCCCGAATTGGAAGGGACCCACGAAGGTCACAGAGTCCAAGCCCTGGCTCCACACAGGACCACCCAAAACCCAAACCCTACGTCTGAGAGCAATGTCCAAATGCTTGCTGAACTCTGACAGGCCTGGTGCTGTGCCCGCTGCCCTGGGGAGCCTGTTCCATGCCCACCACCCTCTGGTGAAGAACCTTTTCCTAATTCCCACCTGACCCCCCCTTGACACAGCTCCGTGCCATCAGAGCGTGACTAGAGTACTTCAGCTGCTCTCGTAAATGAGTTGTAATGAAATATTGACTTAGTGCTGGCACTGTTTCAAGAGGTGGCTTGCATCTTCCCCTAACCCATGTAATATCAAGTGCATAAATCATCGCGGACAAACAAACAAATAAAGGCGTTTGATTGCTTTGCATCAGGAGAGTTTGATGTGGCTTTCCCAGCTGGGATCCTCCAGGCGAGGTGAGCTCGCATCGGCATCTCAGCTGGAAACTGTAATGACTGGGGCTCAGCATGAGAGAGGGATGGAGGAGCTGTGATCTGAAAGAGCTGCTGATGGCTCCAAAAGAACCCTTCTGCTCACTCAGAGGAGCTGCAGAACCCATCGATACCTCTTTCTTACAAATGAAAACAGATTGATAATGAAAAGGCGATACAAAGTGATGCAAGGGAGGGAAATGCAAAGCCCTCAGCGGAGGGTCCCGCGATGCCAAGCAGCTCTGTGGTGAAACTGCAGATCAAATCCAGTTCTGATGTGTTCACAGGGAAAAAAAAAAAGCAGCCTTCACTCTGTGTATCGCTGATGAGCTCTTCTCGAGCTATTGCCACTTAGAAAGGAGATCTGAGAGCCACTGCTGATAGTTTGAAGGAACATCACTCAACGCTCATAGGCAGCCCAAAAGGCAACCGGAATATTACAGGCATGTGTGCCTGAAAGCTCATTTAATTCTTCCAGCTCTGTCAGTTGGTAATAAAAGGCATTATGTCTGCCCGTGAACTTTGTTCCATCGGTGTCCTTAGCGTGTCACAAAATACTGCTAAACCAGACAACATCATTACGCTGCAATATAGCTCCTTGTGTGCCCACCTCTTGTACGGCCCCTGCAGCTCTGCTGCCCCCCAAGGCTCAGGAAACGAGGTGGCTGAGGGGGGACACGATAAAGATGGGTCATAACCGGAGAGGTGTGGAGGAGGTGTAGTGAGAGTGACTGTGTGTTGCTCAGTTTAAGAGAATGCCAAGTGGACCAACCTTCAAGCACTCTGTTCGGATAATGCCTACTTGCATTGTGGAGCTCACTTGCCTCAGGTGGGCTGACATTAGAAAGAAATTAATAGATTTGAAGGGTAGTATGTAAATTTATGTAGGAAAGGTCCAAAGGATGAATTCTGCCTCTTTCTTCATCTTTTTGCTCAATTTTTTGGTGGTTCTTAACCCAGTTGTGTTCTTCCCCGTCTGGTCACACTGCACCGAGCTGTAGTGAATGGTGACATGTAACATGTAACACGTGTGCTGATTACTTTGTGTTCTTTAGTTGTTCTGCTCTTCTATTTTATACAACTTCTGCTGGTCACTACAAGAATATGATTAAATATGAAGAATGTATTGCAATATGTCCGTAGGATGTGTCTAACTTCTTGCAGGGAGAAGGCGCAATGAATGGCAAGTGTAGGAGGTGACACATCTGATGTCACATTTTATTTCAGCCTTCTCCTCCTGCCAGGCGATCCCAGTGCCACGGGACCATCAGATATGTGCTTCCTCACCATCCTCATCTTCCTCACAAAAAGCCTACTTACCAAGAGTCAGCCACCACCTGGAACTGCCACTACCAACAAAACAATCTTTATCTGTGTGCATTTAGGAACTGCCTATGCAGCAGAGGTCCTGAAGTCCTTCCTGCCACTCAGTGCAGAGGGTGCACTGACCAGCCCATCTTTCCTCCCCGGAAAATGCTTGGGGCTGCCCTGCACTATCCCTGTTCCTGCCAGTGGGAGTTCTGTGTGCAACTCAGAAGTGAATTTGGCTGCAGAACAGTATTTTAACTACTATATTTCACATATTGTATTATGACATTTACAATATTTCCCCGAAAGCTCTTCTCAGATTGAAGGAAGCTACTATCTGCACGATGCTGGCCCTTTTTCCTTGTTGATTGACAGTGAAATTAAATCAGTTCATTGCTTGTATGCTGCACACAACTCATTCTGCTGAGCGTGGCTGAGCTCATTGTACCACACACCCGAGCAGCTTCCCCAGAGCACACATCAGCAGGGGATTGGCCACCACTGGGATGGACATTGCTGCATTAGGGAAATCAAGGGGATGGGGGGTTCTTACATTCTAGGGGAGATCACCTGGGTTTCTTGGGGTGCGTTCTTTCATTTGAATGTAGTTCTGTAATGCTGGGTCGGAATAATATTTATGGCAAAATCTGTTTCATTTGATGTTAATTATTTAATACGAATGCCCCAGCAGCACGCACTGCTCAGCCACGAGCAGATGAAAGGCTTCTTCAGGGGCAAAGCACTGACGTCTGGAAATGTGAGTCAGGGAGAGGAGCCTGGGAGAGGAGGAGGAGAAATCTGTCTGAGAGTAACTGAGTATACCTCTTTCAATCTAGAAATAGGACTATGCGTTTCGGGATAAAATTAGCCTCCTGAAATTTTTGGTTGTGTGGGCCTCGGAAGAATAAAGCAGAGTGCATCATTTTGTGGGGAAGAAATAGTTCCGTGAGACAGAAAAAAAATAAAGAAAAACAAAAGCATAGGAGTGCATTAATTTCCCCCGAGTCTTCTGGAACCGTTTGGGTTGTTTCTAGGGTTATTCATACAGCCTGTTAGAGCGAACTATTACAACAGGAAACTTGCCTGAATCCAAAGCCCAAGCTGTGTCTTAAATGTACAACTAGAGGCAGATTATAATTTTGCAAATGGCTCTCCAGTGCCTTCGTAATGGACCCATCATGGTCAGAAGTGCTGCATTTGGATGCCTGAAAGCTTATTCTATTGAAAAAAAAAAAAAAAAAAAGGATTCTAAATCTGTTTCACTCTTCCTGATCTGGTGAGGATTTGGCTGGATTTGAGGGCTGCATCTGCTTCATCTCAAACATGCTCCCTGGGACCTGGAGCATGCAACTTCCCCATCCCTGCCTCCACGGCCTCCAGCTCCGCAGAAAATTCAACTCGCTGCAGCATACGACAGTGGTATGATCCCTTAATATGGAAATAAATAACGATGTGGTCCCTAGGGTCCCCGTGCTACTTTGAGCATCCCTGCAGAACCTGCACGCGGGTCTCTTCTCGAGCACATCTGCACAGCACAAGGCTCTGCGTGCTGCAGCTAAGCAGAGCTGAGTTGATACATCCTCAACATCGATTTTCCCAAAGTAGCTCGGTGATTTAGAAAACTAAGTGTCACTCTAGCAGGTAATTTAAGCACTTCAGAGTGTAAACCTGATTGAAAGTCAGTGACATTTAAGGTGCAATTCATCTTATCTCCCTTAGCTGTCCAAAAGCGGCAGGAGGTTTTGTGGGATTCCTCCCTGGGTGCAGAGCCGTGTTCCTGAGCCTGCTGTGCACGGTGTGCTCTTGGAGGACTTGGGCTTCCTGCACCGTGCAGAGGGGGCCCAGGCTGCCAGCTAGGGGCAGGTACTCGTGGGTCCTCAGAGATGGGTGAAGGAAGTTTTTAGTGTTCTGCAGTTAGTAGAAAATAAATGTTGGGTGGTACACAGCTCCTCACTCATCTCACATCAGAGCTTCCAGGGTTTGCAAAAAAACTCATTTGTTTAGTTCTGCCCATAGCTCAGGTTGCAGTGCCACTGAGATGTCACTGTTCCGCTACTGGCAGAATTAGGAACCCAAGAGGCTGGGACAGAAGTGGTGGACTTTGGTTTCCCCTCTGCCTTGATTTCCCAGCTGCAGAATGGCTCATTGACCAGAAACACAGACTAGGTGATCTTTGGCATTCCTTCCAACCCAAACCACACCGTGATTCTATTAAACACCTTAAGGACAATACAGTGTATTTTAAGGAGAATAATGAATAGAGATGTGCTCCAGAGGGGCTTGAGGTAGCCCCAGCCTTCCTCCAGCCCATCCTCAGGCACCCAGGAAGCTCTGGGAACACTTTTCATGCCTGTCCTCACAGTTGCAAAGTCTGTTCATGGGAGACAACTAATCAATAACAGCGGAACCAAATAGGCAAATAAAACTAAAATCCATTAAGATGGCAGAGGTATTTACTTGTTGTATTTACACCGCGGAGAGCTGCACTGTCAGTCAGTGCTTCCCCTTTGCAAGATAGAAGCAATTTGTGCAGACTGATCCCAGTTTTCTCATTAATATGTAAATGAGGCATGCCAGTTGTTAGGTTAGAAGAAAGCTGTCATGTTTATTGTGACAGATTTAATGGATGTGTTTGGATTGTGCTTTCAATGTGTTTTCAAGAGCATGTCTTATCTTTGTTTAGGCAGTAAATCAAACATGTAAACAACAATTCATTAGCATCTGTCAGAAGCTCAAAGCTACGTTGTTACAGTTGAAAATCTCCCCAGAGGTGAAAAAAAAGTATATCTGACTTATTCCAGATTAGCTGGAATATTTTCCTTCTGTTTGCCAACTTGTAAGTAATAATTGAGGCGCGGGATAGGTACACATGGATAGCACTAGGGGTCAGGAGGAAACCAGCAAAGCACTGGGAGCCCACACAGAGGGGCTGCATCTGCTCCCCTCTGCCATGCCCAGGTGCTGCCTGGCTGCTGCAGCAATGCCACTCAATGCTCGGAGCTGGGTACCCCCCCCAGGCCGCTGCCAATGCACCCTTCGATCACCAGTGGCAGCTCGACCCACATGGCAGAGTGGGAGAGTTTGGTGCGAGGATGGGATAACGTGGGAGAAGTCCTGTGTGTGGGGATCTGGCTGTGGCAGTTTCACAGAGGGTCAGTGTTGGATTTGCTGGAGCACAGGACTTGATGAAACCTTTAGACGGTACAGGACATTTTTCAGGTTGGATATTAGGACAAATTTCTTCTCAGGAAGAGTGGTAGTGCACTGGTACAGGCTGCTGAGGGAAGTGGTGGAGTCACCATCCCTGGAGGTGTTTAAGAAAAGGGCCGGTGTGGCACTGAGGGACATTGTTAGTGGGCACTATATGATCTTAAAGGTCTTTCCCAATCTCAGTGATGCTGTGAATCTATCATTCTATGGTATTGTCTCTCTCCACTGGACTGCACCTGTCCTGCTCTTTCTACAGCTTGGAAATGAATAGGGTTCACAGGATGCCTCCTGTCAGAGACCTCAACGTGGTTTGCAAACATTAAGTCTTATCACAGCCCTACAAAATAGGAACCACTCTGTGCATTTAACTGATGACGCTGGTTACACGTTTTGCCCAAAGATTTAATGATGACACAGCTGGGAGTGTAAAATCCCAGTAGGGCTTCCAGCCTTCTCTCATGGGCCTATGGAGCTTTTGTGTTTAGTTTCTATTAGTTGATGGCTAATGCTATTGTAAAAAGCCCTTTGTGCCCAGGCAAGTTTTGTTTTCTGAAAATATGAGCCAGGAACTGTCCATATCATAGCACAGAGCCCATGATGTCTGTCAGTTGCTAAGTTTGGGATCATCTGAGCACTGGATTCCTTTTTTGCTTCATCTGTGGTACAACGATATGAAGAAATAAAAGGCAATTCCACTCCTGACCTTCCACAAGCCCAAATCTTCAACGACGAAGTGTTCCTGTGGTAACTCACTCTTCCATCCCAAGTTTCTATGCATTTAATAATAATAATAATTTAGAAAATGATACCTAAGAAACAGTAAATTACAGTACATAAAATATTTATGATTTGCAATCAACCTGAAAATGCTCCCTTAGCTGCACATCAAAGTGTGATTTCTTCCAGTGATATCATCAAGGATCTCTTTAAAATCAGCAGTGGTCTCACGCTGAGGTGGGCTCCTCAGATGGAGCACACTTGGGCTTTGGAGCTCTGTGGATGCTCTGTGAGCCCACGTGCTGAGTCCTGCTGGCCATGCAGGGCCAACAGTTGCGTGATCTCAGCGCTGCTCAACCAATGGGCTTTGGAAAGCCTGCTGGTCTTGTGGCCACAGAAGGTTTAGGCCTTGAATAAGGTCAGGATTTGTGTGTGGGCAGAAGCGGGGTGCTTTTGTTTGGTAGCAGCAATGGACCACGGGCACGTCCTGCGCACCGTGATGGACCCTCACCAGCTGCACAGCTCATCACAGCCAAAAAGTTCACTGCCCAGAGACTCTTAAGCACAAACATCTTTCTGACCTCCTGCCCTCTCCCATGGTGCTCCTGATGGAGCTGATCTGCAGAGACCTGGGGCTGAGGGCACCGAGGAGCTGGAGTCACTGATCCCTCACCCCGCAGCCCATCCAGGGCCAGCGCCGGGCTCTCATTGGTCCCACTTCCTCCCTGTGCAGGAACGTACAATTTAATCAGAACTTCTTAATAGTACATGAATTCTAAATTGCAGTCATTTGTTGCAACTAGCCGCAGGCTTTGCTGTCTGTTAGAAATATCTGTGTTATTTCTTCCTTTTAGAGTTTACGTAAATAAAATAAAATAAACTTTTACAAATAATGTTTGCCACTTAATGTTCTCAGCCGAAGTATATATCTGAGGAAATAGAAATCCTTCCTTACGATTCATCTTAAGGATGTAGTTTCAGTTTCTTATAAAGTAATAATGAATGTACCACAGATAATGTTCCAATAGTGCAAATGAGAGGAGCGTATAATCAAAATGATAATGGTGGGTATTGTACGGCTGGTATAATAAAATCTATCCCGCTATGAAAATCATATCTCAAGGCAACACTCTGATTTTTGTAATAATTGTACAAGCGAGAGCAGGGCACCAGGCAGCCAGAGGAACAAAGGTGTGGAGGTGGTTCATTAACCAGGCACTGCCACTTCTGCCTGGCCAAGGGTCTCTGCCGGGCTGCAGGAGAGGGGTGGGCCACTGAAATGAGAAGGAAAATCGGGAGCGGTGCAGAATAATCAGTGCTGGAGCCAGCCCATGCCCCCTGCACAGCCAGGGCTCGTGTGAAGCCAGCAGAAAGGCACGCGCTGTTTGCCCAGGGACCGCACTCATAGACTCAGAGTTGTAGAAGCATAGGACCATAGATTCACAGGATGGTTGGGTTGGAAAGGACCTCCCAGCCCACCCCTGCCCTGGGCTGGCTGTCCTTCCAGCTCAGGCTGTCCAGTGCCCATCTGTTGCCATGGGCACCTCCAGGGTTGGGGCAGCACAGCCATTGTCTCACCGCCCTCTGAGTAAAGAATTTTCTCCTTTCATCTAACCTAAATCTCCCCTCTTTTAGTTTAAAGCCATTGCCCCACGGCTCCAATCCTCTGAGCATCCTCCTGGCCTCCTCTGACCTGCTCCACCCACCCTACAGAGGCTGCAGAACTTCAGCTGTGCTACCAAACACACTTCAGCTCAGTGTCCCTCCTGGGCACCAGGCTGCAGACGTGCATTTGTTCTCCCCAAGGCTTCAGAGCTCCGGATTCATGCTGCTCTCCCACGGAGGTCAGACAACTCAGTATGACTTCATCCCAACCACAGAAGCCAGAGCTGCTGCCAGTTGTCTGGTTTCTCCCCCAGGCCCTGCTCCCCACTCAGGCAGACCTCCCTTTCCATGCCACTTTCTTTCAGTTTCATCTTTCCCGCGCTCGGGGACGGCGGCCCGTGTTGCTGACGGTTTGGGGCCCATTAGAAACATTTGTGTACATACATAATTACTGAATTTTAAAACACAACTGACTGCCTTTGGGGCCAACAGGCACAGCAGATACAGTCTGTCATGTCAACTCTCATTCCATTCACAGTATTTTTTTCTTGAAGGAAATTACCATGCACGAACTACGCTCAGAGTACCAACAGCAGCAAAGCCAGCAAAACCAGTGCCACAGGAGATGCAGTGCTCTGGGCTAAACGTCCTGAGCCAGGCTTCTTGTCTCAAATCTGCTCAGCTTGGCATTATCCACCATCCCTGGTGCATTTCCTGTGAGCAGGGTGCCTTGGCACTTCCCAGTGGGCAGTGCCACATCCCAGTGGACATGGGGCAGGACCCCATCCCTGGTAGGTAACCACACAGAGGCTTCCACGCAGCTGCTGGATTTAGGCAGCCTGGAGTTGTTTGCAAGATGAAGATCTTAATCTGGAAAGCAGACCCAGCCTCCTTGGCTGTGCTGCTTTCAATGTGTGGCTGCTGTGACCCTGCAGTGGGGTTTGGGTTGGGGTGTAAGCAGTATGAAAGAATCAAGTGACACATATGTGTGTGCCCTCAAGTGAAGAATCACTTGCATTCTGTTCTCTCTCTGCCTTTATACTCTGGTAAACATGTATTCCTGTTCTCATTACCCTCCAGCATCTCATGGCTCTGTTAAAAGTATTATTCCAACACCTCACAGCTCTGCAATGGGAAGGGCTGTCAGCATCTGCTCCCAGAGCACTCTGCACCGTTGGCACACCTGGGACTGAGCTGTGTGTGTCCTGGGATGCAGAGCAGTGTCTTGGGGTTGCACACCTGGCCCAGGGCTCCAGCCCCATCTGCCCTGGAGCTGTGTGCACGAGGGGGCTCCCACGGATGGTATTTGAGGTATGTGTGCAGCAAATCAAGTGATGTCTTGAGATGGGAAGATGCCACTTTGCTGCAGAAAAAAAGTGCCTTTTGGTGGCAATGATAGTGATGCAGGGCAGTATCTCGACACAAAACTGAGTGGGGAACTAAAGCAAATATGAGAACGTGGTGTTGCAACTCGAACCCCAAGCAAACCTTGTCACATCTGTTGTACACACAGGGGAAAAGCAACTCACCCACATCCAGAGGCTGCACTGGGACAAATAAAATCATCCAGTATCACTCATTTGTCTCTTACAAAGATAAAAGAGAACTGAAGGAACCATTAGGGGCTTTGAGAAGTTCTCACATGGCACACTGGCTTATGTCAGCCCATTCTGAACGCTGTATTTAGACACTAGGTCCTTTAGGAAGACTCCCTGCCAGCAGGGAGCACATCAGCCTGGGTGAAAGAGATGGCAAGCAAAGGCTGGGAGTGAAAGCTGCAACATCAGAAAGATAAAAGAAGAATTAAGTTGTTAATCAGGTTGAATCGTTTCAAAAAGAGTACGGAGAATTTTCCAATGAAACAGATGACTCCAGCATATAAATTAATCTTTTGTATAGGAAGAAATGAAAGTCATTAAATGTCATTGTCTTATTTTAAAAGCAGCAATATCCTGTCTGATTGCAAGTACTTAAAGTGGGATGATTAAACAGAAACCTTATCTACGATGTTCCAAGAAGAAAATTGGAGAGAAGTTATCCAATTACGGATAATAAAGAACAGGGAAAATCTGAGCAGAGAGGAACTTGGTGAGGTAAGCTAGAGAGGAACGCCCCGTGATCAATCCCATCCGATGGACCAGACCCAAACAAAGGGCTCTCCAGCCCACGCTACATGAGATTTCACAGCTTTGAGAAGCCTTTGAACTGCAGACTCGCTTGCGATTTCACGTTTGTAAGTCCTCTTCAGACCTCTATAAAACAACAGCCTAAGGCACTTGTAGATACTAATATTCTGTTAAACATCTGGTTACTGTAAAATGGGATTGTCTTTATTTTCAAACAGGAGTTTACAAGCAGATTATCAGCTGCTGGCTGGCTGCTGCGTTTTGCTCTCCAGCAATCCCTGCTGCATTGGCACGCTGCTGGCCCTGAGTGGCATCTTCCTATATTGTTGGTGAAGTCTGAAGCAGAAGCAGCGTCTCACGTGGCAGAGGGGATGATATGATCGGGGTCTTTTCTTCCTCTCATGGATATCCATATGTCCATAAGAGCTGAGTGCCTCACAGCTTTGATTCCTGCATGCCTCTGTGAGCTGATGCTGATGACCGGCCCCATTGCCTGCACAGAGGGATGGGGCAAGGGGGGAATATAAAACAATCTCCCACAGTGCAGCGCAAACACTTGGTTTAGATCTTTGGCCAAGAATTAAGCTTTGCATGAGAGAAGGGTTTCCTTCCCTCTGCCCCTTGGTGCGAGCAGGATCTGCTGCTGTTGGGAGATGTGGGGAGGGAGGATGGAGCCCTCAGACACAGCTCTGGTAGGTTTGCAAACACAGCGTGGAATACTGTTGGGAACTCATACTCCTGCGGCTGTGTTATCGGGTGGTCTTGGAGCTCTTGGGAAGTGAAGGGTTACAGATCCCTCCCAAGGGTCCACTGTCGATGCGTGGGGCTCATAGTGCTCAGTGAGGGCAAAGCCTTTCACCCTCACACCTTTTTTTATATAAACTCGGTGCCTTCTTAGAATCACAGAACCGTTTGAGTCGGAAGGGAACTCCAAAGGTCCTCTGGTTCCACCCCCTGCAGTGCACAGGGACACCCACAGCTCCATCGGGTGCTCAGAGCCCATCCCCTGACCTTGGGGACCTCACTGCTTCCTCCTGCCCAGTGTAGGCAGCATGGGCCAAGTGCAGCCTCCAGCATCAGGGGCCCAGCCATGGGCTGCCATCCCTCAGCAGGACACGGCCCTACTGGAGGAGGAGGAAGGCTTTGTGAGGCTTTATAGCTGTGCAGCTGCTCTGGGGCTCTGTGTCTGGAGCACGTGGCAATTAAATAACGAGACCTGGAAGTGGAACAACGTGCCTGTCAGGGGGTGAGCTTCTGTGGGAAACTTGCTTTTTAGTTTGTAAAGAGAAAATTACTGGTAATGAATTCAAAGATGCTTCAAAACAGCCCCCTAAAAAAGAAACCAGTCTTTAAAGTGTGCTTAGTTATGTATTATTGATATCATGAAAAGGTTCTTTTGCAGAATTGTTGCTGAAGAAATTACCAAGCCTAGGGCTCAGCATTTGTACCTTTTGAGCCTGTGATGGGATGAAAAGTACCTTCAGAACATGAATGTACAGTCAGAGGCAACCTGGAGCTCAGCCCTGGAAGTCTGACTGAGCAGAAAGGATAATGCTCTGTAATCTGGCGTGGCTTCAATCTCCCCCATGCCAGATAAGATAGCAAAGGGAGAAAATCAAATTGGGTTTCAGAAGGAGTTATCACTCTTCTTTGGACAAATTTGTGTCTAAATCTGCAAAGCAAGACACATGTTCAAAACCTCTTAAGACACTGCTTGATGGGAAGGCCACCTCTCCATGTCCCACTCCCAAGTGCTTGGAAAGGACACAGAACTACACACCAAGCAGCTGCATTGTGAGCCTAACCACAGCTTGCTGCCCATAGCCTCTGCTTTTCTGTTGTGTTTCGGTTTGTTTTGTTCCTGTTTTTCCGTGCCATTGCCATCCACATCTGCATGCTCCATTTGGTGGGATAAAGGCTGCTTTAGCTGGAGTGAAAGATGAGAGCTTCTTGCATCCTCCTGTTTCCCATAGCTACTTTCATCCTTTTTCGCTTTCCAGACTAAAAGACATCCATAATGGATAAGATACGCTCACAGATCTCGGGACATCTGTTCTTTAGCCCTGCTTTTAGCTGTGTAGGATACGACTTTCTGATGGAAATGTTTCCAGTTTCATTTGCTGGCTGTCAGGCCACAGCAGTGCTGGGGTATTTGCTGGAATAGTCACTGCCTTGAATTTTATGACCCAGCGGAAATATTCTGCAGGAGCATGGATGTCTCCCTTCCCCAAACAGCTGAACTGCAAGCTTTCATCTCGAGCAGCTCTCCTCTTCCGGACCCTCATGTGAGACAGTCGCTGCTCAGCTCAAGAACAAACAGATGTTTCTCTTGCTACACAGTATGTTGTTTAATCCCACGTCAGGGAACAGTCTGGTGCATTCCCATGCAACTGTCAGCTTGGGAAGGTACTTTCCCCTGGATATGGAAGGAAATGCAGCTGATAATAGCATTAGGTTTTACAGCAACCCTAACCTCACTGTCTTCGGGGTCAGAGTCGCAAACGCAAAACAGGAGAAGAAATGCAAACAAAAGTGCCCAAATGTTTACAGCTTGTGAGACTGTGTTCTGTTATTTGTTATGACTTCAGACGTGTGAATCACCCATTATATTCCTTACGGTGACTGCACGTGGAACGACGATGATGCGGACATCCAAATATTCAAGATCAGTTTGGAAGCTTCAAGATGAAATGCGGGGAGAACTGGCGGTGCTGCACGATGCAGGAGGCAAGCTGTCACACGCGTGTATCCGTGCTCTGCGTGGAGCTGTTGTGCACATCTGGGATGTGGCTGTGAGTCTCTGCCTCATGGAGGCTCTGCTGCAGCCCAGGGCTGTCTGCAGGCACCTGATGGCACCAGGGCACTCCTAGGCTGAGGGCTTTGCAATCACACACTGACATGGGAAGGAATGTTGTTGTTCCCCTCACTCCGACCCTGAGGAGGTGTTGGAGGTTTGGCTAAATACAGGATCAGCCCAGCACTTTGCTTTTCCATGGATTTTCTGAAGCAAAACAACAAATGAAACGAATGCAGAACTCTATGTCAGTAGGAAACAAAACCAAACTCTGTTTTAAAAATAAACTCTACTACAACATGAGGCAGGATGATGAACTTCCCACGTGGTTTGTTATCCTTCTGCAGAATTAAAGAACAAATTATGCGAGTCCTGAAGGAACAGGAGGATCTTTGCAGACGTTCAAGGTGTCCTCTCCATGCAGCTGGCAGCCTCAGCCTGCTCGCAGGTAACACTGCTGCAGGGGTTTGGCCACCTTAGCCATGCTTTCTCTGATCAGTATTCCTCCCCCCGTTGTCCCTTCCAGCCCACCACCAGCAACCCATCCCTTTTCATGGATCTGGATCATTGAAAAAGCCAACTCCTGTCTGGTTCAGGGCTGTCTCTCCCCTCTCTCCAGCCCAGGATGTTGCTTCTCAAACCCCATAAAAGGATGGTTTCTGATTTTCCTTTTACCTTTTTTACCAAGGTTATCTGCTCAAAAACGTAGAGAGAAAATGAGGTTGTTTGGCTTATGGATACAAATAGATCTTGCTTTTTTGACTTGCAAAATGAATTCCACTGTGACTTCGATAAAACTTAAGTATGCTAATGTTCAGTCAACCAGTTGTCTATTTATTTCTGTTTATGCCAGCATACCCATTAGCAACTTTTTCTTGTTTTCTTTTAGAATATTAAATGGTTCAAACATATTCTAAAAATTAGTTGATTAGCTTGTTAGGGCACATTTCCACTGCTAGTTCCTTCTGTAGCAAAAGAGAAAATGAAGGTAATTTTGTTTGCAAGGAACGTATGATTGGAAGCTGACTGTTGAAAGATGTGCCATGTCAATGTAATGAGGGAGTGTAATATCTTAGTTTGCATCAATATGGAAATAACTGTGCAGTTTGACAGACCTGATGCTAAAGGCAGCACCAGAGCACTCATTATGCATTCAGCCTCTGATTATGAAAAATAGTGTGTTTTCTTTTAAAGAGGAATACACATTATCAATCAAAACCGCACCAATTATTTCCAAAAGGGATCACAGCTAAACAGGCGTGGGGTCTCTTCAAATATAACTGCACCTGAGAAAACAGACAGATATCAAAGTACATGATAGTTTAATTTCATGACAGTTGCATTAATTAGGCAATATGAAGCTGGCCTTCCAATTGGCCCAGGGCCCCAAGCCGTGCTAGGCCGCTGCTGAGGTTTGCAGTGCCTTTCCTCACTAGGTAGCATCACAAGGTGGGGATTTGATGTCACCTGGGTTCCTGCCCTGGCACATGGAAGCTGCTTGGTTCTGGAGGTACTGGGCTGCTCCCTTTGCAGGCAGCCAACAGCCACAGCTTGGAGCAGATTAAGTGAAAAACACCAAGCTGCAGGAAATCGAACAACGGGCAGGGTAGCCAGGAAAATGTTTCCTGCATTTTCGATTTGGTCTTCGTTTGCCAGTAGGAATTGAGGTCATGGAGTCACTACTGGGGCAAGAGCACACATTATTTGTTCTCGTACCTTTCTTTTTTTTCCTTATTAACTCCTCTTCTCCTGTGCTGTTGAAAGCGATGCTTGCAAGGTCTCTCGATCTCCACGAGATTCAGCCAGGAGTAAGCCATGATAGCTTCACTTCACAGGCAGGTAAAGCCTCTGCTCCAGTCTTTTGCACCCAAGTCTCAACAGTATCTTTGCACAACACAGACAGAGAAGCCCCTGCCGTGCACTTTAATTTGTCTATGGAGCCCAAGTTGCTCCTTTTCCCCTTGGCATGCAGTAGTTCCTAGCAGAGCAGTGATCTCCCTTGTTTTATTTTCAGCAAACAGCCTCTTTAAAATGCAGCATCGAGCTGCATGCAACCATCCCAAAAGAGTGGCCACCGTGATGTTATCACATGCAAAAATGCAGATAGGAAGACTGCAGAGTCACCAGATGACATGCATGAACTCTTGCAATTATTGGAAATTAATAACACAAAGAAGGACTGGAAATGCTGCGGAGATCTCTTCTTCTTTGAGCAGTTTGGTCCTCTGTGCTTTATGCAGGGGGATTCAGAGCAAAGGCTGAACATTAAAGCTGTAGGAATATGCCAGTAACATCTCCATGTAGCATTTTGCAAGGGCAAATCACAGCCTTTATTTCAGAGGTTTCAGCATGGAGCAGTACCATACGACTCAGAACCTTCCCTGGCTTGCTCCCCGTCCCAGTTCCATTCCATCAGTTTGTCCCTGCAGAGATGTACATGAATGAAAGCTGTGTTTTTGTAAATAGGGGAAGTCAGTTGATCATGTAGGATTTCAGTCTGCTTTTGCATTCTAAGGTCTCTAATGTCAAGTTGTCTGTAATTTGTACTGAACCAGAAGCAAAATACTGCTGTGCTGTCACGAGAGTGTCAATGACTTCTCTGCAGAACTGAATCTCTGTGACATTTACACATCCTAAGGACCTGTCTGAGCTTTGCATTCCACTGAGATGATGCAGGAATAACAGTTTCTTCAGGCTTCACATTGAAGCCCTTCTGGCATTTTGTGGCTATAGCAAGGGCAAAAAAAAAAAAAAAA
>VXAB01001210.1:162304-255436 GCA_013399175.1 Odontophorus gujanensis
GCTTTTTTTGATAGAAAAAGGGAAAAAAAAAAAAAAAAAAAAAGAGCCAGTAACGTGTAACTGACCTTCTGTTCAGCTTTTTGGGAACAGTACATGCTTCAGGAAGACACACACAGATTGACTGGAAGTGGATAAGCTGCTGAAGCATCCCAGTTTTGGTGAATGCAGTTCCTCTGCTTTGAAGATCTGTGACAACACAATTGCCCAGAGACAACGTGATGCTGTTTTTCTCAGCCACAGGTAATTAACCTTATGAATGATTCTGTTGTTAGCGAGGTGCAAATATGCATAAGCTTAAGAAATAAGGAATGTAAGGCCCCCCGCTCACTAAGAAATTCCAACCCCCAAATCCCAGCGTAACTGCTTCAGGACTGGACTGCAAGGATTTGTGTAAGGAAAGCAAAGAGCCTTGTGGCTTGAATACCTCCTTGCAAAGAGTGCACCACCTGAACAAGAGGTTCAGGGAATACTTTTCCATGAATTTGGAAGCATTAAAATGAGTGTTGCACACGTTGTATTGTTGAGGTACTGAATACTTCTTCCTGTCAGTCACTGTTGATAGATCTACCTGCATAGAGTGTTCCCCCATCACAGTCCATCTTGATCCCTTGCCATTCAATGAAGTTGCAGTCATTTAAAGTACTTATGTACTGCAATAGTTTCTATGACAACAGATGATGATGTTAAGAGTAAAGAATTTTGAGTTGGGCCTATGAGCAGTGAGATAAAGGCTCTGAGCTGCAGAGAAAAGCTTTTCGTCCAAATATTTGGCTTAAGTATCTCAGCCTCTAAAACTGACCATAAAATTATTATGAATGTATGAAAACCAAGCACTCAAACTTCAGTTTTTACAGAAGTGAAATTTTCTAAAAGGCTTTGCTGGACTGGTGGGACTGTACCTGTGCTCCCTGGCTGAGCAGACCAGGTCTTTCTGTCTCCTTAGCTGGTACCTTCAGGCCAACCCCTGCCACAGCTCACCTGCCAGTCCTTCCCTTCCACCCGAGCACTGTGGATACTAAATACCTCACTCTTCAGGAGACTGAGATCAACTGAGTGCTACTTCCATCCCTTTCAAGCACAGAAATACTAAGCTGCTTAGTGATGATAGCTTTGAACCCACGGGATTATGACTCCTTCATTTGCAGAAAGACGTCCATCAGCTCTTTTCCAGTTCCTCCCCAGTCCCCACTCTGTGTAGTGCCTCCTGCAAGCTCTCTCACCCCTGGGTTTCCATCCTGTTAATTCAATTTGACTCCTGCCTGCTTTAGCTCAACACAAAGCCACGGTGAAGCTTCCTTGGGGGTCAGGACAGTCTCTTTGTCTTTGGGCAGTGCTGAGCCTTGACCTTCAGCTGGTGGCACGATATAAATAACACGTGCCAGAAAAAGTCTTCCTTAAGGGGTTAGTCTGGATTGCAATCAGACAGCTACCGCACAACACTTAGTTGCATAATTAATTTAGTATTATTTGGACATCTGCGCTGTGTGCAGTCTTGGGTGTCACAATATGCAAAGGACATAAGCTGTTAGAGAGCATTCACAGGAGGGTCAGGAAAGGGTTTGGGAAAGGTTCTTCCCATGAGGATGGCAGGCGTACACCTGAGCTCAGGGGACATTGGGACACTGTTCTCAAACATAGGGTTTGCTCTGGCCTCCTACTCTTCTTACAAGCAGCACTATATCTACTGACAGAAGGATTTTTTGGGGAGTAAAACTAGACAAGTCTGGTTCTGTTATGGGCTAATCCAAAAGAAGCACCGAAAGGAGTAGAAATGCATCTAAACCTTTCTGTGGCCTAAAAGCTCACACCTGGCTGCTGTTTGTGCCCATTAGTAGGACTTAGCCTATAGGAGAACTGGCTTGGGAAGCCATGAAGAGCAGATCCTAAACCTACTATCCATGGCAGACACCATGCAAGTCACTCCATCATCTCCTAAGTATGGGAATTGATGCCAGGAAGGAGAAATGCAGCTACTCAGATTTCCTTGGGGATATGAATAGCTGATGTGCTTCTCCAGGAAGATACAGAAAAACGGAAATCAAAGAATCATAGAATCATTCTTTCAGAGACGAAATTTCTCCTAATACCCAACCTGACCCTCCCCTAGCACAACTTAAGGCCATCACCTCTCATCCTGTCATTGGTACCTGGGAGTGGAGGCCAACACCCACCTTGCTACAACCTTCTTTCACAGGCAGTTGGAAAGAGTGATACGGTCTCCCCTGAGCCTCCTCCTCTCCAGATTGAACCATCCCAGTTCCCCCAGCTGCTCCCCTTATAAGACTTGTGCTCCACACTCCAGAATGATTTGCATGAATCCCTCCATAGACAGCTGAGTCCAAGGCAGAGTGAAGGCGTGTGCCTTAATACATAGCCACAATGTCTATAAGGAGCTCTGTGGAGTATGGAAAGAATATGGGGACAGAAAACCTGGCTCAAAGCTCTGCTCTACACACCTGGCCCAGCCCTGGCATCGCATGATGTGGGTGGAGAGCATCCCATGGTGAGGTGGGGGGACTGCCCTGGGGGATGTGGCCGCTCATGTGCCACCGCCACATCTTCTTCCCGCTCAGGGAAGTTATTACCCTCCTCCTTCCAGCATTAGCAGCCATTTCCATAACCAATTAACCTCTGGCGTCACACCATCAAGCATCTGAAAGAGGTGCTGTGACACAGTTATTAAGGGATGGAAGGGACTCGTTGGATGGCATACATAATAAACAATGGCCTTGCTTTCTGACGTGAATATCTGAATGAGGGCAAGACAAATCCCTACAAAACAAAAGAAAACAAAACAAAATCGCACTGTTTTAGGAATGGTTTGCTAGGTTTGCAAAATATTCCCAGCTGTTTAGATTTTTGGATATATTCAATTGTTTGTAAAAGGATATTAATTTTCTAGCAAATTAAACGATTGCAGAAGTTGTTTGCCCACTCTCTTACCTTCTTTTAAAGAAACCAGCTGCTTTCCTTGGCTTTTCACCACCACAAACTGAGGAGCCCAGGTTCAGGGCTCAGAGCACCCACCCCATCCAGGTCACCCTCCTGCTGCAGTAGGGCCATGCAGCAGTGGGAGGTGCAGGTTATCTGCTCTCCAGGTAATGCCAATAAGATGAGCCAGAAAACATTAAAAAAAAAGGTCTGTATCTTTATAAAGGACCTTGCAGGTTTCTTTCAGCTGCCACTTCTTGTTCTCAGCCCCCCCAGCCAGGCCCCCTTACACCTCTTTGCCTTATCCACATGTGTACCACATCTCCACCACTGAGCTCTCTGTCACTGCCTCCACCAACTAGAGAGCATTAAAGCCATCCCTGCCCGGTCTGCTCAGTGTGGATCAGGGTCCTTGCAGTACCATTGGGACAGACCCCTGGAATGCTACGTGGGTCTCAAAACATTTCACCGATATTTCATTTTATGGCAAAATAATAATAATAATAAAAATAAATAAATAAAATAAATACTCAGAAAGAGCCAGTGGTAGGAAAGGAACATTTTCCAAATATCTCTACTTTTTTTGTTGTTTTTTTTTCTTCTGATTTTTCCTCTTTTTAACCCAGATAAAAGTCTGTGGGCTTTTTAATTATTATTTTTTCAGGGAGAGGGGGATTGACAAGGAGGGCTCATGCCAACAAAAGCCTTATCTTTTTTTCTATAGGAAACAACACTGACACTTTTATTTAAAGATCAAAGCAAGGCAAACATCATGGCTCCAAGCCTCTTGTCTTTCTTTTTTTCCATAAAAGACTGCTATGCAGTTTACTTGTGGCACTACTAATGAGGTAACTTCAGCACTGATTTCACATTATTAGCACTCTATCTGGTAGAAGCTGATGATCTTTGGCCACTGTAAAACGTTATTCCCAGGCCAGGTGTTGGGCTTTCGGCCAAAATGTTGTTTTCCCCAACACTGCACTACAAAGGGCCCACAATGATGATAGGAAAGATATACTTCCTTTAAGGATCAGAGATAATTAACTCTTTATAGTTGCTCTTTTACTATTACTGAACCCATGCCAAACTTTTGCTTTGCTTTTACCTAATAAAAGTACCTCCTGCACTGCTGGTAAGCACAGAAATTACTTTGCTTTTCATTCATTAACAGTCAGATGTTTAAATGGTTTTTGAACTTCTTTGTTGTAAGAAACCTCTCAAAAATTAGTAATTCCTGAGTATGTTCACTGCAGGCTTCTCTCTAGCTTCCTAACTTTAAAATATATTTTGTTTCCCTTATGGAAAGGGAGGAATTTAGAAAACAACATACAGAAAAGTCTGAGTAAGTGCAGCAGGAGCTTCTCATGGCCACCTGAGGATCCTATTTGAGGCTGCAGCTCTGGCTGTCCCACAGCCCCCGCTGCCAGGCAGCCCTCCTGCACTGCACTGAAGGATGCTCCCAGGGAGCAAGGAAGTAATCTGTTCTGACAACCTCCGCCCGCTGGATCGATAGCCGTGCTGCTCCTTCGCTGGGTATTTCCAGGGTTTTGTTTAGTTCAGGCTTTTCAACCAAGAGCTGGCTGCTCGGTCTGTACGGCGCAGCCAGGTGGAATTAAGATTTGCAGATTTGCCACTCAATCCACACACATAAGGAAAGGGGGAAAAACAGCCAACCACAGATCGGTAATATTCACAGCCTTTGGGATCTGCTTTTCTTTCACAACTGCAACAGACTGAAAAAAAAAAAACATAATATTCCCAGATCCAGGCTCTAGGATCTTAATCTGGTTCTTTGGCTGATAGCAATTAAAAAGTGATAGCATGGAAGAATCATATTTAAAAGAAGGACTGGCCTAACAGAATGCAGTGAAGCACAACCGCTGGATCGGAGCTGGTCACATGTAGAAAGTATGGGGAAGAGCTTCATTGCCCAAGATCACAAAGGGATTTAATAGAGCTGGGATATACATTCAACATCTTTTTCATTCTTGGCTCTTTGTTCTTCCCATTAGTACACACTGACTCCCTTTGGTAAGATCCTTTGTATTCCCAACTTATCAGGGTCTCATAAATGAAAGTCATGTGCTTTTATCTACTCATTCCCTTTAATAAGTGTCACAAACATTCTTTGTGATTGATTAACGGGTAACAAGAAAGAGACAAAGTAGGAATATGCACATTAGCATATTTTTCTTTGCTCAAAGAAACACTTTTTATACATACGCACCACTTATAATACATTAAGCTGCAAAAAGTGTTAAACAAAGGAAGAAGTGAATTACAGTACAAACCACGGTGACAAGGCCAAATTCATCCTTGGTGTAACTCACTGATGTCAGCAGAGTTGAAGCAGAGATGAAATAGGCTCACTACATGCACACGAAACACACCAATAAGCACAAAGGGGTATTCATAGGTTTTGCAGCCAGAAGGGACCATTGTGATCTTATCATCTGACTTCCTGTGCAAACATAGGCTGGACAATCTCACCTATTTCCTGACCAAAGATTTGGTGACTGACCAAAAGATTTCATCCCCTGGGGTGTGGGAAGATAAGCATCACAGCAGCTACACTATGCAACAGCAGTGGGAGTTTTTGCTCCATCAGTTTACGTTGCATTTGTCCCCATAGGGTCTGGAGGTAAAGGATGTAAGGCCTCACTGAGCCCAGTTCATGAGAGGTTCCACTTGGAAACTCTGCGTTTTGATGGCAACACAGAGATGCTGTTCCTCCCTAGGATGATGATAGAGGTTAAATGAGGCTGAGATGCACAAGGCTGAGTTTCCTGCTGGGCAGGAGGGACTCTTGCATGGAGAGGAAGGTAAGGAACCTGGCAGTAATTAGCACTGCCATGGGTGGAGACACTCGATCCCAAGGAATATGGCATTAAGGACAAAAGCAAGGATGCAATTTCTTCCTGTTGTTTGCAGTGATAGGGTACTCCTACAGCTCGTTCTGTACATGTGTTTCATATTTGTTGTTGAATTAAGTTCTGTAAGAGCACTGTTTTACGATAGGAAGTTGAGTCACAGAGCTGATTTAGCAAAGAGCAAAAACATCATTCAGCTAGACCAAGAGCTAGAACCTCCTGCATCTCTGAAACCTTTGCTTGAATCAGAGGATTCGTCTTCCCCTTGTACAGTACTGCCCTGAGTGATTTCCCACTGCTGATTAAAGTATCTGAAGAACAAATCTTCTCCCTTACACTGCAAAGTACCACACAAACACAACTAAATAATCTACATCTTAATATATCCTGCTCCTTACATCTGTGAACCCTGATCCTGAGCCCCTAAAGTGCTACACTTGAGAAGCTCTCCAGAACCTTTGTGCGATGCGTGCCCAGGCCTGGTGCTCTCTCTCAAAGCCAGTCTTTCACATCTGCATTTGCAAGATTATCTTTTGGCTTCTGGTGGCAGAAATCGGAACCAGGTTATCTGAAATGAGGAACATCTACCATTTTAGCTCTGGGCCAAGGAGACATGGATGACCTAAAAGGATATATTTAGCACTGAACACTTCAGACTGTGGTGCATATGTGTATCCAGTTACTAACTGTTAATCATGTCTCTTTCCCCAGATTGGCCAACCAGAAGGACACCTGGCAGTTCTGGAACATTCCTATTAGGTTACTAATATCAATATTAAGTGAAAGAGCTTGAAGAATGTCACATTAGTTTCTGATGGCTCCCTTCCGCCATGCTTCTGGCCAGCAAGCTTTGGCAGATGTGACTTCATTCTGTCCAAATGCAATTCAGTGTTTAAGAATGTGTTCACTTTCCTGGGACCATCTGTTTACTTTTCTGCTGAAGGAACTCCAGCCTCTTTGGCAACCTCATGGTATTGTACTCAATAAATCCTGACGTGTAGCAAATTTTTTTTGGCAGATCTAGAATCTGAATGCCATCCAAATTGTTCATTATTGATATTAAAACTGATTTGTGCAGCACCAACCATTAAAGGAATGGACTGAATATCTCCATGAATGAGAAACCGCATAGTCCATCAGAACACATTTATCAACAGTAATGCTAAAATGAAAGAACTGTTTTATGGCTTTTCCTGATATCACAAAACCACACCTCTAAGAGTTGCTGCTTCTTTCTTTTCCACAGGACCCCAAATGGACAAAGTGCTAACGTACATATTAAGAAATCAGAAGGAAGATAGCTGCCCCAAAGGGCCGAGGTGCTCCTCATACAGCCCGGCGCAGGCAGCGTGGAGCAGCAGGGCAGCACCTCACATCCATTCTCAAACCAACCACAAATCCACTCTCTAACCACAGCTACGTCTCTTCATCCTGCGTGGGTTTGATTTCCTCTTCCAGTCGTCTAGACTGTAGGATCTTCAAAGCATCCTTAGGCTCACTAAGTAGTTAATGGGAGCGTCCAGTGCTCTGGTGTCTGTACTCTGGTGTCCGGTATGGATATCCTTGGTATGACAAAATATAACAAAGCTTTCACAGGATCTGTGAAAACCTACAAAAAATAACAACGTGTGCATTCTCTATTTGTAGAGCGCATACTCGTATCATCTTTAATTAAAATGGAATAATTTCCTAGATAAGGAAATCGGTGTAAAATTAAGCTCACCGGACTCATTTTTAAAGATCCGTTTCATTGGAATTTTGCATAAATAGTATAGGATTACTGGGCTCCAGTTGTTGGAGGGCATATCAATTGCCAGCAGAGTCCATCATATGTTTCACATGACGTTCTTTGTGTCTGTTTCAAAGCAGAAGCTTTGGAAAAATCCCATTACCAGATCCTCCAGAAAGGAATGGAGTTCATACTTAATTAACAAAACCAATACTTTGCCAATGTGGCGTTTTCTCCCGATTCAGCAAATCAAGAGCAGGGATTCTACTGAATGTCCTGCACCTTTCCTCTCTTCGGCTCCAGTAACTGTCACACATTCTGACTTGAAACATCTCTCCCACGTGGAATGTTGTTGCTAATAAGTAGAGATCTGACCACTTTTGCACCAGAGCTTCGATAGTACATCCTTATATTGGTAGTCAGGTTTAAAAAACAATTTGCTTTAGAAAGAGCAGCATCATTTTGGTTCCTTTCTTGAGCTCCTTTGCAGCAGGTGGCTCTCACAGGCCGTGCTCCTACACAAGCTATTCTCCTTCTCGGAGCAGCGAGCAGGCAGCTCAGCAGCATGCTAAACTTTTGAACTTTTCCTCTATATTCTCCAGACGCACTCTCAGATTCCTCCCTGGTTAATTTAATGCTGGTGAAAGAGCGCAGATTGATAGCTCTGGAGACCGAAGCCTGTTGTTACACGCAGGTAATCACTCAGCAGGACAGAGGCTTCCTCCCACCTCCTCTCCGAGCAGCCAGCTGGGACGGGAGCTGCCTCTGCACCAGCTCCACATCCATCTCCTCACCCGTTTTGCTGCCAGCATGGAACTGCCATGGATTTTAGAATGTAGACATCTCTTCACTAGAAAACGGACGGAGCCTGCCAGCATTTATAGATCTCTGTATTAACAAGCTGGCTCTGTTACAGGAGGCACACTGCAGCTTCAGCAAGCAGCCTCCCAGCCTCGAGTCTTTGCACAAGGGGTTTAAGGAAACGTGTTAACAGTATCGCAGTGTGTGACAAGGGAGCTATACTTTCAATCATCTGTTTCTTCAGGTGATCACCCTCCCTCTCCTGCTCTGCTCCTGCTGTTGGGAAGCCCCAGCAGATGGGAAAGTGCTCCTCCAGCACTGACCACCCTACTTTGCCTTATCAGTGCTCGTGGTTTTTATCCTTGCTGTTCTCCTGGTTCGTCTCACTTTCATCCAGCTCCTGGGCCTGTTAAATAAACAGATGATAATTGCAGATATTTTGTTTGGGATTAAGCCCCACTCTGATGTCCCCTCTGTGCAGGTATCAGCTCTTCTCCTGGACACATCACCCCACTGGGGCTGACATGACACTCAGTCAATGCTTCTTTCCTCTGTCCATGGGTGTAAAAGCTTCACCTTCAGCCTTCTTACACTCATTGCAAGTGTACATCCACACAAATCAGCACAGGGGGAACAGAGCTGAAAATTAGAATCGATCTGTTAATAACTAATTAGGCAAATGTATGACTTTAAGGAGAGGCTCTGCTCCTGGTCACTCATAACTGCAGACAATCTTGGGCTTTGCACAGGCATTGGACAAACTGCTTGGTGCCCTCTGTATTGATGGCAATCTTTTATGACATCAGCTGGCGACTTTGCTCTCCATCCTGTTCTGTCAGTGTCTTCATTAATACACTCCTATTATGTGGTGTTGTATAATTGGCTGAGTAGGCGACTTCGAGGACATCAGGAAATCAGTATTATTTTTTCCCATCAGATGTCAGATAAGGGATTCTCCATAGCTTTGGATTTCCACACGTAAATCTGGGATACTGATTCCTAAGCTGTTCCTGGAATTGGTGAAGCTTAATTCCACCTAATTACACAGCAATGATTTGTATGGAGGGAGATAAGAGGCTCGCTCTGATTTGCACTCAGGTATTTAAACGTGATCTCATCCCAAACAGTTTATGCTGAAAGTCCAGAGGTTCCAGCCTGGTGACACCCCCATCCCATGTACAGTATCTTTGCAAGTCACTACGTAGTGCTGTGATGGGTAGTTCTGACAGGAAATAACAGCGGTGGCAAACCTGAACACCTTCCTCTAGAAGTACAAGGCGTACTTGGGAACTCGCATCTCAGTCAGACAGGCTTGGCAGCCTTACATCAGCAACAGAAACAAAGCCTTTCCAAATAAAACACCACTCTGCTTACACAGGGGAGGACACGACAAAGAAAGCATCAGAAAGATTAGTCATGCCTTTTAATACACTGCTCCTAAGTACATCAATACTACCGGGATGTGAATGGGACAAGAAATGACAGTCTGACAAGCACATGCAAGGCTCAGGGCGCATGCTAATGGCTAGCAATGCTGCACTTCTGTGTAAAGATGGAGGCAATAAACACCTGCTGCCCTGCAAGGCCTGCAGTGCTCATTTCTTTGGAGCATTTGCAGCTGCAACATGCACCAGGTGTCTGCACAACACAGCAGTCCAATAGCACCTTCTGTCTGCAGGATACTGTTGGTTGCTCATCTCTCTCTCTAGTAAAACATAACAAAGAAATGGAAAACAGATGACTTCTTGCCTGCAGGTAATGAAGATAATTGATGTAGGACTATAACTTGTAACGGTAGCGCTGAAGAAGGCCCTACAAGGACTCAGAAGCTGGGAGCATATTCCCATGTGCATAGGAATCTGTGCTTTCTCTTATTGTAGTTCTTCTCTAAGCATCCTTTGCTGACTGCTGTTACAGAGAGGATACATGAATCTTGGGTGCAAAGAGCCAGGACAAGCAGAACAAGTCCCATTTACTTCACCAGGAGTCCCACGTGTTGGAAGCAGAGCATGCAGAGGTCTCGAAGAGTAAACTCCCACTGCCA
This sequence comes from Odontophorus gujanensis, assembly GCA_013399175.1. Taxonomy (NCBI): domain Eukaryota; kingdom Metazoa; phylum Chordata; class Aves; order Galliformes; family Odontophoridae; genus Odontophorus; species Odontophorus gujanensis. Next base: position 172,680 of record VXAB01001210.1, read on the forward strand.
CAGGAGCTAAGGACAAGGGATATCTGGGCTTATCTCAGGACATCCTCTCTCTCCTCTGAAAGGTGTTTCCAATGCACCAAGTGAAAGCACTTATAAGGCTGAAAATATCTCGATGATCAGGACCAACCTCCTGTGCTTTTATTGCAAGGATTTAGAGGGGTTTTTCTCCTTCAACTCTGATTTACAAATGTTTTGAAGTGATTCAGATGCTGATGTGGAATAAAATGATCTTCCTTCGGAAGCGTTTCATATGCAACACGTGCCCTTGTGGCAGTCACAAAGGCTGTCTGGGCCACGTGTGAGTGAATGAATGCCTTGTATACACCCTGAAAACTTTGTCATCTTCAGGTGAACGAGCTCTAGAAAGATGGATTTTGACCCTGAAGTACTATAACTATTTTTAAGACAGATCTACTGCAACTGGAAGGCTATTTGATCAAATCTAAAATGGGATTTAATTAATTCAGAAAATATTACATTCAAAATATAGCCTTCCTTAGCAGGTAAATTCCATGGGGCAGGGATTGCCTTACTTTGGGTTAGATATGATGTAGAACTCATTGAGTGTACCAACAGCAACAGGGATCCTGTCAGGTGCTGAACAGGGATGGAATTCAGCAATGTTTCAGTCTGAGCATGTAGTCCATTTACACAGTGTGACTATATTGGTAAATATAATCAAGCCTGAATTCTATTGTTAAAAGATAACAAGGATTCCATCAAAGAACATAAGATGCTCCCAGGTCCCTGTGTTTCTTTAATTCACCCATTGCATTGTGCTAGGGTTTACAAGACCCACTAACCTGTTAGAAGGGCTCAGCATGGCCTGAACACAGCAGGTTTGCTGCCCGTAAGGGAGCAATAAGCTCAGCTTTTGCAGTCAGACGTGTTTGATTCCTCAGTCAGAGCCCTCAGTGCCCATTTACAAACGGGTTGGTTAGGGTGGCCTTTGGTACATGCTGAGAGCAAGTTTCATTTTTAACTGAGCCACTGCATCCCTGTTCCTCCTCCTGTTTGCATGCTACAGAAGCACACTGAGGCACACTCACATGTCAAAGCAATGGTCAGTGTGCAGCAAGAGAGGTGCTCTGAACTCATACAGAGAAAGCAAGAGCTGGTTGTAGGCAGTGCCAACCTCTGTGCAGAGCCTCCAGCCTCAGGTGACTGCCCTCCCTCATCCCTAACCTGTGCTCACAGAACAGCTTGTGCCTGCTGGCACCAACCCCTCCTGGACACTGCCTAACACAGGCGTGCCAGGCCTGCTCAGATCACGTGCTGGGTCATTGCTGCTGGAAATAAATCCTGGAAGTGTTACCAGAGGGGTGCAGGAATTGTGCCACACTGTGTGCCACGCTGAGCAGAGTGACACACGTGGCCTCAATAAGAATTCATTCTGATCTGTGGGAAAATTCAGCCACTGACAAGGCAGGGCAGCAACCTGGTTCTACTGGGGCAGGAATGCTCCATGGAAGAGGTACACGAAATGACAGTACAAAAATTCACAGTCTCCTACAACCAGCTAAGAAGGAATCATGGTAAGCATGCTTGGGTTCCTTTATCAGAAAACACTGCACTTCTCTGGTTTTTATCAGAGCGGAATGGTGCGCCATATGTATAATGCTATCAAAAAATAAAACATCACAAAATATTGACGTTTTGGGAGCAGAGACGGCATAGGGATTTCAACACTTCAGCATGAATCACATTCCTCACTTCTGAGAAGAAAGTCCAATTCTTATTAATAACTGAAAGCCGTGCTCGTGATGGAGCACTGCTGCTGCAGGCTGAGTGCACTGAGTGCACTGATCCTCCCGCACACCAATGCCTGCAGCCTATGGTGGACAGTGGCACGAGCTGGGGACAGCACGCCTACACAGGGACACCCCTCAGCCACATCGAATTACAGACAGGAAACTGTGCTATTTGTCTTCGTTCTGAAAGGTAAGGGGGAAATGATGCTGAGGTCTGGAAATGCGGATGAGAGTTCCTGTTACAAAGGTGGCCGTGTCCTACATGCCATGAGATACAGGGAAGATGCTGAGCTACATGAAGACTACAAGATTCATTTAAAATGAAGCTATTCATTCCCATTTCACATAAGTGCTTTGCTGATGGACCGACACCAGGAGCAGGATGCTGTACGATCCCTCGTGGTTAGCAAGAAGGAGGAGGCACCTGCACTGCACGAAAGCCCGGTATGCACCAGCTCCATGGAAAGCATACCTGAGGAGAAATGTGGGAGGAAGGTGATGGTGTGTCCTCCTTGCTCTCCTGAACAGAGAGGCTGGATGTGATGGACCATAGAGAAATGCTGTGTGAGGCCAGGACTTGGACTTGGTGGTCCTCATGGGTTTTTCCTGACCTGTGATACTCTGTGATTCCATGAGTCTACGTCCCACAAAGCTCCCTTACCATTCACACCAAGCAAAGTGCTCCCACAGAGCTGGCACCTTTCCCTCCCCAAAAGCCCACAGCTTCCCCTGGGGCCACTGTTCTGCTGGCGGGCCCAGCCCGGAGTAATGCAGTCCACCCGAACTCAATGAAACTCTAATAAGCTGAAACAGCAAGTGCCAAACTCCTATCAGCCACATATTTTTTTTAACAGCACTCCACTTGGCAGGTTAAAGAGGGAACAGCATCCTCCATGAGCTGTGCTTTATGGGGAACAAATGCATTAGCAGGGAGAAGTGCTCCTGACAGCACTGCCGTGCTATCGCTCTGTGCAGGAAATAGCTTAATCCTATCATAATCTCCCTGCAATTTTCTTCTGTATTTTGATGTATATTGTTCCAAAGATACAATTTTATTTGAAATAGAGTTTATTTCAGACTCAAATGTGTCAAATTTAATTTCGAGAGTTTTTATTGTAGGGGAAAATCTTTTTTTAGTGAGAGATTAGAAACGTAGTAAATAACCAGCACTGAGATGCTGCCCTGTGAATTTAACTGTTTCCAAGGTAGATACAGATCAAGAACTGACATTTATTCCCTCGCTGCTACCTACACTTGGATTTTTCAAATGCTTTTATTCCCTATCAGCCCTGGACAAACAGCATCCAAATGTTATGTTTGGAAGGGCTGTTCCCATGGGGACTGTGCACTGCTGGAAATGCAGTTTTTTGGACCGCCTGGATCGGTTTGGGGTGGAACCCTCTGCTCTGTCACTTGAGAGGGCTCGTTCCAGCAGGTAGTTTATGGTGTTGAAAAAGTTGTGCTGGAAAAAAAGTGAAGGATTTTGTTAGTGGAAACAAAGTTGTACGCGGATCTGTGCCAGCAAAGATGAGGTTTATGAGCACGATACTCCAGCGCATGAGACATTATATCAGTGGTAAGAAATTTATTGCAATCATCTTCCTATTTCCATTTCTGCCTTCTTTTTGGTGACATAATAGCGTAAAGAGGAAAGGTCACACCTTAGTGCCAAGATGATTCATAACTTTAATACCAGAAGGAACAATTGACCTAAACAATCTTTGGCTAAAGCGTATTTCCAGCAGCACTTTCAGCCTCAATTTGAAGTCAGACAAATAGAGAAATATCCACCATGAAGTTATTGTGATCTATTCCGAATCACCTGCCTGAGGAGAAAGCAGGTGATGTCTTGTTGAATGGCTGCAAGAAGCCAAGGCAGAGCTGCCCAAGACCTCAGCAGAGCTGCCTTTCAGGTACTGCCTGTGGACGTGGCTCAATGCAGTGGCTTCTCTGTAGGCAAGCCCGAGTGTAGCTCTCATGGCACAAGCAGAAACTGATCTAGAAGTGAGGTGAAGTGAAGGTATGGAGGTTTTCCCTATTTGTAATGCTGACAAAACTGGAGATTCTTGGAAGGGATGAAAGCAAGTCCCAAGATGCAGATTTAGGAGATGCAGTACAGTGTGGAAACTGAGAATCTGAGTCCTTGTTTGAGTCTACCTACAGCAAATCCATACCATCTAGAGGACACTGAGCCAAGCTGCCACAGAACCTACTGCTTTAATAATCAGTGACTGTGTCACGGCACGATAAACATATGCACAGATCAATTCTGGCTATGAATCAATAAATACGTACAGCCAATGAGTCCAGCTTTTAGGAATTAATAGTAGCCACTGTGTCTACACCAGGCTAGCAAGGAAAAGCTAATGGCTCTTGAGGTACTTATGCTGTAAGAAAATGTTGGTATGGGGTTTGAAAAGAAATGAAAAAGAAGAGAAGATGCAAGCAGTCATGCGTGGTGTGAAACAAGCAGGTTTTAATAAATGAGAACGAGATAGCCAAAAGAAAGCCAGGAATCTCAAAACAGGCGGGATGATTAACAAAGGCTGGTCCAAGGCTCAGGAGTCGCTGCTGATCACATTTTAAGAGGCAGATTGCCTCATGCTCCTGTGCCACCGCTTAAATCCAATTACATCTGGTAGCAATAAAAGCTGACAGACACAGCAGGTGTTATCAATGCAGGTTTTGGTAAGCAGCCATCCACACACAAACCATCACCGATACCCAAATGGGCACCTTTGGCAACTTCAGCAAAGAACCTCTATATTGAATTGGAAAGTGTTTTTCCGGCACACAGCAGAGGCTCCTGGATCCAGCAGAGCACGGAGCCGGGATCCCCCAGCAGCTGCGGCCGCTGCCTCGGCCCATTCCATGTCCTTTTCCAAGTGCTCCTCCAGGTTGTTTTTATCCCACGGAACCAAGCTGGCTTCTCTCTTCCTCTCATTTTCTTCCCATACAGGAGCTAAATAAAATCCTGTGTGAGCTTGGAAAAGATGTAATAAAGCTAACATCCTGTGTTTACATTTGAGTGAAAAAGGGCTGGAGGGGATGCACAGTCATCCTTCAGGACATAAACTGACAAACTAGACTTGGACTAGATGAAAATCTGCTCTGGATAGAGCTTGCTATAAACTGATTTCTTGGGAACGTTTGGTAGTAACCTCTACTCAGAGTGAAATAGAGAACTTGGGTGCAGTTTGTCTGCGCTGTTTGTGTGCAGCAGTCCACCCTGGTTTGCACTGGAAATACAGATATACCACAGTATGGAGCAACACGTCACCAAATTGCATCGTGGTTTCCTCTTTCACTTAAAGATTTCTTAATTCATAGCTCACATGCTGCCTCAAAACTTTGTATAGGCAACAGCTGCATGAATACGCACAGAAGCTCCCATTTCCTCCCCTCATTGCCCCAAAATACAGCCAATCCCAAGACATTATATATACAAAAAAATAGTCAAACTCCTTTAGATAGCACCATCCCTCCTGCATTAATGCCCACTTGCGGTTCTCCTCTCTGTGCTTAGGGTGACACAGCCTTCTGAATCCAAGCCCTGTCTGCAAAACTGTCCCTTTTCCTCTCAGTAAGTCATTAAGCACCACCAATGTCTCGAACCTCGTTCACAGTGGCATTTGCAAGAGAGGATTTTAATGTTTAAACAGTGCTCAAGTTAAAAATATATTGAACATTCCATTTACATTTTGAACAAAGTATGTTGAATTTACCATGAAAATATTCCTATGGAGGCAAGATAAAAGAAATGAAAAGACAACTCTCCGTAGTATTTAATATTTTTTTTTTTCTGTAGAACTGATACAGAATTAAAGAGGAAAACCCGGTAGCTGCAGGAACAAGTTTGAGCAATCACTTGTCACCTGCAGTTAGCACAAAAATGTATTATAAAAAGATATTACTTGTACAATTTCCACTATAAATCTTTTATTCATTCCAAGGAATCCCAGTCCGGGCATTTGCCATTCTGCACTGTCAAAAGAAATGCCCAGCACAAATGGCATTCAGGAGACCATGAACATCAGAGATAACAAGAGCACTAACACAGCAGTGGTATTTCTGGCCTCTCATTAGAAGTGAAATAAAAATATTGTTTAAGAATGACTTTTATGCTTAACTATGAAATGCAAGCATTGATTCTTCTCTTGTTTTGTTTTGTTTTGTTTTTCCCACTTTCCTTCTTAGAAGTGCTGAGTGGATGTAAACAAGAAAGTAAATTTTTATGGCCCTGCTCTGTGGCCAGGCATGAGAACAACCAAACGTGGGAGCAGCCTGACATCCTGAATGAGTACCAGGAACTAGAGAGGAGCTGTACAAAACTGAGCAGCATTCAGAGAAGGAAGAAGAAAGGTGGGGATGAGTGCTGTGGGGTGAACCAGCGTGCTCCCCAAGGGGCCAGATAGGCTTTCCAGGTAGAGGAAGAGAGGCTTTCTGGTTTCTCTCAGGCATCCTTGCTTCATAGCAGAAGCACAGGGTGTGTTTCCTTCAGCTGCAGAATGGAGAGCAAACTTTGGGGTGCAGAAGACTTCCATGCTCTTGCCTCTGCCAGAGCCAGAAGACATAGTCTGAACCAGATTCATTTTGCTAAAAAAGAGCCCCACAGAAGTGTAAGATAGGATAGCTGAGAGTAATAATGTATGCTTTTCATCATACCTGTAAGACAGCATCAGCATTTTCTCAGCATGACATTTGGAACTGCTACATTCACTTTGGCAAGTTCACATCCTCGTGGGCCTCATCGCAACGACATACATCCCATGTGCAACAACAGCACCACAATCAAACATTATTTTGCAAATGTTTGAGAGAATGTTTTTAATCGGAGTATTCTACATATCCTCCACTTAGAAAGTGTCCTGCCATGCCTCCAAGAGTCATTGTATTAGCTACAGAACTCATATGGAAAGGAAAATTATAAGTGATCAAATTTTAAAGGAACCTCTAAAAATAGCTTTTCTAAAGCCATAATGTCAAAATGATAAAGTCTAAGATCTTATGTCCTGCAAGAGCTTAGAGGAAGATTGTGTCCCATTAGGAAGTTTGGACTCTTCCATTAATTTCCCCATGGGAAAATTGCTCGACTGCAAAAGCTTGATAGGTAACAGAGCTGATGCATCTCTCATCCAAACAGAAATATCCCTAAAGCCTGATGTATTGGGGCCTGGGAAAGAAGACCTAGCACTAAGCAGATGTCCTTCTCCCGTAAGATTTTGGTGCATGCTTGCTTTTTGTGACAGAAGACGAGGAATTTGGAGCTGCTCTGAATGGTGGGTGGGCTGGAGATAGCCCTGGCCAAGATGGATTTGCAGACAACGCAGGGGATTTGGTTAGAAGCTCACAATAATTACGGTTTATTATCCTGCACTTCAGTTTATCACAGCAGCACTGTAGCATCCATTCAGCGGTCTACTTTAGATGTAAGATGACCTCTAACATTAAGCAGACGTTACTAACATCCACTTTCTTTGCAGTTAGTATAATAAACCACTGGTGATAAACAGTGACCTCATCTTTTGGAGTTAAGTCTTACAGCGTTCAGTGAAACAACAGCAAAAAATTACCTCTCAGTAGCAAGGGCAAGTTGTGCCAGAGCACAGTTTCTCCAGTCACACGGTATTTATCAGCAGCAGAAACACGACTTACATTACACAGCCTGTGCTCACTGTTAAAATTTATATCAATCAGCAGTCATTAAATCCTACATTTTCCTTCCCCTAATCCACTGTTAGATTAAACGGTTCAATTAATAATAAATATTAGCAGTTTATTAGATTAATAGTTATACCACTCCGTAAGTGCATGTGGTTGCACAGAGCCAGAAACGAAGCAAGAGTTTCCCACTAGCTCATTTTTAGCCAAGCAGCACACCATATGTTGTTCTGCTGCACTCATCCTTTCCCTCGAAAAAACAAAGCCAAAACCTTCGGCTTCACCTGCCACTTCTCGTTATTCAGCCACAGCCCAAGGACTGAGCCGGGAACAAGGAAGCAGGCTGTGCTCTGAGTGCAGCCATTGAACTCAGCGGGGCTGCAGGAGAGGAGCCAGCCCAGGCTTTGACCCATTTATTTGAGAAAATTACCCCTGGACAAGGAGATAATCCTCCCCAATAAGCCTGGCTATGGGCAGGAGGAAGCACCAGCTTAGTGGGTTGGTTCTGCTGAAGGCAAAAAGGCTGAGCAGCTGGAGCAGCTCCGCTGTCCCATGCTGAAAATGCAGTGTGATAACATTGCCAAAGTGCTGCATCTGTACAAGATCTGCGTTCATCTATTAAATGGATTGCAAAATATTCCAATTCTATAAAGCAGAGGAAGAATCGGCTAAAGGGAACGTGGGTTACATTGTCCAGGAAACTACTGTTAATGCTAATCTGCTATTTGTCACATCTCCCTGTGCACTGCGAATGTGCCCACCGCTCTGCAAGCACATGGCCTGACTGGTAGGAGAGCAGGGAAACGCAGTCAGAAACTGGACTCTGTTCCCAGCTTCAGCTCCAGCAGGACACCCTGCCAAGTGTCTTCTCCTTGTTGAAGATTTGTTCTTTCCAGACCTCACTTCTCCTAAAATTCCCGACCTCTTTTGCCTCTTCCCTTGGTCAATCTCATCCTGCTGTGTGCCTCAGTTTCCCTCACCCATACAAACAGGATAATGATATGCTTTACTCAGTGGCTGTGGATGAAAAGCACTGTCAAGGACTGTTGTGTTCTTTTCTGTCCTTAACAAAACTATAAGGTAACACAGGTCTGCAAATTAGCATGAAAGCCCCACCTAAGTCAAAGAGCTTTGCTTACACTGGTACTTGTGTAGGGAGAAGCTCTAATTCCCTCCTGAGGTTGGAAATGCATTTGATTCACAAGAGGGGAGCAGAGCAGCAGCCTCACCACCCGGCTCAGCGGCGGTTGGAAAGATCATGAGCACCGTGCTCTTTCAGCTCAGAGACACAGGAAACTGACTTGGGATTTGTGCACTGATTCTCAGTTCCCATGGATGTAAGTCGCTGGGGGTGCATGAGTACAGTCCCACGCACGGAGATGAGATAATTACAGCCGCACAGTAGTGGAGGCATTGCCAATATCCCATAATTAATTTACAGACAGAGTATTTCCTCCTCCTTTCCCCCCCATTAAGTGTAGAGAAAATAAATGTTCTTAGGAGTTGGCAATTTCTCTTTAGTTTGCATATTCCTCCTAAATATGAACATTATGTTGTTTACTCATCTGTTAATGACAGCTGATTATCAAACCATAAATATACATGTATCTAATGGTTTGTGAACGTTAAACATCAGAATGTAATGTATGTGGGTGTACGCAGGAGCGCAGCGCCGAACAATCGCCATTTAGCATGTCTGCATCCACAGTGCCGCCTGAATCTGGGCACTGCCTCTTCCCATGCAGGGGAAGAAGAGAATGGATGCTCCCAGCTGCTCTTCAGGTGTTTGTTTGTTGCCACGTGGGAATAGGTTGTTTTTTATTTTGCTTGATTTTCCTCCTCTGCGCAATCTAGTGCTGTTCTGGCATTTTTGTTGCTTCCCCGTGTCTGATGATGTAACTGGACAAACAGAACAGCTTTCCTCGTAGCTAGAGTAGATAAGCAGCCTTATATCTCATCCTATCTTTGCTCTTAGTTACTGAATAAAATAAAATGAAATAAAATAAAAGGATGCAGTCACTACTTCAGTGTGAACTCTCCTGAGAAGTCAGGGTTTAATGCTAACAATCCCAAGGTCTCCTTCTACATTGTCCAATTTACTCTTTTCTTTTCTGTCTCAGCTCCAGCTCTCCCTCAGCTCTCTTTTCATCCTAAATGTATTGCTGTTATCTCAGATCTGGTTTCTCTGGAACAAAGCTGCTTTCCTTCCTCCTAACAGACTTTCTTTGTCAGGGCAGGTAGCTGTACTGGCCTTCCCACTTCAAAGACCTGTAACTTCAGTGTCACCTTAGTCCCTACTCCTCTACTTCCCCTGCACTTTGGCTCTTCCACTTGGCTCTTTTATTTTCTCTTTCTAGTGCTAAATTCACTCTTTTTCCTTTCCCTTTGAAACCACAGCCTGTGAGCTGTCTTTCTCCTCTTTGCATTCCTTCTATCCCTCTTCTGAAACCTTGCTTAAATTCTTGTACTAAAGTCAACTGCTCCAGCTGTTCTCTCCACCTTCCAAGTCCTTGAAGTCCCTCCTGGTCTCTTGGCTCTTGTTGAAGAGGTAGCTTCATTTTTCTTTGGTGTTTTCTATCAGTCACCTCACTCCCAGGTCCATATTCACCCTTTGTCCCTAACAGTCCAAATTGCTTCTCTTCCTTCGCCTGCCACAACTAACTCCATGTTCTCTACTCACAGTGCAATCCTAGAAACTAGAGCTGGTCAGACACAATGTTTTGGATCAGAATTACTTCAAAAGGTAAGGGGAATTGTGTGGAGCTCTTGTGGTTTTGAGCTTGGAGAGTAACCCAATGAGATGGGCACTCATCCTTTGGAGCCAAGCTCTTCAGGACACAGTGCACTCCCAGCCAAGCAGCCTACAGCTCAAGTGAGGCTGACAACATCTTCCCATGGCAAAGTCCCTGTAAGCATCAGCATTTACAACTCTGCAGATCTGAAACCACATGGAAAAGAACTATTAGGTCAATGTTTGCATTAACTCATTCAAATGGTTTCCTTGCACAAGAGTTTTTAGATAGAAAAGTCTCAGCCAAGGACAGATTTCCTTTAATGTCGCTGATGTCACCCTGCTGTGGTACGTTCCCAATGGGACTGAGAATTTTGTCACTGCTTTTGATGGAATCAGAATAGTTTCTTCAACTACTTTTGGACAACTTGCAAGGAATACACTGAGCATGACTTGTCATGGCAGTAGTTTTTGGAATTAGTCGAGTTAGGATGGGGCATATGGGTAATTTTCAAGAGCATAATTTTTATGCTGTTCCAAGCTTCACAAAACATTACCAATATTGATCAAAGAAAAGCACTGCTGTGATACAATTCCAGAATCAACGTATAAAAAATTTCCCTTGTCTTTTTAGCAATTACTGATGAAGGGAATAAAGCTGCAGGTGAACACAAAGAGCTGGCTGTTAGCATTCCAGCACTGCCAGCATGCCAGATTGGACAGTAAGCAAGTCATTTTGCCTGGAACGAAAGCAGCTGAATGCTGACAGATAAGTGTTTGTGCAGTGCAGGTTCGTCGATGAAAATAAGCTGTCACAGCTTACACTGACCTGTGCTATTCGATTAGGAGGTGATGCCTTTCTTCTCCAAAGGAATCGAGGGGACTTATGCAGGTGATGCTGGTGCAGAGCTTAGGGATGCTGAGCACCATGGGAGGGGCTTCTCATGGCACACTGGTGAAGCGTCGAGGTGTGGTATCAAAAACAGACCTGGTTTGGGTTTTGAGGAGTTCATCTTCTCATCTACCATCAAAAGCTCTATCTGAATACCGTACTATTGGGTTTTTCACTGCCGCAAGCCACTGGAATTAATGCAGAGCTGTGACTTGCTTTGAAATGCTAGCTTTTTGTTTGGTTCATTTCCATGCATCAAACATAAAATAAAAAACCAACAAGTTTTGACAGATCCAAAACTGTTTCATTTCCAGACTTTTCTCTGTGAAACTAAGCAAGAAGTTTTCTGGTTTTGTCCCAAAATGAGCAAAGACAAATGTTGAAACCTTTCAGATGTGGATTTGCCACCTCGCACGCAGGTCGACAGGAGATTACATTTCATTTGGCTTCAGGTAGAGGCCAATCTACTAATTAAATGGCAGAGCTGCTTTACTGGAGATAAAAATAAAACAGGCACTAGTGAGAAAAGGGGAATGGGGCCCAAACAAAAGGGAAGGCCAGTAGAGGGATGAAGTCAATAACAGATAAATCCCAGTCCCAGCACAAGTACTAGAAAGACAATGCTCTGTTGTGCACAGAGAAGCTGAGGTTTATTAGCTGTTGATTAAGTCTTGTAAGGAGCAGGAAGATAGTTGAAGAGAAAGGAGCAAAATACAAACAATCTCTTCTATTTTCTTGGCAAATTTGATCTTCTCTATTAGGATTATCAGAGAGCTTATTCCCTGGATGTGGGCAGCGAGGCAGATTTCCAATGCCTTTCAATTGCTTTTCTGGCTGAGGCTGGCTATTCTAATGCAACGTGACGGGTAGCCACAAACATAATCCTCAGGACACGGTGGTGTCGAATGCAGATGCTACTCACAGAGTCGAAATTGAGGAGCAGGGCTCCAAGTTTGCTCCGACGGGGACACTCGTGGCGCCGGTTTGTATGTGACCTGTAGCTGAAAGCTCAGTGCTGCTGCGTTCACAACTTTGCTTACAGGTGGAAAGTCAGATATTTAAAACACTATCTGTCTCCAAATCACAGAATATTGCACTTCGTTGTTCTTTTTTTTTTTTTTTGCCTCAGCTGATTTCACCTTCCAGTGTGGGGATTTAGGAATACCCATATTGGATCAGACTGATGGTTAATCTAATCTGGTGTTCCTATTCCGGCTGCAGCTAATAGATGATGCTTCAGAGGAAGAAAACAGAAAGAAAACAAACCCACCACAATACATCTCGTTAATTGAACAGTTCTGTACATGGGGAGAAAAATTCCTTCCTGACGTCCACAGGTGATGAGCGTATGCCCTGAAGCATGAGATACGATTACTCTTATCATTATCTTAGCTTGCATAGCAACAAATGTAATTAGCGGTCATAAAATTATCCTGCTGTTTGGGATTATCTGTTTTTTTAAAGCAACAGAGCCAAGCATGTCTCTGAGGTAACTTCATTTGAATAGAATGAATTTGGCCCATAAACCCTATAATGTATCCTTAAGTACACACAATAGAAAATAAAAAAGGCAAAAATGAAAGGACTTGGTTGAAGCCTCCTAAGGCTGCTATTTATCATGTACTCGGGCTGCTTCTTAAGAGGCTTTATTCAAACTTCATATTAGTGAGATAAGAGGTGAAACAAACTGCTGGGAGCAATGACAGTAAGCAAAAGCAGAGTAAGATTTCAGGCTGGAACTGAGTAAATACCATTAAGCTACGTGTTGTGGCCATTTAAAGGCAAGCTCCTTCTTACCTCCCCATATCTGAGGAGCACGCAGATGATGGCTGCTCACACCGAGGACATTGGCAAGATGAGACCACTGTCACACTAAAACGTGAGCAATTGACCCGGCCACAGCTATGATTAAAACTCAGCGTATAGAAACCACTCTGGTGCTGGCAGTGCTCTGTGCAGTCCCTGCTCTTACTCTGCTCTTGTTTCCCACCTGTCCCAATCCAATCTCTTGGTGCAATCTGAATTTCTGCTGCACTTTCCTAGTCCTATGTTCACTGGGAGTGTTAGCCCAAGAAGGTGACAAAGATTTCAGTTTTCTTAGCTAGCAGGTGTCCACACACTGTACGAGACCACATGTGATGTTGGGAGGAGCATTTTGTGAAGCAGCTTGTAGAGCCCTCTCAAAGTAGCACCGCTTCCACCATAGCCATTTCAGCTGTGGGTGTTTTCCTCCTTTCTAAAAACAAAAAAACCCCATGAGCTGGGAAGGGTTTTGCAGGGGGAAAAGTTCACAGAAGGACTAAAAAGATTTTTTTTCTCACAATGCCCATGTCTTCAATGCAGAGCAAACTCAAGCTTGAACGTTGCCCCCGATGACCCCCAAATACCTGTCCTACAGTTCAGTGCTTTTTTCAACGGACGTTTTTATCCCAGTTGTTTTCTTTCTGAATCACCATGGTCTGAGGCTTCCTGTGTGGTGAGACCATCATTACGTTACGTGCTGGCTGTTCTCAACCTCTGTCCCCAGCAGAACCAGGCTGGGAGCTCCTGCCTTGCTCCAACAGAGGTCCCAGAGCTGTAGTCCCCTCTGTGTAAAACTACATACAGCACTTGGCCTCATCACTGGAAATGTCAAAAGAATGGGTAGAGTGTGCATCAGCACCAGCATCTAAACCACACACAGGCCAACATGAAGTTGGCGAGCACTTTTATTACTCCTTAGAAGACTCACACTAAATCGTCAAGGTTAACTCCATCTTTGAGGCAAGATAGTTTTTGTTTGTCATAAAACATCTTTCACGACTCTGTCCTTCTGCTTAATGAAGATGCCCTCTGTAGGTTCGGTGATTGCAGGTAATTTATGCTGCAATTTACTGCTCTCATGACGTTACTGTGAGCCCCGTGGTTTGCTTCTCAGAGGCCCAGCTCCCAGCCAGGTGAGTACATGAAAGCCTCAGCACTTGTTTTAACAGCTGCTATAAAGTGATGACAAGTCACCAGAGCTACGGATAAAAACACAGAGATGTGACCCAGGCGCATCCTAAATACCTTGTAAGGCAAAGAAAGCCGAGTACGCGTATTTACTCACATCTTATTATTTCTAGAGCAGGTTTGGGAGCTGTGACTGCAGATCTGGGAGCGCTCAGGACGTGCAAATCCCTACCTGTGGGATGTAAGGGATGCATTTGATGGTGTGAAGATGCCCAGCAGTCATGGGAGCATCCACCCCCAACCCGCTCATTGTGCCACGGGGGCTTGGACGGGCCCTGGTGGCTGGTACTAGTTGGAGCTGGTGACACGTCCTACCACCCCCTTGGTCCCTTTCTTGTGGGGATGATGAGCATCCTGGTGCAAAGGAGCTAAGGAGCAAGGCCTTGGGCTCCAGTCTGCCCTCCCACTCCTCCCCGTGCACCAAAGTGGGTGTCAGTGCCGCTGTCTATTGCCAGGTAACAAAATGGGCATTTTTGTGCCACCTGCTCTGCATGTGACAAGTGCCTTACATGCTTTGGTGGAGAACGCCGCATTTCAGCGTTCAGAGTCCTCTAATTGAGCAACAAATGCTTGTTGCACAAACTAGACCGACGATTTTTGATGGATAGAAAATACAATATTTAGTCAGACTGCTGTAAGTTAAAACACAGCAGACAGTAAAAGGATGAAATTATACCCCAACAGACTTTTAAATGAGAAAATAGTCTGTGTTAGGGAACATTATTCATTTAAATAGCAGAAAGCTTATAATTTCAATGAGGCCACAATTTCCATAAAAAGCCTGCATTTGGGATGTTTTTCCCCTTTTCCCTCTTGCAGATTGCAGTTAAAATGAATGAACCTTCCTGCTTACAGAGAAATTCATTTTTATTTTCCGTTGCCTTTTTCATGTCAATTACAGAACACTTTGTTAAAATGATTACATAATTTTCACAGAAGCTTGGTATTGCAGGCTGGAGGAGATAAACCCACTTAAATGTGACTAATGTACTCTCAAATTCCTGCCCAGAGCAGTTTCTCATCTAGACATCACTCACACCATCTTCCAAACCCCATGCACAGAATTGGTGCAAATGTCAGAGACAAAAAAGCATCTTCTTCTGCCGAGGGAGGTACCACGTGCACTCTGTTTTTAGGCAGCGAGTCAGAGGTCGCTTGCTGCTAAAAACTCTGTCTCCTCAGTCCTCATCTCATCACTCGGTTCCCATCTCATGATAAGGTTACGCTGAATGGTGCTGGCATCCTTCAAGGTTACTGTTCCAGAAAATATTTGCAAATAATTTGACGTGCTGTCAGCTAGCAGGCAGCAGTGAACTCGTATAATTCAACATACTAATGTGGGTTTTCACGCCTAAAGCTATAAATAAGCTTGATATCCGAAAGTTTCTGTAATGTTTATTTAATAGCAATATTTTATAAATAAATCTTGATTATTCCATTGCACTCCAATGGAGATCTTCCTCCAATATAACAGTTGCTTCTAACCCCAGGCCTCTTTCTCCAGCCCCTCCTCACCACCCACGTCTGTGTTAAAGAAATAAAACACTACCTTTGTAAAGCCTTTTCCAGGCACAAGGAAATGATGGCCACGCCACTTTCACCTTCCTCCTCCTCTGCATCCTCCTCTTCCATTCCCCTTCACTTTGACCAGATTGCTACTCACTCTGCTGGAGGTTTTGCCTGATTTCCAGTTTCCTGCACCAGCTCCTGAAAACCCAGCCAGAGAGAGCCGTGTGATGCTGAGCACATCCCAGGAAGCGCTGCATCAGCTCCAGGTGGATCCCGCCGGCTGGATCTCAGGTGTGCCTCCCACCACTCTGCTCCCTTTTGGGATGCTCTCTGTCTTCTCATGCATGAGGATCACCACAAGCAGATGATGCTGGAGTTGAGCTGTTTCTCACAGGCTCCAGTCCTCCGCAGTATTACCTCCACAACTTTCACCCCTGTGGCTACCGAAGCAATGCAAGGTCCAGTGCAGGAGATGCTCAAGGTGCAGTGCTAGGCAGCACTCATTGGAAGGCTGACCCTTTCCTGACAACAGCTGCTGGCAGCTTTTTCCTCTTTCCGTCAGAAAACACAATCAGAAGCATTTAATTGAAAAGCACTCACGTGGAGCAGCATATGGGTCAGATCACTGCAACGTTTTGTGCTGTGTTGTTTTTCAAATGACCATGATTTTCAGCATCCTGCCCACAACACAGTAAAATAATCACCTGCTTGGGAAAAATTGCAACGCTTGGTAACAAGTAATGGTAATCAAGCAGGACTCAATACATACATGCATTATACGTACAGTGTAAGTACATTTGGACGGTTCATAAGTAAGTTCTTGAACATCTGGTTCCCTACATAAATGGTACACTGCCATGGTGAGTGATGCAAGAAGAATTTCTCTGCTCCATGTTCCTAAATGGAAATTCGGGTCCAAGAACGCTATATCTAATGCACAAGGATCTAAGCACATACTCACATCTGGCCTTGCATTTTGGAAAGGAAGCAGAAGTATCTGCAACTACTGGCTGCTGGATGGCTCTGCACAGGGTCGTGGGGCCTACCCACAGGATTCCGTTTGCCAGAGAGAGGTTTAGAGAGAAGTTCACTGTAATTCAAGTGCCAAGGAAATCAATGAGAAAAAATTAAACCTGCATGATGTCGGTATTTAATGGCAACACCACCACTGGTATTCAGAGCCTTCTGTAGCACGAAGAACTGGAGCCCAAATGAGCAAACTCTAGTTGTTTCCAACAGGGATGAGGGAAGTGAGAAACCTCATCAACGAAACAACTTCTTTGTGCTGCATTCTGTGCAAATATTTGGATTACTAAAACGAATTTATGAAGCAATTACTTTTAATGCTATATGAGAAAATTAAGTACTCATTGATTTGAGATTTATAATCTAAAGCTAAAAGATCATGAAAAAGCAAATATAACTTAATTAAATGTCCCTTGGCTTTGCTACTATTGCAGACCTAACTCATAAAGTAAGTTAAACAAACCATTTTTAGAACATAAATGGAGATCGGTTCTTCTAGTTCAGAAGACAAATAATTTACTGGCTAAATATATTCAGCAAGTGTAGCCATGTGAAAGATTTTTCCAGTGGCCTCTGGGTCTTGAAGAAAGGATAAAAACTGGCTGGTACAGATTCAAGAAATTCATTATGCCAGGAATGACAGGAGCATTTGCTGTGAAAAGGGGAAAACAAAAGGCTATTTCCGTTCTTTTTACACTGGGAAAATATTTTAATATATTCACGGAGTACAATATATTGTAAAAGGAACGTGCCTTTATGGTCTCTCCATTGGCAACGCACTTGTGATTATTCATTCCTGACACTGAGCCCATTAACCTGGGGAAATTTAATCTAATGCTATAGTAATGTTGCTATTTTTTCAGCCTGAAGTGTAAATAATTTGAAAAAAGCCCCTCACTCAGGTTTTTAGAATGAAGCATCCCAAACCACGTGCTCAGTCTGATGTGCAGTTGGTTTGACTCCTCTGTACTGCAGAAGCAGAAAGGCTGAGTTTAAAGAACAGTGAAGAACAACATGCTGCTCAATAAATTATGGAAGACCATTCGCTGTAACTGCACAATCCAAAACAAAACATTGTTCCTAAAGGAACTCGTTTGGATGTCTTGCCCTTTTGATCCGTGAACGGGTGTTACATGATCACAGCAAAGAAGTACGTTTCAAACTTCACGAGGTTTGAGCTTAGGATGAAGATGGGGGATTTGGATGTCTTTGTATTCTGTGAAGAGCCCTCTGAAGGACATACCTGTACCAAACACTGGGGCAGGGCACCTTCCAAGCACTAAGATGTGCATACAAAGTGCCAGCACAAGGCTGGTGGTTGGCATCACAAAGGTCCAAAGAACAAACCACATCAGTTACAGACACTTAGGTCTGATGCTCTGTGAGCTACCTGCCTCCTAATAGCAGCACACTTGGTGTAAATTAAACGTGCACAATATATACAAGAACTAGAATGCTCAGATTCCTAAGGTTTGGATCTCTCCTGTAAAATACATTGAAGTCATTCATGAATAAAAGTGTGGCTGCTATACATGGGCCAAATGCAGCTGAGACCTGCCGAGCAGTGATGATGACTTGTTGATAAACACAGGTTCTGCTGTGGAAAGAGACATCAGAAATAAACACACAACTTTTCCGAGAGACCTTGGAGCTGAGGAAGCATCCATCTTTTTAAAATCTCATTACTGTAGACTACAAGGGCTCAGGCACACAAACAACAAATTACATCAGGTAAGTAAGTTACCATACATCAGCTGGTCTATCTACACACTCTGAGTGTGCAGCAAATACACCACAATTTGAGTTAACTTAGCCCTCATTGGCTTTACACTAATCGACAGCATGATGCTGCCTTGCAAAGCACAAACACCAGGAATGCCTCCACAGATGGTTACCCCAGGCCAGCTGACATGCAGCGATGTGCTGGGAAAAAGTTGCTTTCCTGTTATTCTGACACCACCTCAGGTTCTCTCTCTTTGATGCAGAAGGGTTGAGGACTCGGAGACTTTACAATGTAGGCACCTCCAGAGAAAATTGTTAAAGGTATCCCAGTGTGTTATGAGATATGGCAATTAGCAACTTCTAATTCAGAGGGAACGTAAAAAGCTAAATTGGTCAAGCAAGGCCATTTTCAAGCATCTACAATTTCAGATGAGCACATTGGTTTCGAACTGAAAAAGTGAAATCACAGAACATGCTGGAAAGCATTTTGTGTCTTAGATTAATATATCAAATGTAGGAAAAGACTCTAGCTGCAACAGCTACTGCAAAGTCAATGCAGAACGGCTCCAGCAGCACTGTTGGTATTTACATGATGTGTAACACAAGTCTGAAGAGCTTTTTTTATCCTCTTCAAAATCCTTTGTATAAAGGAACTCACAGCTCATTCTTAGGGCGCAGACCCTAAGGTGGAGTACGGTTACTGGAGCTTCAGAAAGACAAAGAGATGCTGGTGATTAATTTCAGGAAAATGCTTTCTTGCAAGTTGCAATCAGCTGCGAGGAGTCAGCCCTGTGATGGGGAGCTGGGAGGGTGACATGCTCGTGTCAGTGGGGTGCTGTGAGGATGGGTTCACCGCATCCTTCCTCGGGGCACACACACGATCATCGAGACCACAGTAGATCATTACTTCTATATCTAGTGCTCACTGTGGGCAAAGCCTGGATGGTGTGTAAAAAGTAAAGAAGGAAAGTCACCAACTGAATGAAAAGCAAGAAGGAATTTGCCCTTGCCATCAGGTCTGTGCATTCTGAGCTCTTTGGAGCATGAGCACGTTAACTACAGACAATATTGTGCTACAAATGCACAAAGGGATTACATTATGCTTGTGGGTCTATATAGCAGTTCTCCAAGAGCTGGATCAAAAGGGAGTGAAAGGTAATGGGAATCTTCTCATGGACTTTTGTGTCTATAAATGCTCCCAGGAGCGATCTTAAAAAGGATTCCTTTACTTCTCCTGTCTGGAAGGAAGTCTTGGTTGCCATGCATGTCTGCACAGTATGTTCAACAACTTAACCTATCTTCCATGCCCTCAGTGAGTGAGTTTATATGTTCTTTACAAATTGCCTTCCTCCTAAGAGAGTGGCAGCATGCCTGGTACAGTGGGAAAGGACTTAGAACTGCTAAATTTGAAAAATATATAACCTCTTTCTCTTATCTTGATATCACAAAGCATTTAATCAACCTGAACAAAACTTCTGCTTGTTCTCATTTTGATGAAAATTTAATATCAAATTGTTTGCTAAAGGCCTAAGCTAATAGAGTGTTTCCTGCATCTCAGTCACCAAACCCAGAAGATGTGATATTCAAAGTCTCTGTTTACTGCTTGCTTTCTGTACCACTGTGAGCCATCCTACATCTGTAATTCTTCTGCCTTGCTGTACAACATCTCTCACCTCTCACGCCCTGGCAGCCCCTCCTTCCCTATTCTCTACCTCACACTTTCTTCTTACAGCATTTCCATTATGGTGACTACTCGGTGAGAGCGGTACGGGGATGAGGCAGTACAACATTCATTTGCATTATGTTGTATGAAAAGTGGTTGCTATGAAAATTATCATGCCATAAACAGGAAGAGCGTGGCTCAAGGTGAACGATGCACAGCAGAAGTGGAAGTGTTCTTGAAACTTCTCTCTTTATTACTGTTGAAAGGTCACACACAAAAGCCTGCAATGTGCAGAACATGAAGGTGAAGTGCACTGCATCTTAAAATGACCCTAAACAACAAGAAGATAATGCTCTATGTATAATAAAACAATAAAAGTATCGTAAAGGACTCCAGAGATAAACATTTCCTATTTTCCTTCATCTGACAGTTACACACGTAAGAAGTAATAACAAAGATGGATGATAAAGCAGATGGACAACCTATTGTTAGCTGTATTGAGATAACCACAAGTGGGTTTGAGCAAAGGCATGTAGGACAAAGAGAAATAAATTATGCCAAATTAGAAGAGGGGTGGGGGGAGGAAGTCACAACAGAGGGACACCCCCATAAGCCACCAGCTGCTCTGGGGATGTCAGCAGCTACCCAGAACTCACTCACTCACTCACTCCATGCATGAGGTTGGCTTTAATGAAGGTTCTGCTATCTGTGAACCATGAGATTTGGTGCAAGGCCACACAAAAAGTCTGGCTTCAGTACTTCACTGCATCCATGTGAAGCTCACTGGCAAATCTGCACCAGGCCTTGATCTTTTAATCCACTCCTGGAAATATAAGAGGTTTAAACACTTCCTACTTTTAAAACTGTAGTAGTTTCTCCAAAGAAGGATGCATTCTGCAGAAGTGAATTAATCAAGGGACATTCCAATGCTACGAACAAAAGCAGTACAGCATTAATGGACAATCGTAATTAACTGACGATCATGAGCATGGCTCAGAGAGGCTGCTCTGTTCCTACCAACCTCAGCCAGGCTGGGATTCAGGATGGAACTTGAGAGAAGACATTGCTTACGTTTATTTACACTGATGGAAATCACACTGTTTGTTTTCTAGTTTCCAGAAGATTGAGACAGGTGCCTGATCCTTTCTAGTGCCAGGGCTCTCTCCCTCAGGCAAGCAACAAGCTCCAGAGGAACATGCAGGGAACTCCTTTACAAGCAACAGCATCTTTCAGCAAAGGCCCAGTGCCAAAGCCAAGTGTGCTTTAATTCCAAAGCAAGATTGAGTTCAAAGTAAATTTGTGACAGAGCGTGCAGCCATCCTGAGGAAGCTATTAGGACCTGTGACCTTGAGATCAATCCAGAGAGTTCTTTGTGGGACCGTCTGCCTGCGGGCAGTACGATAGAAGTGTTTGGCAAGCTTGCCTACAGAGGGGAATCTGACACAGCAATCAGTGCCGAGGAGATTGATTTCAAGTGAAACAGCAGTGAAGGACACTCACGTGCTAATAAAGCAATGCTGGAAGGGGAGGAAGACATTATCAACGGCAAAGGATTGTCTTTTCCCTCTGAAACTTCCAGGCAGTCTTTCATCTATGTCCAAACCACAGAATTGGGCGTAGCTGCAGACAGAGCCACATATAAACCAGTCTGATGTGTAGCAGTGAGGGAGCGAAGCCAGGGGAAGTGATGCTGCTTGGGATGATGGGGACCTGCACTGCACCTCCAGCATCACCCGAGAGGCTGTGCAGGAATGGAGGGAGCACCTTGTGTCACTCCACAGCCCCTTCTCTCTGTGATATCTTTTGTTTGAGACTGAGATTCTGCACAGCCGCCCTGCAATAGCAGTGGGCTCATGGCCACACTTCTCTTAAAGGAGTCAAACTAGGTGAGATGAAGTTATGCTGCTAATGCCTTTTTAATGACAGCTTTATCAAAGCAGTGGAAGCACAGATAATACCTGATTCAGAAAAAACAAACAAACAAAACAAAACAAAACAAAACAAACAAACAAACAAAAAAACCCACAAACATTATGCTATAATCTATCAACAAATTTCAAATAAATTTGAACTATAGTCAGTTTGTATTGAATCTGCTCTTTGCATCATTTGCCTCTGGCATTTTGCGTCCAGTGTGAGGAGTTTTCATGCCAGATTTACTTTATTGATGAACCACCACCTCAGCTGAAATCAAACAGGACAAAAGCAGGAGGGAAAGCCTTTATTTCAGGTGTCTGTGGAATATTTCAAGAGAAAAATGAACATTTGGATGAGACAGAAGGAAAAAAAAGTGAAAGAAGAAAGCTGATGGCATCTTCTACAACATCGGGTGTCATTTCTGCATAATGCAGCACTCAGTGATCAGCAGCAGTGCTATGGCTCTGCAGCTAAAACAAGATTTCATTACACCCCCACAACATGTAGTCCTTCGGCTGCAACATCCATCAGATCAATACCTTTATTTCTATCAGGACTTTGTGCATTTATTGTGTTACCCCTCTAGTATCTCCAGAGAGCGTTGTCTTACACAAATACAGTCAGCCCAGTCACTCTGTTATTATAATGAATTTTCCTGAAGGAGACATACGGTGCTCAGAAAATGGCCAGCACCACTTTCAGCCTGCACATTTCCTTCAGGTTTAATAAATGCTAGAAAAAAAACCCAAACCATCCTGGCAGCTATGAATTGTGCTCATCCCCCAGCTGTAAGGACCTGCCTGCTCTTTGGATAATCCATTTCCTCAAATTTCTAATAACACCTCTAAGAGCAAGCAAGGCTCCCAGTCCCCATAATTCAACAGTTGGAAATAAGCTATAATTTGCATTCAAAATAAAGCCCATCGTTCCCTATACCTCGGACACTGCAAGCTGCAAAATGAGATACACTAACTACCTCTGCTCCTGTGGCATCTGACGCTCCAATTAAAAGTGTGTCAGCACTTCTTTCATAAAACTCCATTGCTGAGGGCTCTCTAACAGCTGCTTAACTTTATGTAGCATAAATGGTCGCAGTCCAGCAGCAAGGATATTATGTGCAAATGGTCCCTGCTGTGTAGAAAATGAGCCTGGGAAGCCCAAACTGCAACATACAGTGAAATGTGAAATGTTATTCATACAGCTCTGGTCTCATCTGTCCATCCTACAGTAAGTTCTCTGTGACGGGGAGCGTGCAGGACACACTGCTTCTCTCAGGAGGTGGATGAAGACTGCTCTGTCTTTTGGGTTTTGTATCTAATCAGAAGAACTTGACGTGTAAAAGCTGTGAAAGCAGTTTACAGTACTTGAAAAAATGATATGTTAGAATAAAACAAGAGCTAAACAAGCAATTTGGGTCCGAAATGTATCCTACTGCACAAGGCTACACATTTTATATGATGAGCAGCCCACTCATTATTCAATTATCTCTCCTTTTTCATCTTCCTGTTCGCTTGGTGTCTGAGAACTTTTTATCAAAAGGAGAACACAGGCTGCTGCTTCCAGCAGAAGCTACAACCAGAATGCATCTCCTTTGCTCTATCACAGCAGTGACCCAACCAGCAAAGCACAGTGGGCTCACTTGTAGTGCAAATGCTCTGCAAAGTTAAAACCAAAACTCTGAGTAACGTTTCATGGGGTAATTGACAGCAAGATGTGAAAAGCTTGGCTGGGCTGAGCTGAAGCTGCATCACATCCCTGCCCCCAGCAAGAGAGGTACGATGGGCACCAAGAGCCACGTGTGCACAGCAGGATCCCTCCTAACGGCCGAAGGAGGACAGCAGTTTTCACCAGCAGCAGGAGAGCACCTCTGTATTTAAAGCAGATTTACCTGCTCGAGGGGATGAAGTGCAGACTCCAGGGAACTCCTAAGTTATTGTGGGTCATGCAGCAGTGGCATGCAGTGCCTATGCTGCCCGAATCTCTCCTAAAATAGTTTCAGATACGTTGAGGAATAACGCTCTAATCCATGTCTAGAAAATTATTATTAATACTATGCAATAACTGTGGTCTGTGGCTGCCCCTCAGACTGCTGGCAGTATCAAATTATTCATAAAGACAGATTTAATCGGGTTATCACTGCACTACAGTGGGAAGCTCGTGGGAGACACCATGAGATGCTGTGGGCACACAGGTGACCCACCTGATGCTCTTTGCAGCCTCATTGCTCTCGGTGCTTATGTCTGACAGCTGCTATCTCTGATTTTTCCCTGATCTCCCCAAAAATACT
This sequence comes from Odontophorus gujanensis, assembly GCA_013399175.1. Classification (NCBI taxonomy): domain Eukaryota; kingdom Metazoa; phylum Chordata; class Aves; order Galliformes; family Odontophoridae; genus Odontophorus; species Odontophorus gujanensis. The sequence goes on from VXAB01001210.1 coordinate 196,830, forward strand.
GAGATCAGAGCCAGCATGGGCTGCCCACATGGGGCAGGGAGCGGGAAGATGGAGCACTGCTCACTGCTGACACCGGGAGGGATTGGAGGAACAGCTTCTCCTGGAAAGGATCCTGCAGGATGAGCACGCAGGCAGCTTCGGGGATGTCATTAGTGCGATCCTGCCAATCAGCTGCAATGAGGAGTGATTAGCATTGCCTCATCTAAATGACTCTGGGACTGGGGAGCACTGGTGCAAATCAAACAGCTCCATTCGGGGCCTACTTTGCCACCAGGAACCTCTGTGCTGATGTCAGGACATGCCCGGCACCATTCAGCCTTCCCATCTTAGTGCAGGTGCCCACCTTTTATTACTCAGAACTAGGATCAGCTAGATATTTTCTATCTCTGTCCTGTAATGCAGCATCTACAACGCTTCCCTTTATGGCTAGTTTTCAAGTGAGAAATAGGCATTCAGGGGTTGTGGCACAAGTGAGGAGCTGGGCTTGTACATCCTAAGCGGGGCACAAGCCTGTTTGGTGTGGTCCTGGATTAGAACCTTTTCACAGAAGAAGTGATGTGTACCATCACTTTGACTCTGGCTGACAAACTGCCCATGTGGGATTGTATTATTTAATACATAGAGCTGGGTCCTTTTCACAGGGGCAGTCCAGCACAAAAGTGCAACCTGTGTTACAGAGGCAGAGGACACTGCTCCTGATTTCCATCAGTCCATTTTAAATGGCAGGTCTTGCCACAAAACCAAGATTTGCAGCACCTTCACATTTTCCCAAGCTGCTGACATTGTGATTTAGCAAATCTGTCACTTTCGTGTCCCTGAAACCTATTGTTTTTGCTTTACGTGTAAGAACTCCTACATTTTACCTATGCAAACTTATTGATACGAGACATGAGACCTGCAATGAGGCTATTAACAAGACACGAGCTAGGCTATCTCCATTCTGAGTGTTTAAATATTCAACCCCAAACGATGCTCAAAGATGGAAAGCTTGCCACGTATTCAGTCCTTTTCATCACAGAACTCTTTTGCGCTGATGATTTCACAGAGCTCTGCTTGTATGCAGGCACTTAGCAGAAGACCAATTGCATAACCTTGCTCCCCTTACAAGCATTCCCGAGGCTAAATAAGACTTTACCAGCAACAACAACACCCATCAGTTATCTAGCTGTAGTGTAAACAATGAAATTCTTATTATGTACTCAGAATTCACAGAGCCATTTCCATGGTAACTCTGTTTTCATGTCATATCTTTAATGAATAGGTAATGAAAGAAATGCTGCATTTACAACTTCATTACTAGTAAAAAAAAAAAAAAAAAAAAGCACGGCAGTAAATTTGAATTATGGTAGCTGTCATTTTTAGAACACGCAGAAGATCACGCAGGAATTTCAAGGCTGTCATTTTGAAGTGACAAAGTAAATACATGCAGAAAAATATACCAGGCGCTCTTGTTTTTAATTCCACTCTTCAGTTTGTTCCGCTATTCATAATTTTCTGATACAGAGTAAAAGCTTAAGCAATAAAACAAGGTCACTGTGGGACGATGGGGCAGGCGCAGTTGGAGACACGTTGTGTGCTTGTGAACACGTGTACCAATGCTGGTGAATGTTAATGGCTTGATTCATCATATTTTAATTACATAAATCACCAAAGCGCTGACTTCTATAGGTATTGCTTCCAGGAGAGGTACAAGACACATAACAGAGCAGGGAGGATGTTTGCCTGTGGGACAGGGCTGGAAGGAGCCACAGAGAGCAGCTCGGAGGCAGCCAGGTGAGCCAGACAGAGTGCCACACAAACCCCACGGGTATGGTAACCCTGCTCTGAATTACAGCCCCAGGTAAATCAGTGAGGCAGTCCTGCAGGAGCTGCCAGCCTGATGCAGGGTCTGACTCGGGGGAGTATCTGAATGCAAGGCACGGAGCAAAGTAACTTGCCTTAGTTAAGATTTCTGTGGGCTTAGAGACTCGGTTTCTCCACTGCCCTCCTCATCAGGATTACAGCTGTTGTAAAGGTGCTGCAGCCTTGCAGCTGCCTTTCTCATGTCAGTGGTGCTGCAGGGCAGGAGCAGGCACCGTGCCACGTCCCTCAGCTTCCAAGGCTCTGAATACTGCTTCCCATCATAAGCTTCATGGCAGCAGCCCACACCACAGCTTCACCACACTCCACAGTGAGTGGTTTATAAACCTCCCGCTTCTTTTCTCACAATGAATACATGGGAATCCGTTTCCATTAAAAGAAATGTCTTCTCCCACCTCAGCAGGGAATACCCAGAGGCTCAGAGCTCACAAAGCAAACAAGAACCTCCTGGAAGCCTCCATGGATGGTGACCCCACCGCTTCCCGGGCAGCCTGTGCCAGTGCCTCACCACTCTTTCTGAACTTTTTCCTAATATCCAACCTGAACCTTCCCTGAAACCCTCCTTATGCGTGTCTTGGACTTGTGTTATTCCTCAGAGCAGGCTTGGTAGGGCAGGATATGGGACTGGGGCAGGACAGGAGCCAACAGCTTGTGCCCCTGCGCAGCACAGGCACCCCACAAGGACACTCTAGGATGCCCAGCAGCAGCAGTGGTGCCACCTCCCAGCCACGCCACTGGGGGCTGAAAAGATGCAAAAGAAAATAGGACTGTGGGACAACAGTCCTGAGAACAGCGGAAAAGACGAGAGTGCAGCTGGGTGAACTGGTGCTCAGCCAAAGCAAAATTCTCATTTATTCTAATTTAGATCACTTTAAAAGAAATCTTTCCAAGTGGGACAGAATAAGCCAGTGTATTAAGTGCTACTGCTGGTTTGGAGTCACTGGGAAAGTGAGGGATGTGTTTGGGATGTGTGTTTGTCTGGAGAGGGAGATTTGTTAGTTCTTGAAAGCAGTGGTTTGGGAGAAACTCACATCGGTGCAAAGTCATTAGAGATGGAGGCCAGAAATGGTGCAGAGATTGAACTTGCTACAGGAACACTTTATAGCCCACCTGACCACAACTGAGCAACTGGACTGTGAAATGATTGAGCAAATAAAAAAAAGCAGTAAAAATGCTGCAGTGATAGTAACGGAAGATTTTTAACTACCAGAGCATAGGCTGGAGTCCATTAAGTGAATGAAATAAAGCCTGAGATATGCGAGAACGTGTGGCTTACGGCGGATTTTTTTTTTCAAGAACTCATTAAATGCCCCAGCTGTAGTTACTTGGGTATTGAATAACACAGAGAATAAATAGATCTGCCCCAACTGCACTAGCCTGGGTATTATTAAGAGCTGCACATAAGGACTGTACACACAAACTCATGAAGACAAACCCTGCGGTGGTCCCACAGCCCACAGCCCGCTGCTGTATCACGCTGGACAGCACTCCTGGTCCATGCTCTGCTCTTTCCTGCTGTGACCAGGAGATGTCATGACACAAAGGCTATGGATGGAGGCTGAGGGCATCAGTAGCAGCTGAAGGGGCAACTACAATGAAGGACATTTTTAATTTTTGAATTTGTTTCACTGGTTGTATAAAATATTTTGTACCAGAGGAACAGGAGCATCGCTGATGCTTGTTTTTAGGCAACGAGGTGGAGAGCAGTGACCTGGGAGAACCCATCCCAGAGAGACTGGTGGTGACAAATCTCAGTGTATGACTGCTCTTCCTCCTCATCACCTCCAACACCTGGGGAAGTCTCTGCTAACTCTTCAGAGTTCTTCAGAGAAGTGCTTCAAACACATGAATTCCCAATGACACTCATCATTGCAGGTCTGAGGAATTTGAGCAACTGATGAAAATTATGAGTTTCTTGGGTTCATCTGTAACTTAAAATTTCTTTGATGTAAGATATCAATCTAATTTCAGCTCTTAATCCCTATCAAGATACAGTGAACGGAGCTATTTTCACCTGGAAGGTACTGGAAGGTAGGGAAACACTGCGAGTTATTAGAGCTGGGATTATTTTTAAACATCTGCCAGATACACAAGGCTCTCAGCACGTGTTATCACTTCCATGTGACATCTGGCAAATGTTACAGGCACCAATCCTCCTCTCTCACACCTCCATTGAAAAAAAGGGCATAAAAAGGAAAGCTCAGAGATTGGGAGGGCAGACTGCACGCAGCACTGGCACAGTATGTGGGATGTGGCACCTGCCCTGCTGTGATGCTGCAGGGATGGCTGCATTTGCCAGTCATGGGCATTGAGGACAAGAATATCCTCTGTGACATCCTGTGCCATTCTGAAAGAGACCCAAACCCTCTGTGCACAGGTCAGAGGGGCGTGGATGAGATGAGACTACCCAGTCCACGCTTTTCCCATCCTAAATTCCTTGCACACAACCTAGCAAGATCCCGCGCTGCAGATGTTTCTAACACTGTTCTATTTGCAAACTCAGCTAGCGGGGCCTCCTGCCCAAGGTCATTTGTGGAAATATGAAACAAGGCAGTGTCAGGACAGCTCTTCGGGGACTTCTGCGGGTGACCTCCTTCTGACTCGATGCCTTTCCTTTTAATGCTATCCGTTTTCATTCCACCTGTTGCTTGTTCCTTATCAACCTTTCCGTTTTTCTACTAATCTCCGCTGCCTCCAGAGCTGCTGATAATTTCCCATGTGGTGCTATATCAAATGCTTCACTGATGTCCATAAAGATGAGACCTATTGCATTTTCTTTGTCAAGAAAATCAGTTACCCTATCAGAGAAAGATATCAGGTTAGCAAGGCGTGCGGTACCAGAGGACAAGAAATGATATTTTATTATACTTCCCATTTATATCCTCTTTTAAAAAATGACTTGATTAATTTAATAAAAGCTTTTAATTACAATTTCTCTACAAATAGCACATAAAGTCCTGCCTGCAGCTGAGACCCTCCAGCCAGGCTCTGGCTGCCGAGGACACCGCTCATCCCTTGTCCCCCAGATCTCAAGCACAGGAACCGAGTGTGCCATTCTCCAGACCCACAGCATGGTCTCCAATTAGACACACGTGCTCGTCCTACCCCATCTGAGCAGCCAGAGCATTGCTGCTACTTGAGGCCAGAGCAGCTCTTACAGGCTGGTTTCCAAGAGGCCTGGCTGTAGAGCTGCTGATTTTTGGGATCACACTTGGATTATTTTTACCATACCCATCTGTACAGTTGTCATTTCTTGTTCTTTTTACCCCAAAAGCACAGGAGTGAATGCAGACAGGTGCTGCTGCTTGCCCAGGCTTGTAGGCACTTTCACTTCCATTTTAGGCAGCTTTAGTCCTATTTCTGAGGCGGACCCACAACGTGAACCACTAGTTTCTTGCAAGTTTCCAATTGTTCCCTCTGAGATCTGCCATGCTGGTGCAATGCACATCATTGTTTGATAAATAAAGCAGTATGTGCACTCCAAGTTTCCATAACGTGAGGAAGCAGCGCCAGCAAAAGAAAAGGAGGAAAAAAAAATCTTGTTCACCCAAACTGCTGTAATACCCCAACAAACGCTGATCTTTCATCGCTGGGAACAGACTAATGAACGGCAGCCAGGGCTGCACAAGTACAAAAGATTTCATTCTCTAATTGTCAAAAAGCATTAAACGTCAACTATTTATTGTGTGGGAGAGGAAGGGGGAGCAGCCTTCAGCGCATCCCTTCACCAGAGGTTGTCCCTAATTGTCATGCATAGATTGCAACCAGAGGTTACCGAGCGAAATTTGTTTGCATTTATTAATCAAAAGGAGTCAAAGGCACACAAAGATATCATCAGGGCTCCCTTGTGCTCGGGAAGGCTGACAACTGAAATTCTTGATGAAGTGTTTGCAGAATGTTTGCAATCTGTTCACAGCCTTTTTACTTTGCAGGTGCAAACCTTTCTATCTGTTACATCAAAGAAACAATTGAAAATTAAACATAGTAAACATCGCCGTACAGGTTTTAATCTCCCATTTCTACAGGACAAAGGGAGTGGTATAATTAATTTCAAAGCGATGTTTGAGTTCTTTCAATATTCATTTGTGCACATTAGCATGTCATTAGCTACGTTTTAGGCACCGATCCTTATTTCCTTCCCCCACACACCTTTATTTTAGCCCTTTTGTTTAAAAGAAAGAAATAAACGGGAAAGTTGTACTTCCTGGGAGATGCCTTTCATGCTAAAGCATCCATGCATAGATAATTATCTCGCTCAATGAAATAGATTGGGGGAATAATGTATGGCTTTTGAGGTAAAGCTGTGCAGCAGAAAATAGATGAAGAGAGATAATTCTTTTCAGCGATGTTAAGAACTTACAGGGGCAAAGACACTCTCACTGAGTTTTGCTATCATGCCTCGTGAATAATGCATTTTATTATATCCATTGTGGTTATCTTTTAATATGTTAATAACACTTCTAACGCTCTTCCCCCCTTGTTCTTTTATGTAGTTTTAAAACCCGTTCTTTTATTAAGATGTAACAAATGGAGATACAATCAATAGATACTTATTTTGTTGGTGACTAACTGGTAGAAAGGTTTTCTTCTAAGTTTAATTTTAAGCACAGATCTGTTTGAACAATGTCTACAGGGTAATTTCAGCCATCTATCCACAGCATTTCCTGTAGCATTTCCGAGCTAACTCCTAATAACATCCTCCCCCTTAGGTATATTAATTTTATACATCCTGAGCAGGAGATTGAACAGTTCTCCAACAGACACGCAAGGTCAGCAGCGCTCGCAAAAATAGAGCCTTTCTTTCACTGTGCTTTCCTCGGGTCACACCGCCGCTCATCGTAGCCTGTGTGGGCTGGAGCTGTGGCCGTATTTGCTGCAGTTTAATACACAATTGTTTTCAAGAACCATTCAGCTCAATTTGTATTGAAAATATTACTTGGGAAACAATGAGCCTTTCAGACGTTTTGGCTGTCTTTCAGCTAAAGAGGGTAATTCCAGTGTTTGCAGAGAGGTATGAAATGTGCACGGCTGCGTGCTGGTCGGAAGGGATGGCAGTGAGGCCCTGTCCCATAGGGCGACCCAGACACCATCCTCGGGATGGATCCATTCCCCAGCTGGGGCTGAAGGTGGGAATGGTGCTGGTTGAGAGCCCTTCCCATGGGAAATCTCACAGGGTCTACAGAAATGGGACCGACGTGCTGCTTCCCACCTGCTTTGGGCACGCACCTTCTTCCCCCCATGGAAACCAGCAACGGCCTTAATGAAGCAGAAAGGACAACGCAGTAGTTCTTCCTTTGCAAAGCAGTTCCTCACACTACTTGTCAATATGACACCGAAACGTCAGAGTGCATCCAGGAGCACGTGCATCAGTGCCAGCCCTGCACACAGCACACTGCTGTCCATCGCACACAGCAGGTGACAGTGCAGATAGGGGCACTGCGCTGTCGTGTGTTGGCAAATTCCCACAGGGCAGTCAAAGAAAGAGCTGGGTAATTTCCTAATTACTTCATTACCTAAACTCTCAGCTCAGGTTCTTCAGTAAGAATACAGAAATGCTAATCGAGTCCAGGTGGAGCAAGAGGAGGTATTCCATTGTCATAGGAACCATAAGAATATAGAGTTCTCTGAGTCTTTCTGTGCTACCCACAGGTAGGAAGGGGGAAATAATTGCTGAACAAGACAAAAATATCTTATGGAGGAGCTCAGAGTTTTGTTAAGTACTGAGTTTTGCTAAATAAAGCATCCCTGTCCTTACTGGCACACATGTAGACAGTCAAAGTAGTGAACAGTGCCCTGAGCATTGCCTCCTGTACCATGAACAAGAATTTTACTTCAAAGATCTGTATTCCTAAGTCTGACAAACAGCCCCTGCTGAGAACCATCCATACACAGCTTGGTCTGGAGCCTTGCTACAGCAAATCCCTCAGCTTTTCTCTCTGCTTCTACCTCCGAGTTTCCTGTCAGGAAGGATGCAGAAGTTTGCACGTCTGTATAGAAAGACTCAATTTTCTTATATTCAATTCATTTTCACACAGAGCAGAAGCAAGCGAAATTGCCTTCCTTCTCTCTTTTTTACACTCAGTGGGGCATTGCTGTGATGAGATGAAATTAAATATGACATAGTTCTTAGAGAAACACTTAGTTCTTCCAAAACAAAAGGTTTGCTTCAGGTCAGAGATTTAATGATGTGCAAGTACACTCAAAGCCAAACTAAGCAGTGTTTCACACGGCCACGCTGTCCTCCAGTTCTAGCTATGAAGTTGCGATAAGGATCTTCCTCTTCAATTTACAACAAGAGAAAGGAAAACAAAGCCAGACCCAATTCTGCTGGAACAAAGCCCTGAGCATGGCCCCTTGCAGGAGCTCCCCAAGCAATCCCTGTCCTTGTGCCACCTCACCAGCCCCCAGCACAGCACGATCCACCCCTGCTTGTGTTCATGGTCCATTTCTGTTCCCACTGCTCTGCCCAGCCCCATGCTGCCCTCCTAAGCAGCACTGCATCAGCCCTCGGATGTGGCCCCATGCACACCAAGCTGGGGCATTGCAGAAAGGCAGATGGGGGCTGTGCTGTCCTGGGCTGGACAAGTTTCATTCCCAGTTCTGGTACTGTTGTTCAGCCACAAAGCTGGGTGTGATGCTGCACTTGTCTGTGCCTTGGTTTCCTTTCTCACCTTTGCCTGTTTTAGTAGCACAAGGCATGCTGAGCACTATGATTACTCAATTGGAGAATAGTAAAATAGCTTTTTGTCAAAGCATTGAAAAGTAACGTACCCACCTTAAAACAGTTATTGAAGATTGAAAAGTTGAAGGAGAAATAATTATTTTCAAAAGAAACACAACGCCTTTTGCTACACAGACACAAAAGAAGCACTAACATGTCCACAAAGAAAATGTCGTTGAGGCTGTGCTCACAGGAGCCACAGGTTTGTGACTAAAATTAAAACACCGAGAAGAACATCTGATAGTGAACAAAGGCAGAGATACTGTACAGTTAAACACTGAGAGGTAAAGCTATCAAAGTGCAATGAGATGCTACAAAAGTTTAGAAGTTGGGAAATAAATCCAATAACCTACACGGTAGAAACAACCCAGTCAGAATGGAAAGCATCCCCGTCTGTGAGCTCCTCTGTCCCAGAATTACTTCCAGTGTCCACGAAATCTGAAGAAACTCTCCAGGTGTTGTGGTATGTCTGCAATCGCAGTGAGGGAAATGGTGCAGGGCCTGAAGCCCATTTGGAAACGATACCCATTGCTTAAATGGAAGTGCAATAGGAGCAGCTTGCAGTTTATTTCTGGAAGTCGGTAACTATTCTTTTAACTGTAATTTTTAGTCCTTATTATTGCAAGCTACAGTTACTTGTAAGTGGGCGAACAAGGAAGGGCCTCATGCAGAGCACCGCAGCGACGCTGTCACATCACAGCAGTATTCATCACAGGATCTAATTTTATGTGTCGTCCAAACATCAACAAATCTTTTATAAAGGTATCGATTGTATTGATTTTAAGACATAGTGTAGCTCTTGGGGCAAAGAGAGAGGGAAGTTCTGCACAGACATTGTGCAGTGAGCAAGCAAATGTAATTACGGCCGCCTTGTGTTTATAGCACACTTTTGGCTGTGCTTGTGCTTCACTGAAGCCCGGAGATTTGGCACTGATTTCCTCAGGAGCGGGTTAGAGATGGATATAGGCAGAGTTAGAGAAATATCAACATCTGTTCTACCCATTAGGGAAAGAAACAAGCAGGCCTGGAGCACTGGGAGGTTACTGGTGGCTCTGGGAGCTGCCCAGGGTCAGTCACACAACCTGGGTCTGAATTCCCACTGCAAATGTCGTATGTTTCCACTATTAGACACTAACTTCTTCAACTGTTGACTTTCTCTTGCTGCTCAGTTTCATGATGTTTCACGCTGAGCCTTCAGCCTCGTTTGTGTGCAGAGGGATTACTGCTAATGAGAGCTTAAAAAATAAGAAATCCATCTTCCCCTACAGTTGGACTTTGAAAACCACACAGAAATCATCCCTGTCTCTAAACATACAGGTTAAGATAAAGGGAATTATCCTATTTTTTCTGCAGAAAGTGAAGTGAAGCCAGAGAATAGCTTCATAAAGTTCCTAAGTAGAGGTGCACAGTGAAAGCATGGCAGTCTGCTCCTACCAATTGCTCTAGCTGAGCTCAAGCACCTCACCCTGAGGGCAGTGTTAGCAGGGGTTAAGGATTCAGGGTGGTAATGTCAGAAGGAGCAGCGTTGGGAAGGGCTGTTCTGGGCATTACTGGGAGGGCTGACAGCATAAGGAATGTGTGTAGAGCACCCCATTGATTTTCAGAGGCACCTTCTCAATCTGTAAATGTTTGTGCCTCTTTATGAACCTGGACAGAGGCAAGCTTTTAGGTTTAACCTGGGCAAATGCCCTACCTTCAGCTCATAAATCCACCCTCACTTTCTCCAAGTATTTTCTACAAAGTGGAAATTTCTACTGTTTTCTCAGTTTCACAAGAGAAGCACTCCAGAGCTTCCCAGTAAGGGCATTTACCTCACTGTGATTGGTCCAAACTGAATTCACAGTGCTGATTTGAGATGGTAACTGATTTCCTATGGAAGTATCCTAACTTGGAGGCTTTTGAATGATCGAATTTCTGTACTGGGGGAATTTCCTGTTGCAGACTGCTAGGAAAAAAGGAAACTACTATTCCCCAAAATCTCCCCTTTGACTTTGGCAGTTGTTCTGCATCAAATTCAGACATTTTACTTCACAGTGAACTGCTTCTACATTTGAATGAATTCGGCATTCATTTTTTGCTTGGTTTTTCATTCTAATAAGAAAACAGGTCAGACTGGAAAGAACTATTAGAGGAAGTTAGCTATGCACTGTCCCTCATTTTCTGACCTGTCCAGAACATACATCATGCTCTCCCCCTGCCCTAGCAGGGTATTCCAACCCTCTGCCCACCTCCACTAAAAGCTCCACTTCCTCCTTAAATGCCCAAAACTCCCTATCCCATAAATAATAGGAAGACAATGTGGAAGTACTAGAGAGGACAATAATAGAATGAACTTCAGGAAGCACATGATGAGTATTACAGAGAGAAATCTCCTTAACTTTATTAAAGGAAATCATTTGCAATAGATTTTAAGCATAATCCTTCTTGCTGATTTCTAACAGCAGTAGGAACCAGTGAATACACCTCTCAGGTTTCAGAGAAGATGTTCATGAGGCTTTTTTAGCCTACACCATCCTGAGACAGCCCCTGCTGTCCCCCCAGCAACGTCTCAGGGCAGACTGCCTTTCTTCCAACCGCACTGCCACAAGGTGCGAGCTGTTAAATCACATCAGCACTTACAAATCTCTTCTAATTAAAAATAACGTGGATGTAAATGTAAGCAAAAGTGAAAACTGCTCAACATTTAATAAACAAAAAATCGCGCCTCTTTGAAATACTTCAAGAACAGCCCTAAATCACCAACTTGGTTGGCTTAGGGCACCTTTTCTGCCTTGTTATACCCTCTTATAGCCCACTGGGCTTTCAAGACTCATTCCTCTTTCATCTCTACCTACACTGACCACATTTCCCTAACACATCACACACTTCTCTGGCTGGGATTGTTCAGTCTGGAGAGGAGAAGGCTCAGGGGTGACCTTCTCACTCTCTATAACTGTCTGAAGGGAGGTTGTGGTGAGGTGGGGATCTGCCTCTTCTCCCACGTAACTCACAACAGGATGAGAGGGGATGGCCTCAAGTTGCTCCAGGGAGATTCAGGTTGGATGTCAGGAAATACTTTTTCTCAGAGAGAATAACCAGGCACTGGAACAAGCTGCCCAGGGTGTGGTGGAGTCCCTATCCCTGGAGGTGTTCAAGAAACGTGTTATACTGAGGGAATGGTTCAGTGGGAAATGCTGGTGATAGGTGGGCAGTTGGACTGGATGATCTTGGAGGTCTTTTCCAATCTTGGTGATTCTATGATTCTGTCATTGTTCACGTTTTCTCTAACACCACAGACAGAAAATGTGAGTGCAAGTGGACAGTTCATTACTCCCTCTTTCAAAGCACTACTAACCCACAGTCTTTATGTTTAACCTAGGTTCTAGGTTAACCTGATGTCTGCGGTGTATGTGAATGCCCTGCTAGTGACCATTTCCAATTCTTTCTGTGGCAGGGGAGTACCTGCAGTGCTGTGCAAGGGGCTGCCTCGGGGCCATGCAGTGGGATGAGGCAGCTGCAGAACCACAGAGCAGTCGCTGTGCACAAACTGACTGGCAGAGAGACAGAATGGCTGGGGTGTAATAAGATTAGTACAGTGCAAAGTTATTCTGTTGAGATAAGGAAGAATTTTAATGACTTCTGTAGAAGGTATCAAGCGATCGTTAGCCAATCCGCCCGACTTCCTGAGACAGCTGATTTTGCATATGTTGGATTGCTTTGCTTAGAGCTCCCGGACAGCTCTGTGATACTGTGTGACTGAAAGGGGAGATAAATCTCTCAATCTCTATTTTAATTTCAATACAATTGCCTTATTATGGAGTTATGATAGGAATATGCATGGCACTTCCCAAGGGTTTTGCTTTTCCCAGTTGCAAATGTCTCACTCACTGTTTGGGCAGAACGGTTCTACTGCTAAATTGCTCACAATGCAAGCTATTATAGAACAGAGGTACCCTGTGGGTATGATTGAAATTTATATGCAAAGAACAATCAAGAATGCCGAGTGCACTGGATAAACTGTAGGTAGGTGGCAGAAGGCAGATAAGCAGCCTAGGAGGTTTAACTTACAGGATCTTAAGCCATAGAAAGATTCATTCTACAATTTACATTACAACCGGTTTCATTTGTAGAATGAATAGCGGGAAGCTCAGGAAGAAAAGTAGTTGAGGTCCAGTTGAGCACTCAGCTCCTGTGGAAGTTGGGCTGTTTAGGATGTCTGCTTGCAGCACCAGGAGCTGACTTGCAGGTGAGCTCAATGCAGACGGGTCAGCACGGGCAGTGGGGCACTCAGCAGGCTGCTCCTGCGCACCCAGTTCAGCACACTGGCTTGCTTCCGAGGAACACTACATTTTAAAGACATAAATTGTGCCACTACAGAGTTCAGAGTGAATGTCTTATTTATTTCAAAAATACTGATAAAAACATGCAAGTGTTGCTCCAGGAAATAATCCATTTTCCTTCTGCTGAATAGAGTCAGGCGAAGATTTACGCATACTCTTATTCATACACACATATCACTGTCCAAGACCAGCTACGAACTAGACAGCAGTGCTGAAAAAGCAACACACCACAGGCAACCTCAGGGTGCCTTCTGCCTTGGTTGTACTTCTCTGTGACCAGAGGTGATACCGATGGGCTCATGGGCAATGCTTGCCCATGCGTCCGTGGGCTACAAACACTGTATTAGGTCTTACCTTCATTAAAAAGTTATTGTATTTTGCTGTATTTGTTTTGGGTAATAAATCCCTATCTTGATATAGCTTCAATTACTGACTTGATTATGGACTCGATTTAACCATCCCAAAAACATGTGCTACTAAAAGAAAGTATCCACAATTATGTAAGCTGCTAAAAGAGAAGAAATCTCCCAGGGTCACCGTAATTTTATTTAAGTGAAGTTCTGCTTTACATGAGCCACCAAAGCTTAGAGGACATGCGGATAAAGGTCTTGGTTTAGCCCACATCCATGTGTTATTAAGTAAAAATTGAGAAATGGTCATAGACAGGCTATAAGAAATTTAACACACTCTTAGTAAATAATTATTACTTGAGCTGTCAGTTGAATGAAACACTGAAATTTCCTTCAGCTTTCCAATAGCACTACACAAAACACTTGACAGGTCTCAAATCTCCTACAGCAGTTCTGCTGGGAACTCAGCATTTCATGGCCAGTGTTGTTTGGAGGAGCAGCGGAGCCACGTGGATGGGATGCCCACGAGTTCCCAACAACACAGCCCAGGAGGAGGCACGAGCAGTGAGCACAGCACGTAAAGTCACAATGAATGATAACAACAGGCAGTAAAATACCCTGGTAGAAACCCAGTAAAGGAGAAAAGCTGTAGACTGCAGCATAGACTGCAGCTAGACTGGCTGCAAAACATGGGCAGATTAGGGCAGATAGGCATAGTATATTCTCTATTCTTTATTAGGGCAGATAGGCATAGCAGGAAAGTACAACTAAAATGATTCTGTTGTACTAAATGCTAGTGGAGAATGTAGGAAAACCAAGCAATCCAACTGAAGCAAGGTATATATAATCCTGCAGTAAAATGATTGTGAAACAGAACATGGCCAAGGCATTTTGATGAACTCCTTTTGCCCACAGTTTTTGGAAATCATTAATGGAGGTGTAAGAAGTGGAGAGAGCTGGATGGTGCAGAGCAGATGAATGCAGGCGTGCAGCCCTACCCCACCCCAGCAACGGTGTTACTATGATTTCTCTCATGTTACATCAGAAGCCCAGCAAGAGCATCATAAAATGCAGTATGTGTTATTTCAAGTGTCTTTCAGCACAATTCGTCCTGATGCCTCAGCTCTGGGAAGGACTGCGACCAACCTAAGCAGCAAGGAGGAATTTATTTGCCCTTAAGGTGCAATTACATGCTGGGAACTGGCTCTTTTTTAATTCAGTGATCTCTCCCTTTTGCATGTTAGGGGTGATATACTGCTAAGACAGCAGCCCTTGTGGTGATCTGTTTGCTCTTTAAAAAGCTCAAGTTCTGCACACCTACGTGTTGGTTATTCACTTAAACCTCCTGGTGTTGTTTGGTTTTGTGCCACTTGTGCAGCTCTAGGAAAGGGAATGAACCTATTTTCTGTACACAGAAAATCATCCAACTGTCATTTAAAATTCCAGACACAAAATCTTTGTGCTGAGGATGCTGAAGACAAACAGGCCACAGAGCGGCTGCCTTTGTCGGATCCCCTGAGCTACCAGCTACAGAAAGATAGCCACCTCCAACTATTATTGAAATTTTAATACCAACAGATTTGAAGCCAAGCCAGGGATTGTGTTTCATCATGGGAAGCCTCCCAGGGGACAGCCAAAGGGTCTGCAGTGCGGATGGAGCAAATGGCATTGTAGTGGCATGGCACACCTGGGTACACAGCAACCACTGGTCACCCCAAATCATAAAGGCACTGCAGAAGCTACGCCTGAACTAAAGATCATTTTGCATAGTGGCTAGTAAAATGGTGAAAGCATGGGGGGAAACTGAAATCTATGGGCAAGTGTTTCTGTGGATGTGGATATGAAAGAGAGGCAATGGTTCTTGGCACTAGAAGTAAAGGTGAAGTTACTGAATGAAGAAAGATGCTTCCAGAAAAACAAAACAAAACAAAACAAAAAAAAACACACACCAATTGGGGTCATTATTTGAGATTATTGACTCAGATGTGCCTGTGTAAATCACATCTCCCAGCCAAGCGGTTTTTACCCAAACACCATGATGAGGAGAAAATCCCTGCTTTTAGGAGCTGGAGAGCCCCAGACCCTCAGGATGGAGGCGAAGGCTTCCAAGGAGTGCGAGTGATTCAATGGAGCTGGAAAGAAGAAGGGTTTTTCTTTCTGGAGTATGCCCTCTGTGTACCACAGGGGGATCACGGCAAAGAAGCAGAACCCAGAGGAAGGGCTGAAGGCAGTCAGCTCGGGTTGGCATGGGGGAGCACGTCTCATTCCCACACTCTGTTGCTTTACCTTAAAGTGCTGTATTTTAGCCATAGAAGAAATGTGCAGCACTTTTCATGTTCCCGCTGTGCAACTGTGGGCAAATGCGGTCTCCTAAATGGCAGCCACTGCTAGCAAGAAACGATATTTCTGCACTGAGACTTTCTGGCACAGTACCGAGCACTAGTGGGGGATAAGAGAATCAAAGCGAGAACTAAGCCTCCCAAGTCAGGCGTCTTCCTACTCTTACATTGCACAATCTGGACACAGAACTGCGTCTAGAAATGAAATATGGAATGGGGACCGATTGCAGAATGAAGTTTTAAGTGATCTAAACCCCAGACAGAAGCTGAAAGCTTGTAACTTGGATGTTTTTTGCATGCACATGGAGTGACGGCCATGGTTATGAACACATTTACACAATTTCCAAGAAAACAAAGAAGTTGGGAACTGAAAAAAGAGCCCAATCCTTTTTACCATTCAAGGTCTTTGAATGAAGTTGGGAATTTGCACTCTACCTTATTCATTAAAATAGAAACTGCCATCACTTTAATGAGCAGCCTGAGGGTGGACAAAGTGCCTTGAATAGCTACGTACCAGAGAGAACTTGGCATCCTTGTTGAAACATAATGTGGGATTGCAATTGTGGGATTTTTCCAGTGAATGCGAAGTGATCAAAGATAACGCTGCCCCGAAAAGAATTAAAACAGTGCAACATTGCATCAAGTTACAGCCAATGTCAATCATTACGCGCCTGAGTGCACAGGATCTTTTAAATAATGTTATAGACATGCTGTGGCATTCAAAATATTCACTGAATTTCAAATTAAAATGCAAAAGCATGTTCCCCACTCATCTGACCAGAATAGCGAACTCCAGGCACATCTTTCCAAATATTGCTCTAATGCCACATCATTTACTGTGGCAGCTGCAGGACAGGCTAATTTTATGCAGAGCTGGATGATGGGAGGACAGCCACATTAAACGGATTCCAAAAAGTTACCTTGAGGTTTGGTCTGGAGAGATGAGAAACTAGCAAAGACGGAGTTACAAAAGGTTGGGAAGGAGGGAACGAGTGGACTAATTGCAGCCTGAGCACCTTCCCTGCTGCAAAGGCACACAATGCAGAACTTGAACTCATCACTGTGTGGATGAGTGTTTCTGGCACATAATGGCAGATGGAGCTCCTCACTGGGAGAAGTGTAGCTTTATTTACATGCCAAAGGGAACCAGCTCCCAGCGTTGGGCTGCTGGGAAGCAGCCGTGGTGTGGAAGCAAAAGAAAGGGAACAGCGTGGCACGTGAGAGGAGGAAAGGCTGAGAGGACAGGAGCACATCAAGGGGAACACTAACCAGGAGTGGAGTGGTGAAATGCAGAAGTCTCTTGCAAACGTAACAGGAAGCTCAAAGTCACTTCTTAGAAAGGTCAGCGGGGAAACAACAGAGAGAAAAAATACTACAAGCTCAGAAATAGCAGCGGGAGTATTGCAGCATTTAGCCTCAAAGCCCTTATGAAAATGGCATGCAATTCAGTCTTAATGTGGGAATAATAAAATACTGTTAGCTAAGTCTTCAGAAACCAGCCCAGAGCAAGACAGTACACAGACGGTACAATTCTAACCTAGTGAAGGACAGAGCAAGAGAGTTTAGATCCAATGGAAGCAGGATCGATAGACTTGAAGGGAAAAGGTGCGTGTCACTCACCACTCAAATTCTGCAAAATTTATCCAACTGTGCTCCAATTTCCAATGCCACAAGCTCTTGGATTTGCAAAAAGAACAGATTACCCAAGATAGGACTCAGAAACTGAAAAAAATCACCAGATTCTCATGTCAAGCCCTGAGGACCCACAGCCCCAGTCAGGATCCTCCTGCCAGACCCCCAGAGCTCTCCCCTATCTACTGAGAATAGGATCGATGCCCGTGCTCTTCAAACGTCCATACTGCTTTCAAGTCTATGAGTAATATGCAGCTTCATTTTCCTAAATGAATTGTAATTACACTAGTTCATGCCTATAGCTCAAGCCCCGTTGTAGGAGGTTCTTGCCGTGCGAGGTATTGTGTCATCTATTCAGTAGGTCTGAGCTTTGAGAACCTATCTCATGGATTTCTTATGTATCAGCTCTTGAGTGATGGGCCTATGCTTGGGTATGGTCTTTAATTATCTAATTTCATTATGTTATTTTGCTATGTATACAATTACATTTGGTTGCATATGTTCAGAGCTCCATGTCTAGAATATGCCTCAATTTGCTCTTTGTTTATATGACAAGGTTTATTTAATAACACTTGCTGAAGTGAAAAGTATACCACAGAGTTACATGATTTAATTTAAAGCAAATGCTTAATTTAATGTTCTTATTTATAAGAAATTGAGGAAGAGGAACAAAAGGGCGTTAAATGAACAAGCTGTAGAAATGCTTATTTGGAGCAGTGAGGAAGCACAATCTGATGAGCTGAGCACAGACAGGGAACCAGAAACCTCCCAGATCTATTCCAGAGTTCACATTGCTCAGGTAGGTACCAACTTCAGCTGAAGCTGTCCAGCTCTCTGTCTGACAACGTTTAAAAGATCAAACTCCACTGTGTGTTTTGATCACTGAGGTCCATGCCTCATTCCGTATCTATGTCATTTTCAGCCTCAGAAGAGCAGAAAATGGAAGGTGTTGGATCTTCAGCTGCAACAGTCACACAGGCACAGCCTTTCTGTCAGTGCTCCTTCTCCAATGGTTTGGGATCATCTCTTTTTTAGCCATTAAGGAAAACTGAGCCTCGTGCATATGCTAATCGTCATGCAAAGGGACCAGAAAACATACTTGATAGTAAAGTCCTCAGAGCAATGATGAAACCAAACAAAGTAAAATCCCCAAACCGAAGAAAATGGATATTACCCTATATGTACAGGATAAAACAAAAACAAAACAAACAAGAAAAAAAAAAAAAAAAAAAAAAAAAAAAAAAAAAACCAAAAAAAAAAAAAAAAAAAAAAAAAAAAAAAAAAAAAAAAAAACACGAAAAAAGCTCCAAACAAATAAAATTCAGCTTCTAAGACCCACAGAACTTAAGACAGCCAGCTGTGCACAGGGGTTTCCTTAATGAGGCCCCTGATTGCTACCTGGAGCCAGAGGGGAGTGTTGCAGAAGCAGATGGAGGGTCATGGGAAAGTTTTCAGAACCCAGAAGCTCTTCTATTTACTGCACCTTTGAGAGAATAAACACAGACTGTACAGATCACAAGTTATTTCTGTATTTTCTTAATCTATCCTAAGAAGAGCAAATTGAATTCTACAAATGAAGCAACGCGAGTTCTTATTTTTCTTCCCATAAACAACGGGTTTTTATATTTAATTGCTTAGTATGACTTTACTACACCTCAGGTCACAATTTAATCTCTCTTGAACCTTAATTTAATGCCCAATTTAGTCACAATATGACAGCTAACAATTAAGAGAATGCCTGTGGAGCCACTTACTGTTTCATTGTATTGGCCACATACAGACGTCAGATACAGTACTGTTTTCCTATAGATCATAAAAGTTCAGAGCAAAAGATTGTGCCGCTCACAGAAACGTCTACTGTTCTCAGCAGCTTTCAGGATTAGGACTTTAATGAGCCATAACTTGTGGTACACGCCTGTATGTGCTGCAAAACCCCTAGAGTTTTAATTACTTAATTAGCAAAATGGTCTATCCTTCAGGTAGGACACGCTCCTTTTTTTTTTTTTTGTAATAGTTAAATCTCTGCCCAAGAAGCAGAGTCTGTAAGAAAACCTCTACACACACAGACCTTCTGCAGAAGTGGTCCTTCATCTCCTCCCCAGCAGCAAGATGCTCAGCAGGGCCTGAGGTGCCCCGGCTGATGTGCCCCATGGGTGCCCAGCAGCACCTTGTCCCCTCCTTCCTCCTGCCCAGGGCAAACCCACCGCTGCCTACACTCCAAACGAGGGAAAGTGTCTCGTATGGGTTATGGATTGCAGGGGGGGGGAAAGCTTTGTATAAAAGCAAGCACGAGCTCTGCTCTGTGTTAGCCACATCTGCACCTTTCCACCACTTGTGTGTGTGCCATACGCAGCCCAACTACAGCAGGATTATTCCTAGCATCAGAGTTTGCCTAGACCTCATTTGTCATGTGCTGGCTCTCCTAGGTGTGAACCTTAAAACTGAAATAAAATTATATGGCATTTGAAAAAATCACACCCCGAGTGATTTTATACAGTAAACTATTTATTTTAAAACAAGATTAAACACTGCACCTCGCTGAAATATTTTCTCTTAGCAGAGAGCGCTCAGATGGAAAATTTCATACGTTTCAACTGATTTTTTGCCTGAACGGTTTTCACATATTTTTCTAAAACCTGGTTGTGTCAAATGATTTATTCTCCTCTAACAATACGGTGCAAGTAGCTGGGAAGATGCAGGCACTGAAATGCTTGACGGCAGTTGGCCAATTAAGTGCTCTACAGTATTGAGATTTTTTTTTGTGCTTGCACATACTAATCCTTTTTTTAATGTACTGAAGTTCTATCCAGCAGAAAGAAAGAGCTAAAGGCAAGGCGTGCCACATGAGGGGTTTGAAAACGTACAGCTTCACGCTCGTATCCAGGGGAGGTGTAGCCAAGTGTGAAGCACAAAACATGGCTATGGAGAAGCGAGTGCTGAGGGCAGGGCAGGAGCCTGGGCAGAGCTGTGGGGCACGACCAGTGGACAGCATTGCAGCCAGGCTCATGCTGACCATGATGCCTCAACTAATGAGAGCTGCCTGCAGGAAGCTCCTCACCCATCTGCAGCGTGTTGGCAGAGGACACAATGCTTTTCCTGGATGGCTCCACACAGAGCAAGCCAGCTGCACCTTGCACCACTGTGCTTGCAAGGTGGGGCTTCTTCCACTGGCTCCTCTATCATAGGAGCTCTGCTGCAGAAACCACTAGCCAACACAATCTCTTGATCACAAGAAAAAAAAACAATGTGGAGTTATCTGTACAGAAGCAGTTTCCTTTATGATAAAGAAGTGGTTGCTTAGGGGATGCTTTCAAACGCTGTACAGACATAATATGAAGTAACACACCTGTGATACAAGAGTAGGGACAGCATCAGAACTGTGTAAGCACTATGTCTGCTAAAAGCAAAAGAATAAATAAATACACCTAGTCTTGGGTGTCGTATTTTCAAAACTGTCAGTGTTTTTGATGTTGTTAAAGTTTTTCAGAATGCTTTTCATTGAATCATATCACGATGCTTCTGCAACCATTCCTCAGCCTCACTGCTTAGCAAGTAATGCCCAAACCATAGCATTATGGAAACACAGAATCATTCAGGCTGGAAAAGACCTCTCAGATCCCCCAGCCCAGCCCCAGCCCACCCCACTGTGCCCACTGCCCACATCCCTCAGTGCCACATCCCCATGGCTCTGGAACACCTCCAGGGACGGTGACCCTGCTGCTCCCAGGGCAGCTGTGCCAGTGCCTCTGGTAGGCAGACCAGCTGCCTGGATTCTGGGAAGCAAAACTAAAAACAAGAATTTCAATTACAAAAACTTGGAGTTGAATTTCAGTACCTTCCCACTGCTCTCCTGCTTGGACTGCTCATTAGGGGAGAGACACAACAGTGTGCCAAGCGCAGGGAAGGCAGCTGAGCCTCCAAAGGCCAACGGGAGAGACAAAATGCTGCAAAGAATGCTGAAGTGATTTACAGCCCAGAGCAAATTTATTTATTGCTGATTACTTTATGTAATTCCTCTCCTGGTGAAGTTATCACTGCCTTCTCCACTGGATGCCAATGACAGAAGTATTACCACTTGTGCACCGTATCGAAACATAGCTGTAATTTCTCTCGCAAATCTATACAAGTCACAACAGGTTGCTGTGATTTTTTTCAGATAAAAACCTGCAAGAAAACTGTTTTCTTCTTGTTAGCCAGCTGGAGTAAAAACAAGTGACAGCCAGAATGAACAGACACTCCTGGCAATTTCAATGAGAGGCTCTTAATTACAAGTCACAAGAGTCGGGGTCACCTCCTTTGAGCCCAGTGCATTTATATGCCTCCCTTGGGGTCACACCATTTCAAGAAAATGCATCTCCTTATTTAGGCTTTAAAAAAGGTAGAATCAGAAAATGGCATCCCTAGATTTTTAAAGGTATAATTTGTTGCAAGTTATGACTGCAGCTTTGACTCACTAGAGCTGTTTATAATGACACATAGCCTGAATTCTGACTAATATGCGTAAGAATGGAGGGATATTTGTTAGCATTTAAGGACTCAGTCTTGAGGAGCTGTGCAGAAAATCATGTTGCCTCATCACTCTTGCTGAGGTGCAAATTCTCCCTGAGCCCCTGGTCGGGCTGTGAGGGCAGGGAGCTGCACACCCACCGCCTGCCACCCGCACCCAGCTCCCACCAGCAGCCAACAGAGAGGGTGAGCTGGAAGAGATTTACGATGTGACGCTGCCTTCAGGCTGCCTGTGCTGGAGAACTGCGTGCTGGGGTCCCCACCTGCACTGCAGACATATTCATTACTCGAGTGAGAACTCATCTGGTAGATCAAGGTATGGTTCTCTTCTCCCAGGTACAGGTTTATCAGGATTACAGCTTTGTCCTGGTTAGAAATAAAGGCTCTGTGTACGGAGCATACCACAGATACATTCGGTTAGCACAACAGCACCGCCCTCCCTTTCTGAACATCATTCAGACAAAATCACATATATGGAAAAAATGGAATTGCTGAGGATGATTTATTAATTGTGTGTGATGTGCCCGAAGGCAGACTGGGAATGGAATTCAAATGGATGGACACAGAGGAGGATTAAGCTGATAATGGCAACGTGCAATGCAATGTCTCCTCAGTCGCAGACGCTCATCACACGAAATTATTTTCCCAGCTGATATTTCCAGAATGGTGCAAATTGCCCTCTACTTTCTCTCCTATGCATTACAGAACTGAAACGCTGGCGTGAGAAAGCTTCTACACCTACCAGAGGCCTCCTGCAATATTTTTCTTATCAAAATTTGTCAACAAAATGCTCAGTGTCTGAATCTCGTGACACAGAAGCTCAAGTCCTTGGGCTGGGAAACTTGTTCTCTGTTTAAGCTGTCCAACATCCGCACTAAATCAGCTCCTTCTCATATTGAAAATGATGGAGGAGCTGAGGTAAGGAAGGAAAACTCCACAGGAGATCACTCTTTGGTTACCTGAAAATAAAAGTGGGGTTTTTTTGCTCGTTTGTGTTGTTTGTTGATTTACAGCTTTCCACTGTAGGACTTAATTTCGCTCACAATGTAGGAATGATGTGAAGAAGTGCTCTGAATCAGCCTGGCTGATCCATCAGATGCCATGTTGGCATTTCTTGCACTTTCCCTGCACTGGCCATTGCCAAAGACAGGATGTGGGCACGAAGAGGCTCCAGCACACCACGGAGTGTTTGTGCAGACAGGAAGAAACTCGGAGTGGGAGTCCAGAGCACATTGTCAAAGGCCGTATGTGCACATCGACTTCATTCCTAATTCACAAATAGCAAGAAATCCCAACCTGGTGACCAAACGTACAAGCAGCCCTGGAAGCCCTACATCAAAGCCCCTCCATTCTCTCCCTCGGTGGGGTGTACAAAAACTTGAGCCATTACAGTCCCATTACAGCAGCCCCCGAGCCCAGCACTAAGCAGCTTTTCTCCCAACCGGAACAAAGCAAGACCAAAGAGGAGTTTCATATTCGTCATTAAACCTGAAAGGAAATTCACACTCTTTGATCCTTCCAGGTATACGAGCTGGACCGCTTCCCTGCAATTAATCTGCTCTGGTGAGACAGAGGTGGACCAACGGCTGCAGATGCTATTAGACAAAGAGCTGGTCCCACTTACTGCTGCAGATGGCTGAAGCAGAATCCTTTTTTTGCACTATCAATTTAGCAATGTTGCCAAACCCACATCAGCTTCTCAGTCGAATGTTTCATTCCTCAGCAGTCTGCGCAAAGTTTGAAAGCTACAGTATGTCCTGCCAGCATCCTCCAGCAAGCTGCTCCGCATTGTTTTGCTTAAATGGTTACAAAAGTGCTGTCAGAGAGACACTGTCAACTGCGGCTTTTGTGTTTATTTCCTTTTAGTTTTTAAAAATTAAAAAAAAAAAAAGAGAGAGAGAGGGAAAGAAATAGGAACAAAAACTCCTGCAGTTGAAAGAACTGATTTCTACTTGTTTTATCAGTCCTTTTCACATTCTTTTGGCAAACACTGGATTTTCCTCTCTGCTATTGAATGCACAAGCGTATTCAATATTGAATAGACCTTGTTGACAGTTTTGAACCTGTTCCATAAGATCTCAAATGCACTGATTCATGGGGACTCGTCAAGTTCCTATAACATAACAAAGTCTATCCCGCCTCAAGGATTGTTCCACATCAGGATAATGTGAAGCTTGTGCTCCTTCACCTGCATGTACATAACTCATGGGTGGGTTTCCTCAGAGCCTGCAGTAACACCTTCGTATCTGATTTGTCTGGATTACTCACAGAGACAACAGCCCCTGACAGTAAAGAAAGTCTAATTGCAGGCAGTATTGTTCAGGCTCTTCTGCTTTCCAAAACACAAATGTGGGCTGAACATTCAACTTTGAAAAATGAAGTTTCATTGATTCTCTTATTTTAATGAATCCAACATTGACCAAACCATGGCACCGATGCGACTCGTGGTTCAAAGCCGCTCCTGTTTTCATACTTCATTTCAGCTCAATACACAAGAGCCCACATGTGCTGGTGGAAAAGTTTTAGGCAGCCCACAAACAAGAATGGAAACCGCTGAATCCAAATGCGTATACAAATAGGACCTGAAATCTCTCACATACATCCTCCCAGGAAAAAAAATCCCATAGAAACGAGCAGGAATTAAATCTATAGAAATGTAATACAGCTCTATGGAATTTCCTCTAATGGCCCATAGAATTTAGTACTGCAGGGAGTCCTTTTCGTAGCAGTTTTCTTCAGACCACTTTCAGAAGGATATAATTCTAACGAATTTATTTTTTTTTATAAGTCATAGAAAGCCAATAATCTTTTATTATGTTATTTCCATAGGAGTATTGACAGCAGTGGCTATTCACATTATTTGATAAAACTAGAGAGATATATTGATCAGAGGATCTGTCCTGCACTTCTGACACAGACAATTCATGTTGCTATTCCTTGTCAGGTAGAGGGTATTTTTTTTTCATTTCTTTTTTTAACAGCACCTGGAGTCCCACAAATAATTACTCTAATTAAATAAAATACCTGTTTTATACACCCTTTTTGGCAGAAACTTTGCCTTCATGCTTCCTGGCGAGTTTACTGCTTCTGCAGTATAAACATAGCAACACTAACTGGTCATCTGACATCTTCCATCGATGCACTGTGAGTTAAGATACAACCTCCCCTGGGGATTCCCAGCTCCTGGAATTTGTCTGAGCCTCCCCTGACCATAACAGAAGGAGCACTGAGAGGTAAGAAATGTAAGAGTGGTCTTTGGGAGCATCCTCTGAGAGCCATGCTGCCTAACAGTGGCACAAAGACTGGCTCCAAGCACCAGGTACTGATGACGAGGTTATTTACCAAAATGGATAGCCCTGAGATAAAAAGACACAGGTTTGTTGAAACATTGCTTTGAAAGAGGGGAAAGAGCCTCCTTAGGGTCTGAGGACAAGCACAGCACAAGAAAAGTAACCTCTGCTGGTTAGAACCTCTGCTGGATGGAAGATGGAGACAGATGAGCAGTCTTCCAGTGCCAGGAGCTACTCCTGTCCCAACCTTTTTTCCCATCAGTTGAGAAACGCCATGGAAAAACTTTAATTAAATAAAACCATATGCATTCTAGCATGCAGTTTGTTGAACTGATTAAAAAGTGCTACAGAAAATTCTGAGTCTGTTTGGTTTAGGCTATTTTGGGGGAGGTTCTCACTGGTGTTATCCCTGCCACCATCTTCAGGCCTATTCCATGATGAGGTTGCAGTCAGTCTTGTAAGACTGGAGGAGTCCATTTGTGCACATGGGAACCTATTTTTTATTTTTATTTTTTTTTTAATAAAAATGTCTGTTCTCTTTGATCCAAATTCTTGCCCCATTGAAGCCAGTGGCAAACATCCCAACATCTTACTCCTTGGGAGCAGGATTTGGCCCAGCAAGACCGGAAAGCAGCTGAGCCTTCCACCTCCCATCCCTGGAGATCATCCCAGGGCAGCAGTAATCAAAATAATTCATTTGCAGTTCTAAGCCTTTGATGCATGACTGCTGAAAAAGAAGATTTGTGAAAGCTGTGACAAACTTACACCTCAGCTTTCAGAAAAGAGGAAAAAAAATCTGTTACTGGAAAATTTGCCAATTTTTTTTCCCTCTAGCCCTTAATGCACAGCAATTCATTTGACCGTAAAATTATTACTTAAGGAAAAAGAGTTGGTAAAAGAAGTGTAATTTGTGGAAATGAGCAAGAAAAGGAAAGATGATAAATACAGCAGAAATATGTTAAGGAAAACGCAAAAACAGCATTGCTATATACTGCTGTCAAACTTAAGTTGAAGTCATAAAGGAAAAATGAGATGTTTGCATACACAGATTGTGCCGCCATCAGTTTTTGTTGGAGCTAGAAGAATATTGGCAATCAAGATTATCGGATAATTACCTTTCCTAATGCAATGAATTCACTCAGCTTCACCTTCAGGCACTTAACCGAAGAAAATAATGACATACATCCTCACGTTTAATGGTTAAACTCTATTTCCAAGAAATCTATTACACGTAGTGTCAACTAGAAACCCACACAAGAAAGTATCTTTAAAAGATGCGCTGAGAGAAAGGAATGATGTGTTGAAACATAAATAGCTGTTGTTTGCATCAAAACATTTTAACTTGCAGGCTTTATTAATACTAATGAAACTTTGATCGTCTTAGTTAATTACCTCCCCACCCTCCTTTGTTAGGATCAGCTGCAGAACAAACCTTCTCCTGCCAGCATCTCAGGATGCATTAGATCTCATTAAACATCATTTTTAAATGAACATTTCATTTAAAAGAGATTAATTTTTAAAGTATGCTACTGCTTGAAAATGAATCTGTAAAATTATGCAGTTGCTGAAGAATACATTTCCCTCCTAATTCATCTGTATTTATATACAGATAACTCCGAGTGATGCTGCTAATGAGGTTTTGATAGTCACAGTCCATTTGGTAGTGTGCTGGCTCACAAAGGGACTTGGCCAAGAGGCTGACACCTTTCCCATGGGATGTGCAAGCGGATCAAGGTTCGCCTTGGGCCAGTACAGAAATGAACAGTCACACAAGTTCTGCAAAGACTAAATTCAGCCTGAATCTGGCTTTAACTCCTTTCTACCCAAGACAAAATCACCGCAGCACAAAATGAGCGTAGCGAGCAGATGCTAAAAACATCAGCTGGCAGAGACCTCCTGCATAGCTCAAGCCTTTCC
This sequence comes from Odontophorus gujanensis, assembly GCA_013399175.1. Classification (NCBI taxonomy): domain Eukaryota; kingdom Metazoa; phylum Chordata; class Aves; order Galliformes; family Odontophoridae; genus Odontophorus; species Odontophorus gujanensis. The sequence goes on from VXAB01001210.1 coordinate 223,764, forward strand.
CAGATCCTATCCCCCACTATTCCAAAAAAAGAGTTTGGGAGTTTCACCTTAAAACACTCTGCAGGTAGTTGCTGGGGTATTCCAGGTGTCTGAATTAGTCACACCTTGCTTTTTATATGGCTAATTAGCACCACCGTTGAGTTTGTGTGGGAGGAAAGAAAGAAGGTGGGGGTGGCTTTGTAGAATATTTTGAACTGAACGATTTCATTATTTTTTAAATGAATAATTTTTTTGTTTCTGGTAAAAAAAAAAAAAGCAACAACAAGAAGAGCAACAACAGTCACTGCTACTTAAGATAAAATGAGGTTTCTGTTTTTAGCATGCAAAAAATGCTTGTGCTTCAAGACCTTGAGAGGACGATTCTTCCCACCTGCACGAGCTGTATCTGACGCAGGCTTTTCTCTATAACGTGAACATGGATGTCCCGGAGAACCAGAGAACCAAAAAGCTCAAATGCATTCATCCCAACTGAATGGAGGATGGCGTGGCCCCAGCTGGTGCCAGGGAAGCAGGGAGACTGATGTCTGCCAGTCACACCCATTGCAATACCTGCTCTGGAGCATGCAATGAAAGGGAATTTGTTTGGGGTGTGGGAAAAGAACGGATTACTGCAGCAGCTTTCTTTCTCCTGTGCTGATGTAACTGCTGACTCCCATAGGATGCCCATCGTGGGCCTTAATTTAAGGCAATGCTTCAGCACAGTCCTGCAGCACATGCTGACATTCTGTAACTGCTGAAGTCTGGCTGAAGTTGATGAGATTTAGGCGTTATCTTTGGGCACAACAAATACTAAAACACACACTGAACTGGAACTCACTCGTTATTTCAAAGTGTTCTTGTTTGTTTGTTATTTTTTAATGTGGACTGCTTAATTAGCACCACAGGTGCGTTCGCTGTCCTATATTTGGCTTCTCAATTTAAAAAGCCGATTTAAAACTACTGATACAAAGTAAAACAATTACTTGTTGTTTAATTGGTTTTACTAAGAGTCATTTTAAATTAATGCATGTTTTTTTGGGAATACATTAATTCATTTTAATTACACAATACAAATATTTATACGTTAGGCAAGCACCCATAAAATGAATATAGGAAATGAATAATGGTATTATCAGTTGTTAAATGTCAGTAGGAGTTACACGAGGAACGGACAGCCTCTGTCACTACTCCAGTCATGTTAGTGACTAACCAGTGATTATAAATAAGATTTCTCCTCTTCTTACGTAGCGTTGTTTTGGGTATTTGTTGTACAGAGTAACAATTAAGACATTTTGTCTGTGACTCAGAGCATAATTCGGCCCTATCAAAGTCAAGGCTCCAGTGCATTTTTTCACGCTCACCACCTACGCTGCTACAGATTACCTGCAAAGCAGAGGTGAGCAGTCCTGACAAGCATGTGTCAGAAACATTTTGTGCTCCACTCAGAAAAAAACAAAACTTGGCCCGAGAGAGGTAGTTTATCGGGGATGCTATGCAGCACTCTGGCTACAGAAATGCCCCAGTAGCTATCCCGGAGCTCTTATGGGTTGTGCTGGCAACCAAAAGTCATTTTTATCACACAGTTACTCGCGGTTTATGATCACATATTATCTGCATATGTAGCAGCATTATCTCTCTCTTGTGCAGGATTCATGGTGAGTGCCATTAAGAAGTCCTTTGGTTCTTTCAGGTAAAATGGCCACATTTAAAGCTTGATTCTGTGCACATTAGTTACTTAGGCAGATTCCCTTGAGCTTCCTACAGCAGAAAGGCAACCCAGATCTGGCCATTAAATTTAGATTCTTTCCGCTCATCTTATCCACACATTCAAAAAAGATATTTGTATCATTTTTCTTTTCAAAGAATAAAATAAAATTAGCTGCATAACAAGTGCCCTCAATCAGGAACAATATAAAGCCATTTATTTATTCTGAATTCTAGATACACAAAAGAAATAAGATGGTGAATGAGAAAATAAATGTGCCCCCCCCAAAAAAAAGGAGGGGGCGGGGGGGCAATTTTCCATGCGTAGTACAAATCGTATTCCTAAAGTGGCTGGGAGCATCTGAAATGATTATTCTAAAGGGGATCATCTGACAGTCCCTCTGAATACCCATCTCAGTCACTGTCTGGCAGAGGCTTTGGGTACCTGCACCAAGAGGCAGTGAGGCTCATCCCATGGAATGGCCTCGTCTTTAAGACAGTTAATGGAAAGGCTGAAGAATCACAGAGATCAATCCAATCCATTTTATGGGTGCATTTCCTTCTTCCCAATGGCTATATACAAAATTTAAGTGCCTCTAGAGTGCAATCCAATCTGCTGAAGTTTAACATAAGAATAGCCTCACCCCAGCTCTAACCTGGGTGGTGTCCTCTCTTCTAGGGTGGTCAGACCAGTAATCCCATTCCCTGGCTATTTGCAAATTGAGGAAGAGGTGGTTTTAATATTCATTAGATCCTCAGCGGGTTTCCTTTTCACGAGAAGATGCCTGTGTGTTTCTTAGAGGCTATAGGGAAGCAACAGGAAACATCAGGTGCTACTGTCCACCGTGATTCCAGGCCATCTCCGTGTCTCCATCTCTGGTGTGCTCATCAGACAGATAAGCAGTAGTGGGCTCTGCTTCTGCGTGCTGATCTAAGAATGAAAGAGTGCACTTTAAAGTGGGTGACTCTGTGTTGTAGGCATTAAGGGCAATTGAATTGACCTCCCAAGAAAACAGTCCCTCCAGGAAACAACCAGATTGAAAGCACTCTGCCTTTCTTCCTACGCTGCAGGCAGGCACACACGGCTCACAAGGCAGCCAGGAGAGCTCAGACAGCATGTCACTGCTGCCCAGCACCTTGCACCAGCTGGGCAGGTAGAAACCCTTGTATTTTGGTCCACGTGTCCTAGAGCACGTGCCCATTTTACATGACACCATTAATGACCACAAAACTGCAAAAATAAAGAACAAAGAACCCAGTCCTGGCTATAAGGTTAAGGGCCCAGAGCAATTTCAAATGATGTGGGGAATTACTGAATGAATTTATGTGTCTTGCAGGTCAGAGAGCCCTGGGAAGCCAACTGGACCGGATTGCTATTTGAGACCCTGGGCAGAATGGACTCAGGCCAATATTAATAATTGCTTTACTAGTGGTTAATTGAGGTTCTTTGTTTAGTGTCTACAATTTATAATTTAGAGGCCGAGGCATCTGTCATTTCCTTTCACAGCGAGAGTAAAGCACCTGGATGACAGTATAAACGTTTTCAGCTCTTGATGAAACACACCAGTTTTGGTTTCTCAAGGTTTGTAATATGCTTACTGTGTGCTGTCCAGAGTTTTCCTTGTTCTCTATGTCCTTCTGAAGTGATCAGAACCATGAATACAGCCTGGGTGACCGCCTGTCATGGGGGTAATCCCTCATCAGTGACACAACCTATTTTGTTTACCTTAAAAAGGAGAATGAGAACTACACACCACGGTTTTTCTACTTTACCTCGGCAATAATGGAAGAAAAAAAAGCCAGCACAAAACTATGCAAAATATTATCACATAAAGTGTCTAATTACTTTCTGACTTTACAGCTTTCTTCCACCCTAACTCAAAACAGGTGAACTTCGCGGAACATGAAATACTCACAATCACTATCACATCAAACATACAGTACATTATTCTAGAGTGGTTTGGGGGCCAAGTTTACCTTTAGCTTAGGCCCATCCTACAGAGCTCCATTTACACTAATACAACAAAACCCCAAATCAGGGAGCCGTGCCAAGAGCCGAACAGGAGGGCAGCTGGAGCTCTGCACTGCTGCCTAAGCAATACCTGGGATCATGCTGTTGATGCTACCTGCTGCAGAGCCTGATGTGTGGGGGTAGAGCCATCTGGGCCCCACTTAGTTGAATTTTAATGACTATCTATCAAGATAAGAGAACTTCAATTACTTAGACCTGTGTGACATTTTTTGAGGTCTCCTATAAGCCTCAAGTTCAATCTGTGATTCTACGATTCCATGATTCTATTTGCTCTTAAAATCAGCTACTTAGTTTTTGTTTTTTCTTTTAAATACCCTCATCAGCTCAGCGGTACTCTTTTATCCTTTATTTATGCTTTGTTTAAAATCACCAGAGCTGATAACGCCGAGCGCGGTTGGTTTGCACCTTTTAGGAGACGTGTGCACATTAAACATATTGGCAATATTTATTTATGCTGCCATCTGTCCTGTTACCCCCACGTTTTCCACAGCTCGGCCTGGAGAGGGCCAAAAGTCACCTGAGCATCATAAAAACACGCCCGGCTGTCAGCACAGCGCATGGCGGCCCAGCTGCTGGCCCAGCCCCAGTAATGAGGACCCCAAATCTGGGCTGCTGGTTGCCATGGCAATTGCAGGATTGCCTTCAACACAGAGGAAGAAGGCCTGGGGGCAGCCATGGGGCTGCAGGGCTGGTGGGATGCCTGCATCCTGCCCGGCCTCGTGGCTCCGTGTCTGTGACCTGTTCTGGGCTCTGAGAACAAGCTGAGCAGTGATGGAGAAACCAAGTCAGTGCACATATCTCAGGTAGGACTGTCTCACTGTTACACTACAGCACATAGGGACAGATATCATACAATCATAGAATGCTTTGAGTCAGAAGTGACCTCTGAAGGCCCTTTGGTCCAACCCCCACCATACTCAGGGACACCCACAGCTCCACCAGGTGCTCAGAGCCCATCCCCTGATCCTGGGTGCCTGCAGAGATGTGGCACCACAACCCCTCTGGGTGATACCCTGATATCATTTTTTTCATATTTTGAAAGCTAAAATGTTTAACTGTATTTCTTCTGGTGCGCAGAAACACAAAATGGGTCATTTAGCTGTTAAAGCACCCAAACCTGCAAGGTTGACTGAGACAGTCACTCCCACAAACCCAAAAGCTGAACCTATTTTAAGGAGTGGCTCAGATCCCAGCTTATCACCCAACAGCCTTTCAAGATCAGTTTTTGTGCCTAAAGGAAACTGTTTCCTGCCCTTCCCACCCCTTTTTCTTCCAGGCACACTCAGACATTATCTCTCAGCCCAGAATATTAAAGACAAAACAGGACCATATCAGACGGATTAGTCACACGTGTTTACACTGCATCAGCTATTCACCCTGGCTTGTCTTCAGATGGGTCTTAACAATAAAGCAAACAGTTACACTGTGTAACTACCGGAGTGGGTAATCAAGACCCCTGAACAAAGACAGAGGAAATTAAAGTGTTCAGAGTATGAGCAGCACAGAAAGCAGCAGCAGATGTCGTCCAAGTTGGTACCACTTGATGGCAATGAAATCACATTAGGTATTGGAAAACAGTATAAATATTTTGTAAGGATAGGAGGGAGCACAAAACACTATAATGACAAATCTGAGAATGCTCATTGAAAATAGGATCTACACTTCGAATGAAAAAATCCCCAAACAGCTCACACCTCTCTGTATGAAAAAGCATCAATGATCAGACCTGCTCTTGACGTGGTATTCTATCACTCATTAAATCCTCCACATCCAGAGAGAGAAAACAAATTCTGAAGGAATTCACACCAATGGTACGAATTTCCTTCTGTACAAACTAATAACATCACTTTTGCTACAGTTCTCAGCAGATGTTACAGCTTCAAATGCTCACCAGAACGAAGCTCTTAGTGCTAAGCCCTTAGGAAAATGTCGCACGAGCGATGTACTCCGGACAGCATGGTACATGTCACTTTGTGATATATCACTCATCTAAGTTGGATGGCAAACAAAGACTACACCGTTTTATTTATGGCTGGCTACTTAGTTTATGTAACTCACCATCGCAATAGGGATTTCTAACAGATTGGATTTTCGAGACGTTAATGTCCTCAGTGGCACGCTGTTGCTTCGTCAACGTTCACGTCAGATTTTCCCACGTCAGCTAGGACAGTCAGCACACATCTAGACTTGCAGTGCAGTTCCAGTTACAGGCGTTTGCGACTTGGAACCAGTTCAAAACATGCTGATCTACACAACCACATCCACTGCTTTGCTGGTGCTCCCCGCCGGTTCCGCTTAGTGCTCCCACTCACAGCAAGAGGCGACGAAAGCCAAAGCGCATCGCAAGGCTGTCCCATGAGGAGTGAAGCATTCCAGCAGTGTACCACAGTGCTGCATCCTGTTTTGGCAAAGCTGCTCGTTGGCAAGGAGTTGCTTCTGGCATGGTGTTTCAGCTAGTATTTTTCGATCAGATTGGGCTTTATGGCATCTTTGTGACATCTTTGGCTTCCTTTGAGTCACTGGTGTGGATGAAGTAAGGAAAATGAATCGACATTCACGTGGAAACAGAGCAGAGGGGTGGTGATACCTGAGGTTGTGGATCCATGGGCTTCAGCAGGTGGTCGTGATATCCATCAGATCAAAAGTGTGATGGAGCACTGGACCTGCACACAGATGTGGTGGATCTCCTTCTCTGGAGATGTCCCAGACCTGCCTGGATGCCTACCTGTGCAACATGGGCTGGGAGCTGCTTTGGCAGGGGGTTGGAATTGATGATCCCTGGAGGTCCCTACAGTTCTGTGATTCTGTAATGAGTCACAGCAATCTTGTTTGACACACTCAGCACAGATGGGAGAAGCACTGCCAGCTGATCTGCTCGTGGTATTTCACAGTGCAGCAGGAGCCTCTGCTTCCACCGGGAATCTCTCACCTGTGCTCAACTGCCCAGATCCGCCGGAGCAGCAGTGAAAGCTTCCTGTAACAGGACACAGGATGAATGCGTCCAAGTCACCTCTGAAAATCTAACACGGCTCTGACTGCTGACAACAGATAGCCCTCTCAGTGTTTCACAATGTAATCCTCATCAGTTATTTCTGTGGGAGGCATGCCTGTACCAAGCATTTCTCCCAAGCACAGTGGTTCAGAAAGCTCTGAGGGCTTTGGTTTGTTTGTGATTTTTGTTCCTCTTCTTTCATGTTTGTTTCCTATTTCACAGAATACAAAGAAACTTTAACAAAAAAGTTTTAAAGTGTTTCAGACAGAGGTTGTTCTTCCAATACACAGCCTGGATTTGTTATAGTAAATGAGAGCTCTGTTTCATTCGCTTCACAAAGACACAATTCTGACTTAGCTCCCAGCTCGGATATTAAAAGTTAACTTCAAATCCCTTCATGAAATGGATGTTTATTCTTTTTTATTATTATTATTATTTGCAATTTTTGGCATTGGGTTATTTGTTTTATATTTACTTTTTCCCCACCATAGCTATAATCTCCTCTTTCAAGATAGTAAAGCGTTCTCTAATTTGCTTTTATTCTGCACCATACACTCATTGCACCTCATAACAGAGCTTCAAAGAGCTCCCATTCTACCAAAAAGTTCCTACAGAGGCTGTACTTGCTATAAAATATGATGAAATTAGTTAAGCAATACGATTCCCCAAACACACATCTCCGACATCAGTCTCCATGACTCTGTATTAAAGGGAGGCATCAGTCCATAATAGGACCATATACAACAGGGAGTGATGTGATCAGAGCGTGTCCTACTGAAATACTTGCTCTTATGAAGTCCATGAATATTGCTTTTAAGTGTAAAAAAAGTAATCTATTCTGGAAAGAGGCGAACAGAAAAGGGGAAAGAACGCTCTCTGATCTCCTGAGCTGAGCTCTCAAGACATCAACGACTATGCCCTCATTTATAATCTCCACTAATTTACTGGCTGCCCTAGAGACACACTTTGATCTTTGGGAAGATCTGCTATATCTATCTGCTTTGCAACAGCCAATCAAAATGGTAACACCTTGCAATAAAGTGGTCCCAATAACACAGTCAAAGCATCTAGGCTCCAGTTGACGAAGGCAGGTGCCACCTTCCAGTCTATATTCACTCATCACTACCATGGAAGCCTTGGCAATGGACAGCAGGTTTTGTGGGTGAGGTCTTTCATCTGCAGAGAGATGTGCTGTGAATCTCAGCATTTATGGTTCGGGGTGGCTGCTGCAGCCTGAGCTCCTGGTGGGAAGGAAGCATTGCATGCTTCACACCGTGGGCAGTTTGCTTCGTTACATGAAACCTAATCTCTGGTGGAGTTAAGGTGCTCTGCACTGCTTGCAAATAAGTCTGGAACACTCAAGTGCAACTCACAAAAAGGTCCTGTAACTGCCAGATATTTTTTAATATTTTGTCCTAAATAATGATTAAGACTCTCAAACAAGCTCTTAGGATTAGCCAAGATTATAAATGATACCAAGCTGTAAAACAATAAAAATCAAAGCCAAATTTAACAGCATTATTTAGCACATGGTACAGGTAGAGGAAAGATGGTAAACCAATTCAAAGAGTTAGAAATCCCCCATTATGGCTTCTGAACCTACAGATCCTTCCTAAAATTTCAAGATACCATGGGCAATAGCAGGAAAGAAGTCAGGGATGCAGGAAACCCCATGGGAGACATTTTTCTTAACTGTATCTACACTTCATTTCACTAGAATAAAATAGATTTCTGTAGAATTAAGAAAGCAGAATGAAGCATGGCCAGAAAGCAGAGATCTTTGCAATCCCTCTCTGCAGCCCAAGGCCATTCTGGAAGAGCAATCCAACAGAGAGCAGAACCTAGGACAGTACATCAGTGTAAGCCTGAGTTTACCACTTTGAAACTGAGCTCCTCACTCAGCACACTCACAGCAAACTGTTCACTTGCAAGGCAGTCAGCACTGAAGCACAGAACAGAACCAACAGATTTACTGAGGTCTTCTCTGTAACACTGCAGGCATAGTAGCCACATTGGTTCCTTCTCACTGGAAAGCCTCTCTTCAGTGCCAGCAATGAAGCAGTGTCACCATATGGCACTCTACCTGCCTGCACTTGTTGATGCATGGCTGTGAGACAGCACATGCACAGCATGGGAAAGGAATGAATACACATCTGGGTGCCAAAAAGCTTTTATCACAGCACTTGCTTGGGGAACTGTCTTTCCCACTGTGCAGCCAGATACACAAAGCTGGAAATATGACCATAACTATGTGCAATAGGAAATATAAAGCTAAGGGAAGGAGTGGAAATATGGTAGCGTTGGGGTATAGGGAACTGGAAGCACAAAGGCACCACCTGTCCCAGAAGAAGCACGTGTCCTTGAAGGGGTGAAATAGAAATACGGGCCCTAGGAAAGTCTCTTTGCAGCAGCAGAGAAGGCCACTGCTCAATACAAGCTTTATGCACCTATATAAATGCACAAATAACAAGTGCATAAAGGTGGCTTCACTAAAATCTGTCCACATGGAAGCTCGCTGCAAGTAAAGGGAGTGAGAAAAACCACAGCTATTGGAGAGCAGAGGAAGTGGGGTCGTCTTTACTGGCGGAGGTTTGCTGTGATTTCCCTGCAGGCCTTCTGCTTTCTTGTAAGTGTCTGTGACCAAAATTAATGACCAGACAGCCAAAGCTAATCACTCACACCATTTTCAATAAGTGAGCCATTCATACCCATTACAGATGATGCCTCACATTTATTCTGAGCCTTTCATGCTAGGAATATAAGTGTTAGTAAAACTACAACACAGAAACGGGACCCAAACCACTAACATCATTAGAATTAACGATTACTATTACCCAGAAGGAAGCCCTAGACCAAGCTCCAACGCATACAGTCATTTCATCATACAGAGAGAGAGAGATTCTGCAATGCCTGCCCACAGCAAAGCAGAGGGAGGGAGAAAGCTGATGAGATCAAACAACAAGCAAGGAGTGCTTAAGAAGGTAATATCTAGCTCTAGCTGCAAGAGGTGGGCATGTGAGCTTCAGCAGAGATGCTGGTGATGCTCGTTTTGGTTGGCCAGTTTATTGTGAGATTATGACCACAAACTGCCTATGCAACAACCACAGAGGTCACCTTAACCACCACAGATCGCCCAGCAGTACAGAAAACACTGAATGTGGGTGTCCTGGAAATAGGAGCAAAGTCTGAGGGCAGAGTTGCGTCTGGGACAGCTCTACGAGGAGCAGAAAGAAAAGAAGACGAGCATCTGAAGCAGAAGGACAGGAAGCAGGGGTCCTGTTGTAAATCCACTCACCCTGCTCCTCCTTCCTTGGTGTCCCCTCAGGATCCCACTGGTTTAGGGTTTGCTGCAGCGGGCTGTGCCCACCCATCTCTGCTTGAGACAGCTGCCTCATCCTCCTGCCTCGCGGGGAGCCTGGCTCGGAAGTACTTTCAAGATGTCATAAAAATAATTGATTCAATACCGTGGTTCTACTCGGTCTGATCAGTCTGACAGACATTACAGCGTGGTGTACTCCGCTGTGTAAGTTGCCCTGGTAGGAAGCCAGGGAAATGATGATCAAATAACTGAAGCACTCTGGATTGTACTAATGAAACACAGTAGAACTTGATCTTGTAATTTGTCATGGATAAGTTAACTATTTTTTTTCCATTCATACTTCATCTTTGTCAACTGCCCGCTCCGGGAGGGCTGAATCTCCGTGGCTGTGGGTGAAAGAGATGAATTTATCCATTCTGGTTATTTAATAGGATGCTCAGATTCAAATGCGTTGATGTTTTGATTCTTTTAAGATGCCGGTGTTCCAGGGTGAACATAGGAAAATTGAGCCAAGGCTGATTTGTTCATGTCCTCAATGGAGCACACACAGGAGACTTTTTCCCACGGCCCCTGGGCCACTCCGATCCCGTTTTTGTGCCCCAGGGCAAACATTTCAATGCTGTCACAACTTCTTCCTCAACTTCGCGACACCATATTTTTACTCACAAGAAAATAAACAAACCTAGAGCTGCAGTTCTTTCCTTCCATCCCTAAGAAACCTTTCTCTCTGTGAGTTGGCCCTTTGAGATTCCAGAGTACTGAGTTAGCATGCTGAGCACAGACTGAGACATGGGCTGCAGCCTCTCAAGTGCTCCAGGAAAACCCCCCATCCCACCAAAGCCATGTTCAATGGGGAAACCAATTTGGAGTGTAAGCTGAAGAGTTTCAACTTTTGCTTTCAATTGTATTAAATATTCATGTTTTCTAGGCAGAAAGTTTTCTATTTCTGCCTTGCTTCTCTACACCCCTATTCTGGAATTTCAGACACCTCTGGTGAGAAAATTAAATCTCTGCTCTAAAGTTGGGAGGGAGGAATTGAATGCCATTTGCTGAAACAGGTTTCAAACCAAAACGGGAGCGTGGAACGCGCTTCTTCCTCATAATTACCATGGAATCTGTACAGAAGGAATCTGACACAATCAACAAAAATACGAACGAGAAGAAATGTGTGCTAATGAAATATCATGTGCTTGGAAATGAGACAGATTTCAAGACAGCTCAAAGGAGGCACAGAACACCACTGGGAGTGGGAAATTCCAGCTGCAGTTGTGCTGTGAGCTCAGCAGAATTGACACTGGCACTGAGAAAAATGTCATCGCATAAAGCAGTAATATGTCGAATTAAGAAAACTTTTGGAAAGCAATACTAAGGGTTCTATTCCTAAATGGATAGTCATGTTTAATTAGGTTTAAGAGAAAATATGGCAAGGGATCCTCACACAACAGAGCAGAGTGCTGTTAACTTTGGCTGCTTCCTGAATTTTCAATGAGATCTCTACAATAAAAATCATTTTGCCGTGGAAAACATTAAGGAAAAACTGCCTTCCTGGTCAAAGAATGCCCCCTTTTGGAACATCCCAACTGTACAGACTGTAGGTACTCCTCAGGGCAGCTCTGGGCACCCTGTTCATGGGTAGAGCATCTTACACCAGCTTGGAGGACCATGCTGTGTGCCTTAAAAATGGAGTTCACTTTATGTCCATAACTCATGAAGGTATTATATGCACAGACCAATGTTAACTAGTACGATTTAGCATCTGCCACCCTAAAATCAGTGCACTAAGCCAGTTGTTTCTGCCACTTGCTTTTTCCAACCAAATTTATAATTCATTTCTAACTATATTGACTTTTCAGCGTGGCACTGAGCTTCATTTCAAAAGCAGCAGCTACTAAAAGTTAATGATCCAAAAACGTTACTATTTTAAGCCTACATTGGACCAACCAATCACTTCTAACCAGGGAGGAAATGGGTCTGCTTTACAGCCCTGCAAGAAATGAAATGCCTGGGGCTGCAGCAGCCCTATGTTCCAGCTGCCCCATCCCTGTTGCCCCTGGGCAGCATGAGAGGTAAGCAAGAGGTAACCTTGATGGGTTCCCCTTCACACATGAAACACAAGCTCATCTCACTGCCTAAGCAGAATCTGCCTTTCTTCAAGAGCTGTTGCAAGAGTTTTCCTCAGCATCTGCTTACAAAACCCTACAGCTTTTGTCAGCCTGAGACTTGAAGGCAAACGCACTCCTGTGTGTTGTAACTGTGAAAACTCGACAAGACCTCGGGCACCCTGTGATGTCCCCAGTAAATATGAAGGCTGTCAGTGCCACAGGAGCTGAGCAGGGACAGCACTGCTGCCCCACTCAGGGCATTTGCAAGCAGGTGGCATTCCCCGTGTACCTCCTCTGTGCCCATGCCCACCCCACGCAGGTGAGAACTTCCATCCTTGGACATCTTACTCTGGGGAGAGCTGCTCAACAAAAATAAAGCACGGAGAGGAGGGGGTTTTGGCAATTGCCTCTGGCCTTTAAGGGAGGGAGGATGACTGACAGATGAGGCAAGAGTAAATCCCTGAAGACAAATCTCAAATCTTGGTACTTTGACCTTTAAACAATACGAAAAGCCTCAATAAACTTGAATTCGGGATTTAACTTCTGAGGAGCTTCTCAGACCATTTCTGATCTTGGGGTTCAATTTTACAGCATGCCTTTTCAGCTCTGTTTTGCTCCTGGAAAATAAACAAGTACAAGTAGAGAGAGAATTCCGAATAGGCAGCAGCGTGGGCACATCCCAGCAGCTGGAAAAATGATGCTTAAAATTAGATAACCTAAGTGGACAACATAAAGCATGGGCTGTTCTTTCTCATTTGGGCTCTTTTTTTTTTTTTCCTTTTTCTTTTTCCTTTTCCTTTGAAGTGCCACAGATTGAGCCTTTATTCCAGCACCACACTCCCCTCACGCAACCCATGTCCATTTGCATCTTTTAGGAAATACTGCAGAAACACATTAACACTGGAATTAAGTAACTGGCACTATTTGTTGCCCTCGGTTTTTGAATCCTCGTTGACTTCTATTATTTTCTCTCCCTCCCCTCAACAGAACAAGATAATTAGACAGAAGCGAGTAAGAAGTACAGAGCTAGAAAACAGAAGAGGCTGACATGTGTAGAACATGCTGTCAGCCATATGGCATTCTATATATATTGTTACAGATGAAAATTGTACCACACACTGTGCTGTACATTAACACTGGAACGGTATACAGTAATTCCTGGGCACAATCTGATACTATTCACTGTGTTGGCTAATAGATTTTTGAAGTTTTCTCCGTAGCATTTTATTTTAAATGACAGTGTTTTCTATTAATGGGTGGGCACTGTCAGTTTGTTGACCCCGGTTGGGAAGGATGTCTTTTTGTTCAAATGGCAGCCATCATTTCTGTGAAGTGATGCATGTAAAAAAGCCAGTAAATGCAATTCACCTCACACGCGGCTGTCACTCAATTTGACATCTACATGTTGGAGTATTTTCTCAAAGTTTTCTCCATGTGACCTGCAAGTTAAAGATCAGGGAGGTTACCTTCATCCAGCCCATCCATGTGTCAATCATCCCCACCTAAAAATGAAAGTTACAAATAAACTGCAGCTACTATTTATACTCTGCTGCCTGTCCCATCTTTTTCCCGTCAATCTTGCCGTTTCTCATTATAGCTACACCATACCTCCCCCAGCACTTCTTCTTTGTGTATCCCAGATTAAGTTTCTTTGTTTTTCTGCTGCTGTTCTTCTGAGCACATAAAGTAATTAGTGCTTTAGCTCTCCTTATTTTTCTCCCCGTGATAACTTTGAAAAGGAACTTACAAAGATGTTAGCACGGTCACAAACCAGATACAAACCCCTTCTGTGCAAGGGCTGTTCGAGCAAGACAAGGGACCCATGAGAATGCAGCGTGGGGATCTGGATGCCACTGTGAGCACCTTCTTCCCCCAAAAGTTCCAATTGCAAAGGATTCGTGTGCAAGGGACCTGAGAAAGAAAGAACTTATCACTGCACTGATGTTAAATTTGACCCTAAGTGAGAAAACAGTGTTCAATACCTGGAAATCCCCACTGTTTAAATTCCCTGCCTGCTGAGGTGCTAAGTAATAAATGTGTTTGCCTACACTGTCAGTGTATTATTGTCCCCATCCATTAGAAGTGAGTCCTTTATACATGCAGAAAGTTGCCACACAAACAGAATTACACCAAGGAAAAGAAAATATTACTGAAAACCAGCTCCCTGAAGGATATCTTATACAGCTTTGTCCAGCCTAATGCTAAGTGGCTTGCTGTCAGCAAGGCTTCCCGCTCTTCCCTTAGGAGGCTGCTCCAGTTTATTACCTTCAACATGGCCAGGGAAGCCAAAGGCAAGAGAATGTTTTTTACTTGTCTCCAAAGAATTGTATTTCTTAGCACCATCTTCTGCGAAGTGCTGTGCCTGGTACATGAAAATAAGCCATTCCAGTGCAAAGAACAGAAAATACTTTTTGTCTTGAGTTGCTATTTCAGGTGACAAGTGACAGGTCACAAGCAAATAGCCTGCAGATGTACCATGGAAGGTTTTGACTGGCTATCAGGAAGGATTTCTTCATGGAAAGAGTGGTTAGGCATTAGGATAGGCTGCCCAGGGAGATGGTGGAGTCCTCCAGTCCCAGAGGTGTCAGAGAGACTTCTGGATGTGGTTTAGTGATCATCTAAGGAGGATGGTTGGACTTGGTGATCTTGTAGGTCTTTTACAACCCAGATAATTCTATGATAATGCCAGGGTGTTGCTCTCACTCTCCTTCTCTCCTGCTTCATCACATTTTAAGTAATTCCATAGTAGAAAAGACGCAGCACAAATGCATAAAAAATGGTTTGATCCAACCAAGTATTCCTCTCCACCATTTCAGTCTGGCTGCCAAAGTGGGGGCAGGGAGGATGTCACCCGGGTAGGAGCACACTATACTCAGGCTGCAGTTCTGCAGTGGGTCCCAGCAGATAAATATCTCTGAACCTGCCAGAAGGAGCTCACATCCTGCAGGACAGAAGACCCTTTGTTCATATGGCAGGGTTGCCCTGTAGCTGCACATAGCCCCAGTTCTGCTCTTCATAATAATCAATAGAAATATCGTCACCTTTTATCTCAGAGCACCCAAAGAGAGGCTCTTTTTACTTGCCCTTTCCCCAGGGCAAGAGCTGTCCCAGACTTCCACCCTCCACAAGGTTGTGACCTGCATGAAGTTAAAACAGTTCCACTTGCTGACCCTGCAGGCATTTACCACAACTCCATCACATCACTGGCATGCCATGGCTACCTCACTGGCTCACCTGTGCTTCCCTATCCATGTCAGAGGACAGGTTGCAAGGAGCGCAGCCTCATTAATCCTTAGTGTTGCTCATTCACACAGCTACTCAGAACAATCCTCGTTCTTTCTTTGTCCATTCCCACCTCATTCAATGGTTGGCCAATGGCTTGCTGAACAGTCCCAAGAGCCAGGTGTCCTACATTGCCTCCCAGCTACTGCAAGACAACTTTCTGCCCTGTGCATAGAAAAGCCACCTAATGTCTGCTGACTCACACTGAACACTGGCTTGTCACCAGCTCAGCATCATCCCAGGAGTTGAGAGCCAGACTTTATAATCTACCTGAAATGCTCTACATTTTTCATTTAGAGTGGAAATTGGAATTTTGGCTGGAAATCTTGATGCAGAAGTTCCCAAAATTAAGCTTAAATTTGCAACCCAGGGTGTGCTCCTCTCTGTTCACAGGCAGGTTTGGGCACCAAGCTGCTGATATGGTGACTGCCATCCTTGGCTCGTGCCTCAGCTGGAGCACAGAGGAATGGACAGAAACAGGAGGAGTAAAATACTGCAGTGAACTTTTAAACTAAAATAGCAATAGAGAGTTAGATAATTAAATGGGAAACCAGACCCAAATGTCAAATAAGGAGGGAGACATCAAAGAGAAACAGCAATCTCTGATAAAGATCAAGAGAGAAAACTATAATTTTTATGGCATATGCTGACAAATGGCTGAAGTAAAATATAACAAAATAACTTGGTTTAGCAATATTCCTACAGATTGTCTGAACTACACTGCAGCAGAGATCAAAGGATAGAGCTGGAAACAAAATACCAGAAGAAATGACACACTCCCCTTCTACCTCCCCTCCTTTTCAAATTCATATTTCAAACCAAAGACTCAGAGGCTAGAAATTTGTAAGAGTTTCTGGAAAGGTCACCCCATCAGCTGAACGAGTGGGAACTTTTTATTTGAATTTTTTTCTTGAGTGTCTTTTCATTTGATTCTTTTTTCCCCCGTTAGAAAGGTGTTCAGAAGGCAGGTTCAGCCTGTCGCTAGCTCAGGCCTCCTCTCAGCTGAATACCAGATTGCTCTACAGGACGTGCAGTTCTCCTGTGGATTTTGGTGTCTGACTCAGCCACACGTCCTCAGCAGATGGGTTTCTGCATTTTTCCCAACAATGCTGTCATTGTTACTGAAACTTTTCCTCCTGCACTGAGCAGAGCGCTCGTTCTGTTCAGATTAATCTGCTACTTCTGATAACCATGCACTTCCATCAATAGCTGTGGTTTGTGTGCATCCTCTGCAAAAAGAACAATCTCTTATCCTTCATTTGTTTTGATGACTTGTTCACTTCATCATACATTCTAGTTAAACATATTTGTCGATTGAGGCCCTTTGAACATTTTGTTAATAAAAAAGAACACCTGTACTTTACTTAAAGATTATTTGCACAAATGCACAACCTCTTTCAATTAATATTTGTCCACCCTTTCTAGTTATCTGAAAATTAAAAATGAAATTTCATGTGGAAAAGACCACTGTTGTTTTCTTTCCCTTTCTACTTGAAAGCTAGCCCTTGAGATAGCTGCCTTTCTGAAATACCAAGAGACTGAGAGATAAAGATTATCTGTGACTGTGTTCTCCTCCTACATGAGAACAAAGGCTGTTTCAATAAATAGAACTCAGATTCTTCCTCCCAAACAAAAAAGAAAAATGATTGCACTCAAAAACAAGATAGCCAGGTGAAATCTAGCAGCGTTTGTTCCATGCAATACTAACCTATATCTAATGACCCTTTCTGGCTTCAATGCAGCAACAGAAGCAGCATATGGGCCATCTACTTTCTGCAAATGCAATAGTTAAAAGGAAACTGGCAATTTGTTGGAGGGCAAGGTTTCGCCATCTGACAGGAGGCACAAACGTTGACAGACAAAGCAGCCTAGCTAGTTTTAAATGTCTACTCAGTTTAAGCACAGTAGTACTCTTCAGTCAGTTCTTGAAAGCTGGAAGAGAGTAAGACACCAGTGCACCACAAAACGTGAGCAAAAGGCTGCAGAGACTCAGGCAGAGCTTCTGTCCTTTGCTGCTGGATCTCTGAGCTTCACTCCGCATGCACTGAGTAAATAGCAGTTCCTATCACAAGCTGCATGAGAGCAAGACAACTACAAGCTGAACAGCAGATCACAAGGCCGAGCTCCTGATAGCAGGAAGAGGATGGTTATTGCATTAAAGCACCTCTGCTGGCAAAAGGCATGAATTATACGCAACTCAGTTTTAGATTTTAAAAAAATCTGTTTACATTGAGGGGGAAATTCCAAACCACAAGTGTTAGTTGTTGCAATTTAGGAGATGTGTGCATGTGAAAGACGAGGCAACTAATTGCACTGGTGGAAACTCACCATCGCATTCAATGATTTGATCTTTATTATCTGATGCTAACGGAGATGAAGTGCATCTGAACTCTTTTTGGTCCTTTTACTCACATACCTGTGGGAAACAAAGTCCAGCAAAGTAAAGAATTGATTTTAGAAAGGCATTTGTCCCTTTGTAGAATATATACTGACACATTCTTCCTGTTCAGTCATCTTTTGCTTTTCACAGTACTCATCCAGGGCGTCTTCCCTCTGATGTCAGTGCTGCTGAACATACTGAGCCTGACAAAACATCCTGCTATAAATCTCTCCATAAAAATCAATCCCACTGCCTTGAGTGTCTCTCAACTTGCAGAGTTCTTTACATTTAAAATGGCTTAAAATAACGCTTCAAGTGAAACTACGTTGGACACGGTACAGTGGGCACAGTAGAGATGGGTCGATAGTTGGACCTGACGATCTTAGCAGTCCTCTCCAGCCTTTATGATTCTGTGATTCTATGTATTCCAAAATAGACAAAATTATTACTAATTTAAAAAAATACTTCGTGTAGAAACTCTTCATTCATGTCTGTCTACCGGCAGCTGCTCAGAATTCTGAAAGCAAGAGTCTATTTTTGCTGATGACGAGAAATAGGCACTATCTGCTAAACCATGGTGCTTTCTATTCTCATTCCCTGTGACTTCAGACACAGCAGACATCAAGTGCTTTTGGTTTCACTCTTCACTACCATAGCTTATCTGGAAGCAGCTGCACATGACCATATGCAGTATTTCAGGATGAATCCATGTTACCTGTCTGGAACTCCATAGGAAGTTTCCTACTTAATCTCTACACTAAACACAAAGCCCAGTACAGGTGTTGTGTTAGGGAAGGACAAGCGGTGGGAAATTGTTGCTCAGTAGTAACAATTAATGGTAGTAATTATATTTCCAGACCATGAGGCAAATGCTTATGAAATGCGGAGTGTTGCAGGTGAAAGAATGAGTTTGGCACTGAGTGTTTTGCACCTGAAGCTCTAACGGGCTCAAAACTTCACAGATAATTTTCTATTCTCTACTTAAAACAACTGGAAAATAAGCCAGCTCCAAACAGATACTGATCTCAGTCCCATCAGCATTGAATAACTTTAATACGTAATGAAATCATTTTAAAACAGTTCAAACCAGTATGACTAAATTGAAAACTGATTATAAATCTTGTTTTCTGACCAAATCAATCACCAATTAATCTCCATATACATATTTACTTATTCAGTTCAGCATTCATCCACATTGTATTGACTCTGCCTTTCCCATTTTATATTTTAGGCAGAGAAAAAGATTTTGAAGCTGCTTTGTTTCATATGATTGTTAACTATTTGGCGAGGCAGGGATCTGTGATTCCTCTCAGTGTTGTTCAACATCCAATACTGTATTTCCAGGAAATACATGAAGTTTCAGAAAGAAAAAATGCCTGAAAACGAGCAACTCCAAGAAGTTTGTAGGAAAAACAGATGGGAGAATAGAAGTCAGGAAAGAAAAATAATACATTGTCTCCAGAGGATTTCCCGAAGCCTGACCTTGGTCTTTCAGTGCTGTCTACAGTCATGGCCCATCTGTCCTTGCTTCAACTTCATCCAGGCACTTGCAGTGGTGTTGACCCTCACTTTACATCGCTACACCACATGGTACTGCCAGTCTAGTACCTTCACGCAGGAGAAAAATGCCCTGTGCCAAGCACATCAGTGACAGCAGCACAGGCAGGAGCTGGGTGGGTAAATGCCACCAGCCCAGGGCTGGATCTCTGGTGCTAACTGGCTTAGTCCAGCAGAGATGTGCAGATATCAGAAAGAAAGAAGAAAAAAAAGCACAGAAAGTGTTCCAACTCAGCCTAGGTGAGGCTTTGCTAAGATACCTGACTGTTCAAAACTTCTGGAACAGGTCTGCACTAGAGGACTGAGTCTGAAGTCCTCCCCTTCTCCACGCCTCCTCTGTTTTATAGGCCTTTACTAAAGACTTTTCTCCATAGCCACAAAGATTTTATTTCCACTTTAAAAGCCTAGACTCTGAGAAATAAAGCAGGAATCTAAAAACCTGGAATGTGAGCAATGCAGCAAGTAGAGAGAGGCTTGCAATGAGATGTGTTAGCACTGCCAGCAGTGTGATTGTCTTTGAAGACACAACGGCAGGCTGCTAGGCAATTGAGAGGGCAACAAGGCAAACTCACAGAACATATTCCCTGTGGGGAAAAAAAAAAAAAAATCAAAAAAATACCAATACAAATTTTAGGTCAAGAACTTCATCTAAAAATAAAGAGAACAGTTCACAAGGAGCAACAAACCAAGAAATATTAAGAGGAAACCTTCAGAGGAATGTAGCCTACAGAAGGATTATAGGCTTTTGACTCTGATTCTTACCATGGGTAAGGATTAGCTTTGATTACACAACAGCTCTGTAACTATTAGCGACTTGCTCACTTGCCAGCTGCAATGAAAGCAATGTAAAATACATTTAGCTAATTTTGACACCAGAAACGTAGCCATAGGGCAGGTATTTAACCACAACTGTGTGAAAAGAGACCCATTTTTATCATCTTCTGGAAGTAGATGCAGAGTTCAGACTGTCTGAAAATCAGTATCATTACACCTACTCTGCCATTCTTTCTGAAGTGTCCCCTATCCACACTGGAGACAAACAGTACAAACCAGCCCTCTAGCTTCCACCTTTCAAGCCATGCTTCCAAAGCACATCTGTTGTTAAAAAAAATCTCTGTTCAGATTAAACCACATGGTCTTTTCACAGAACAAACCTAAGCCACTTCTGTCTATGCACTTCTCGCATGGGATTGCCTGTAACTTGAGCTTTCCAGCTGCTTGCTGCCCTGGTAGGTGGCTAATTCAGCTGCACTGCAAACAGATCCAACGGTGACAGAGGACCATAAGAAGACAGAGCTCTATACTGCAAATAGCACAGAAATCAGATAAATGCACAAGTTGAGATTCCTCAGTGAACGTGTTAAGATCTGATTTGGGGTTTAATAGGATTTGATATTTTTTCAGAGACAGAACAACTCAGTATATAACAGGTCTTAGATTGCCTTTAGATTATCTCTCTTCTGTGTATCAAGCAAGTCACTGGACTGAAGGCAGATCCCCTCCAGCCCTTTCCAGCAAGTGCCCCACATTCTGGGTTGACTCCCGCTTTTACTAGCGTCTGTGGGACTAACAGCTTTTGAACAGGAAAACTGAGTAATGTTCCTGACCCATCCCTCTGTAACTCAAATAATTCACTTGAGAGACAAGATCTGAATTTCCCCATCCAAAGGAGGAAGTGGAACATACATCACTCGCTATTTATGTAACACATAACATTTATTTATACAAGTACCATTTATTTGTACAAGTACTCTGATCGCAGCTATCAGCAAGATGTTTTGGGTTCAGACCACTTCCTTCCTTCTGCTGTCTCTCCATCCTTCCTCAGCTACAGTTCTAAATCCTTTTTGAGGGACCAGATTTGAGTTATGTTTGGAGCTTTTACCTGGTCTTGCCAAAGCTCACATTCAAGTCAAGGAGGATTCTCAGCAGTTAACAAGCAAAGACAAGAAACAAGTGTTTAAAGACTTGGATACCCTCGGGTTGATACAGCCAGAAAAGTTTTTGGCAAGCGCCATTTCGGAGTTACTCAATACAGTGCATTAGAGATTTTTGGATGTCCAGTTCAGTTTCTGATAGATTTGTTCAAAGAGAGGGACAATGGGATCTAAGCAATATTCATTTAAAATTAGCAAATTAGGATATCGTGCTGACTTCATCTACAATAAATATTAAAGGCAGATGGAAGCGACACTAATATCTACTAACTGTTACATACCTTGCTGTTACAAATTCATCATTCTTCAGAGCCACTAGGAGGAACTGGATGATGTGCTCCATGTGGTGGAGGTGTTAAAATGTCTACTGACTATTCTGGATTTTAAGCGAGAGATTCAAATACTGAACTGAAAGTTTAATTCCTGAGCCAGGATTTTAGAACCTCTTCCTACTTTATTACTCCTGCGGCCAAGACGAATATCTTAATTTCCAAGTAAATTTCCAGGAAAAAAAATAGAATTCAGGAAGAGAAATTGTTCTAGTGTCACGGACCTCATTGTCTTAGCATGGAATCAAAGCAAAGCCATAAATAATTAACTTTAGAGCAATGAGACAGGAGGGCTGTGTGTACAGATGCCCCTCGAGGCCTCTGTGCTTTATTTTGTACGTCGTACTACAAAGATAACTGAGTGAAACTTTTTGGTCCTGAAGCACTGCCACACATTTATGCATAGTTGCTTAATATTGATTTCATTCCTTTTTTATGGAACTTTCTTCCTTTCAGCAAAGGAAGTCATTCTTTGAAAGCATCAAGATTTACATCTTTCTGATCTGAAATGGTGGAACTAGTATATAGCTGAGTAACTTTTTGCACTGTTTTATCAATTAATTGACACAAAAGGCTAAAATTATATTGCTGAACAGGCAGTATGCTATATAAGGGCTGATTTTCTTCTTTAAAGCCCTCCTTGGGAAAGTTGTGATAAAAATCCACATTGTAAGACTGCGTGTAAGTACAAACTGCCCTCTTTGTACCTAGCAAGGGATGGGTTGAGTTAAACAAGTTTACTGCAGCACCATCTACTGGGAAACTTGCTAAACTTCGGACTACACAGCCTCCTTTTCCTGCAAGCAGGATGGGTGAGAACCCTTGCCCTCACTACAAACTGGTGTAGGTTGAAGTAGATGCGGTACCTGTGGATTTGTAAGAAAAGGAGAGAAAGTGACACATCAGATGGTGTGGGGACACACAGTCCGGCTGCTAGCACTAGCACCTTGTAGCTTTGGCTCCTAAAGAGTTCTTGTGCTATTGTTTCCCTTCTTTTAAATAAACAAGTTATCCACTTTTCTCTGAAGTAATAGTTGTGAAATACCATGAGATGGCAGATTGAGGAGGAGGGGAAATCTCCTGTTGTGGACAGTCATGGGCTCTGCTCTACCTCCCTAAACAATACACCTGTTGAACTCAGTCACTGAAACTCTGTGCCTGAACATTTGCCAACTGGAAAGAAACAGAGACAATAGGATGTAGATCCACAAACACCTCACAGGTTTACTAGATAAAAAAAGTTGCTAACAGTCTCCTGTTTCAAAAGAATTTAGACAGTCTAAGGAATGTGGGTGGAAATGGAATAGATACATACTAAAATGTCTTAAGATGTATCTCTATGAATATACCCATATCCCCATTACCTAATTTAAGGAATTGAGATCTTCTGGAAATGAACTTGCATCCTTCTAGGCCAAAATGTCCTTCACTTCATCTAAATCTCTACCACTAAATTCAACTGCAGGAAGGCTGCTCATTAATGGCATTCATCTATTTATATCTATGTTCTTAAATAACTATAGAAATCTCTTTTCTCTGCAAGCAGGAGCAGAATATTTGGAAATGCACATGAGCAATATCATGCCTGATTTTGTTCTTTGCTTTCTAAAAGTGTTGTCCTCTCAGGTGGAATTAGCAGGATTAATGAAAGGACCATTAAAGGACAAAGCCCTTTTTAAAAATGGAACCAAACCAATTTGTCTTTTGGTTGCCAAGAAATACATTTAGGAAAAATCAGCTACTTTGCATTTAGAACATGAGATAATTTAGTAATGTCAACATGCAGCAAAATGGACTGAAGTGCTGAAGTGACTACTGCCACTGTGTAATTAAGACTCAAGCCTTCAAGGTTACAAAGCAGAGATACCTGTATTCCACTGAGGTTGACTCCACTACACAACCTAATTACTCCTGAAGAACAATGGCAAATCACAGCAGACATCTCGCTGCTGATTCAATAGCATTACATTTCTAGAAGACAACCTGTACCTTCCAGTTACATCTGAAATAGCAAACAGAGCATTTAAAGAAAGAAAAGAAACAACTGCAGCTATAGGAATTTCCTTGCCTCAAAGCACGTGACACAAGGCCAAAGAACCCATCTGAAGAAGTTTAAACACGTGCATGCGCCCATAGGAAAATGCCGAGGAAATAACACGGTTCTTTCACTAAATTTACCAAGTTTTATCTGGACTCTTTTGAAGGTTTTTTGTTTACTTGAGGTTGTTATTTATTACTGGAATCCTTTGGGGAAGTTTTCCCAGAGCTGTAATGATACATAAACTTCAATTTCCACAAAATCTTTTCTGATAGAAGTCGATCAGAAACAAATAAAGCAATGCAGGTTATGCCGTGCATAGTATAACACATTATAATAGCACAGCTTTACTTTTATTCATTGCTTTGAACAGCCTAACATTTAGTCATACTTCAGAAGGGTTATCTGTTCTTCTTACTCTGGAGTGTTCGGAATTAATGTAGAAACTGTGTGTTATAACTCTGAGGTTATTTCTAATGACTGCTTTAAATGTGCTTTAATACAACACCTAATTTCAGTTCTTTTATGATGCCCAGCACTGAGGTATGTGGGTTTCCTCAAAGTCTCGTAACCTCTCTAGCCCACAGGAATTAGCCAGCTTGCTTCAGCTGTAAGTTTTTTATTCACACCTTGTCCTGGACATTTAGAGATTGAATGGCATGCATTGTGAATCTTTGGGATATATATCTGCCTTTAAAAAAATAAAATAAATAAGGTCGACAACTGTGATTTTATTTTTTTCAGCTTAGGAAGAAATTTATGTCTAGTTCTTTCCTTGAAAACATCATTGCTCTGTCAACTTCCCACAGACATTTCCAAGTCTGAGTGCATCCTCTCAGTAAGTTAACCATGACGAAAAATAATAAACCCCAAACCTTTGCTAAACCAGAAGGAATCATTCCCAAAGCAGCTGTATTCTCCTCGAATATCTTCCAGTGCAGTTAGGCTTACACCTGATTGAAAACTGGAATTTTTTTCAAGAATACCTTTGAATTCTTTTCAAGTAGAAATGTGATTTTTTCCATCAAAGGCCCACAGATTAATTTTTTCCAAGGAGAGGACTCTGATGGTGCTACTGGAAGGTCTGACAAGTGCTGGCATTTTCCAGTGGAAAACAAACTGCTTTGGCACACACACACAGACAAGACGTGGTCACAAACAAAACAAAAGGGAGAGAGTGAGAAAGAGGGAAAGCAATTTTTCATTAGCAGAAAATTGTATATAATTCCCCCTTATCATTTCAAGTTGTTTCCCCATACCAAACACAGGCTTACTTAATCACTTGGATATTTTACTTAAAGCTGCATGCCGTTTTTACTGAGCTCTCATAATACAGTGCTGTAAGCAGCAGGTACAAGTGACCACGTTTTATTTCACATTTCCAACATCTATATGTTGAAGGCCATTTAGCTTAGCTTACTTGGTGGTTTTCAATTTCTTGGTTTATTTCCACAGTGCTATTTCATTGACACCAATATCCAGCACTCTGTAGTCCCCTACTCTCCGCTACTTTTGCTTCTGGAATATCTGAAATCATTTCTTGTTTATCTTTCTATCTTCAGTTATTTACTTTTCAATTTCCTTCCCCGTCCCGCTTGACTTTTCCTGTAATAGTCTGCTCCTTCTATCAGATCAATTTGGGTAGGATTTCCATTTTCTCTCTTTGGCTTGAATAACCTCTTAAACTTTACCATCAGAGGAAAAATCTGCTATTCTGATTGAGCAATTAAGATTCTTCAGGCATGTTAATGAAAGGACACTGACAAGTGACTGAGCTATATATAATCACGGCCTTTTAGAAAGTGTCACCAGAAATCTAGGAAAGTAAATTCACTAATACTAGGTCTGTTAAACCCCATTAGAGAGCAAAGTCTATGAGATAGGCTGAACATCTCGTCAGGTCGCCCAGGTTCCTTCCTGGTTTTATCTTCACGATGAGTTTCTCATTGCCATATGTGAACTTTCCAGATGAGATTCACTCATCTGATTATTTCCCTGGGGGATGGGAAAAGCACGGCCCTAATTAGTGCTCTGCTTTGATATGAAATAAATATTAATTGCCTTTTTTAATATGAAGGTGTCTACAGCTCCTGCCTGATTCTATTATTAAAGAATCACTTTCTTTTCACTTGCTTTTAATCTCCAATGTTTGTTTTGCTTTTATTATTAAATAGACCTTAAACTTGCTCAGCTTACAACAGTTCGTATTGTGCTATTACTGAAAAAGCACAAGGTTTTTTAGTTCACTTTGAGGCAGTTTCAATGTAGCTGTATGATATTATGTCTCAACCTATAAAAATACCATATAATGCCCAGTTGCATATCTTCTTTACCCATTATGCTTGCTAAGTTTCCATTAAACAGAGACTTTATCTAGCAATCTTATGCATTCCTGTTAGATGCAAAGTTAGGAGGCATTCAGATTCAAGGTATTACTCAGTTAACTGTTTTGATCATTAATTACAAGTCCAAAAATTCATTATACAATTTGTGGCCTTCTTTCAGTACACACTTATGTGATTTGTTCAGCTGGTGACTATATTGCATGTTTAAATGAAAAAAGAAATAGTAAGACTATCAATTAAAATTGTGAAGTAGATAAACAAATTTCCATAAGAGACAAGAAAATTCTGACAGGTGTCGGTTATATCACTTCAAGTATGACTTGAGAATGCTTGCTGTGGTGGCAAGGATGTTAGAAAAGTCACTAATAAAATCTCATTGTGTTCTTTACCTTCAACTACTACATGAAACATATTGGTGAATATCTCTTACTTACTATTGAATGAGAGAAGAAAACCTGGAATCTCTCTGACTGATAAAGCTTTTCTTCCCATTTTGAAACAGCCTTAACACAGAATGGTATATATCACATTTTTCAATTTTTTGACTTCCACAGAAATCTGTAGGATTGTACTTCTGAAATAACATCCACATGTAAACGCTCATTTCAATCCTTTAAAGGCCAACAACAGTAGATGTTAGGCACAATATCTATTCTTGACAGTATTTTGAAATACTCATTAAAATGGTTAAGAAATGTGGACTTCCCCTTGTAAAACACATATCTGGAAATAATTGAACAAGGCTGTCACGAGCACTCACCATGTAAGCAGTAAGGCACCACTTCCAGGAAGTCCAAAAGATGGTTTTCCAAGAATACAGTTTGAAGATATCAGTGCAGAGAAATGATTAATACTGAGGAGAGGAAATGGGTGGGACTTTGCCTTGGGGCTGGAAGAAGAAAAACACGCTCCAGGGAGAAAACTGAAGTTCTCATTGCCAGTCCTGCACTGTTTTTCCTCATGTGACCCTTTTCTCGTGTTTGCCATGCTTTTCTTTTTAAAACACGTTTCCTTACACAACATCCATGGCTGTTGCCTTCCTGTAAGAAACCCCAGGAGTACAGTGTTGGCGTTTCAACTTTCCCTGTTCAGCAACAGCAGCCTGACAGAAGTAAGAGGCAGGCAGGAAATCCTGGAGAGGTGGGTTTTTTTGTTATCACATCATCGTATCTGATATAATGCCAGGATTCAAGTCAGAATCTTTGACATGAGTGTTTGCAAACTAAAATATCAAACTAAAATGCAGTCAAGCTGTTTGCTAAGTAAGAAATCCACATGTAGGATTTCCAGAGATGCCTGCCTTCAGAAGAAAAAAAAAGAAAGAAATTCGGAAGTTTTTCTGAACTGATACAGCTTCAGGAGTGAATGTGATCTGTAGACAGAGTATTTTGTGAGGTTTTTTATCCCAGGCATCACAGCCATTTTTCCTGAACATTCTATTTATGTAGCCACAGGGGATTTTTAAGTTTGTTCAAACAACCAAACACATTCTTCAAAACAATACAGTGGGTCTTTCTTGTGAAAGCAAAGCTAATCAAATGCAGCATCCTGTGCTGTTAATGTCAGCCAGCAAGTCGCTCATGGTACTGCAAGATTCTCTGCTTCTGGGCCAACAGGCGTATCACAGTCCACTTTCTCCATCTGTTCTCAAAGCAAAAGCCAAGATGGTCAAGGTGTCAGAACATCCTGCTGACAACACGATCAAAGAAGTGACCTGAGTTGCCACGAAAGGACTGAAGCCTTTGCAAACACAGATTCTGTAAAAATTAAAAACAACAGCCCTATAAAATATATACACGATACTTCAAGGAGAATAATTCTGGGTGAGCTCTGAGGCAGTCAAGCAGTTTGCAACCCACTTGGATCAGCAAAAGTAAAGACAAATGATGAAATGAACTAATGATTTTACAGGGCAAAGTTAAAGGCAGAAGTTGTGTGCTTATCGGTGCTGATTAGTAAGCTGGAGTTCCTTAAATACACACTTTAGAGCTGCTGCTGTTCTTCTACAGAGGCATCCAACTGCCCCGGGGCTACAGTTGGCTCAGGGGTGAGGAGGGCAGCAGGCCTGCCCCAGTGCAGCACAGCACAGCACAGCACAGCACAGCACAGCACAGCACAACCAGACACGGATACCTGGCATCTCGTGCTCCTTCCTTTGGTTCCCTTTAACACAGCAGGGTGGGCTGGGTACTGGCCCCTCACCGCAGGCAGCCAAACTCCATTGCAGCAGTGCTGCTGAACGACCTGCTTGTAGTCTGACCAGAAACAAACTGGCTGCAACTGCCTGATCTTCCTGAACTTTTTGGTAAGCTTTCTTCCACAGCACATGCACTCAAAGCTTTCATTTAAATGTAAAGCACCATATTCCCCTGACTGGGCAGAATAGGCTATTAGGGTTTGTGTATTAAAGCCCCTCATTCTCCACCTACTGAGTGCATAAACAACAGTTTAACCTTTATCCCAAAGCATGTGCACCCTTCTACTCCTAGAAAAATGAATTCATGTTAAGCAGTCAAATCAGTATCAAGCTGACCTTTAAACACATCAGTGTTTCTTGGAAAAATATTATGGCTGAGATGCCTACTGTGGTAAACAATATTAGCTGCTCCAACCCATTGTTGAGCCATGCTGTGCAGTCTTATCAAAATAAGGGGGTGGAAGTCAGCAGGGACTGCAGATCTTCTGACAAGCTCCACAGGATATGAAGAACAATGTAAATGTAACTGTACTGGCAGATATATTTCTATATTACTGTTCCAGAGATAACAGCTAAGGTGAATCATTTCCCACCACCTACAGTACTGAATTATTTCAAATTCTGAAGGGACCGTATTTATTTCATTGGTAGGTAGTAATTTACTTAGCTGAAGATCATTATATTTATGTGTCTGTGAAATCCTCACAATAATTATATATTTGAGCTGTCTCAGAAGTGCTATATATATTCTCATTAGTCATGTACTTCCAAGGATATTATCATTTTTTCTTCCTCCAACAACCTTTGCAATCTGAGTGTGAAGTACTGCACTGCCTCTGAACCTCAATTCTTACAGTTTTCTTAAACTCCAGTTTAATCAAACAGCAGGGTGGCCTACATTCAAATGCAAATGCTAAGCGTGCTATGAAATATCTTCATTTCCTTAAATGACTGCACTGCAGAGCTTATTTAAAACAGACTAACACTGTGCAATAGAACAGAGAACGTAGGGAAAAATGCCCTCTGTTCAATAGCACTTCTGCAAAACTTCTCCAAAAAAGATCATGAAGATGCTTAGAGTAGGGTAAGATTATAAAGGCAACGGGGATTCCTTGGCTCCAGGCCTATCTTTGCCAAGTAGTTAAATTATGCCTCGCCAGGGTGGTGAGAGGTCTGCTTATTCTCTCCTGTCCACTTCACAAGTCTCACATGGAAAATATTTTAAAAACACAAAATGTTGTGTTAGTCCAAATGTAAGTGGTATTCCATGTAGCATGAGATTAATAAATCCCCTGAATGTCACTCTGTTGAGCTGCAGCTCACACCGATGTTAAAAACTTATAGTCCTCATACCTGGACCAGGAGATGGTTCCTCCTTCCCCCTGCAGCTTGTTACCCCTGTGCCTGAGGGCCACGAGGTAACTTGTTTTTATTCTTTCCCTTTCAAACACAAGGATGAGAAGAGGTGCTTGGCTGACAGTCCTGGAGATGAATATCCCTGGTTGTGATTAATGCAAATACTCCACCCTTTTTCAGAAAGTTTGAGCCAAAGAAACCCAGGAGCATTAAAAATATTAATCACTCACATCACTACTCCGGTTTCTAATTTATTTGAACACCTTCCACAAGCAATAAGAAAACGGTCCCAGTTTTATTTTTCTTTACCATCCCTGCCAAAAACAGACAGGCCGTGTGGTTTGTTTTTCCCAGTTTGGCTGACGATTTTTTCTTTCTGACTTTTGAAAATAAGCGAGTGCAAACAGTTACAGCATAGAAGTGTCGAACACATCGGGTCACGACAATTACTCATTATCCTTATACTTACCAGAGTAATGGATTACAGCTAAAATAAACAACAAACACGCTTAGAAGACTACACACAAGATAATAAGCAACACTGGACGAAACAAACAGGCCACTGAACTCGCAGACCAGCAGCAATGCACTGCCATTACCAAGAGGAGGAAGGAAAAGAGCAAGGGTTAAGTCCCACCCCAGACTGTGTGAGCCAAGGTCAAAAGAAAGATAAACAGCCCTCACTCTTTTCTGTCTCAGGAAACTGAGCAGGGAGGGTGATGCTGAGGACTACCTTGCCACACTCCGAAGCACTGCTGATGAGCACAGTGATCCTGGCTGAGTGCACTGCTTGCTGCAGACCACTGTCCTCTACATAATGGCATGGTTAAAATTTCAGGTCAGAAGAATTAAGAACTCAGATTGATGAAGAATTGATGAAAAAGATGTATCTCTCTCTATAAATATCTATTATATCTAAGTCTATCTATCTACATTATCTATATAAAATCATCCTGCTGACTTCTGTCGGGTTGCTTCCATCCATAGGGACAACAGCTAGATGAGTAGGACCTATCACTTCCTTCCATGTGAGCACCTGTTCCTGTCAAAGGCGTAGGAAACATTATTTACACCGTGGTTGTGAAAACAAGCAGTGAGCAAATGTAAATTAGCATGACTTGGCAAAAAGACATGTCCATTGTGAAACTCATCCACAGCAAATTAATAAGCCTAAAAGACTCTCCCCAGTTTGAAACCACACTTCCAAATCTACAATCACTGCCACATTTATTTTATTATGATATAAAACAAACATCACACCTTTAAACTTTTCACATTGATAATAAATCAGCTCTGGAGAGATGACTCACGAGAGGATCGTGCCTGTGGTTAGCAGAGTTCCACAGATACACAAGAGATGCAATTACACTGGAATAGCCAATTCTGAGCTCTGACACGGCTTATTATTTGCCTAGCAAACAAGGAACTTTTTCAACCTAATTGCAGCCTGGCTTTTCCACCACTGATCTTTTTTGTCCTTCTATTCCTTTAACTTTGGCCTTCACAGAATTTCATTTTAATCCTTTCATTGCTGCTGTTCTTGTTTCCTGGGTCTGTTTTATGCTTGTATGGGTACGTGCAGCTTCACACTGCAGAAGCAGAGTAGCTGATGTGATTCACCTCACTTCTGCTCACTTATTAACTGGTGTGTAATTCAGATTAAAGGAACTTGCAGAATTAATGCGAGCTACAAATTGAAATGAGTCCTTAACTAAAGTGGTGCAACCTCAGCAAATTTGTAGATAACACCAAGTTGATGAAGCCTACCTCACAAAGTTCAACAAGGCCAGGTATAAGGTCCTGCACCTGAGTAGGGGATTGCTCCCACTCACACACCAAGGGCACAAACCTGCCCTGACTGAGCAGCACTTCTATCCACTCTTTATACAACATCCCCACTGCCCTGCACATAAGAAACAAACGATTTTCACACAGTAACCACTGGCCCTGACACAGGACCCAGGATCCCAACAGTCTGAGCTCTGATACTAGCAAGAAAGTGCACAGCAGAGCCATTGTTTTCACCACGTGCAAAGTTGGTCCTTTATAGGTCAAATAATTATCACCCACACCAATGCATAAGGTGCTGTAAAGTCAACAGAGTGAGTGAAAAATATTCGGAGA
>VXAB01001212.1:0-10305 GCA_013399175.1 Odontophorus gujanensis
TGTCCATTGATGCAGTGACACCACTAGGATGTTCAAGAAGGGTTTGCCCTTGATGAAGCTATGCTGGTTCTCCCATATCACCTCCCTGCCTTCCATGGATTGCAGGAGGATCTATTCCAAGATCTTCCCCAGCACAGAGCTGAGAATGGCAGGTTGGTAGTTCCTGGGGTCATCCTTTTTACCCTTTTTAGAAGTAGGTGTGATGTACCCCTTTTTTTTCCAGTAACCGGGGAATTCACCTGATTGCCATGACTTTTCAAATATCATTGAGACTTCCTTGGTGACTACATAAGCCAATCCCCTCAGGACTCTGGGATGCATCTCACTGGGACCCACAGTCTTGTGGATGTTCTGGTTCCTCAGGTGATCCCAAATGCGATTTTTGCTTATAGTGGGAGGGACACTGCTTTCCTGATCTCCTCCTACTGAACCTGAGGGGTGTGTGCCAAGCAGTTATCAGAGAAGACTGAGACAAAAAAAAGTTAAGTACCTCAGAGTACTTCACATGTAGGGACATGTAATGATTTTGAAGTACAACTTTTCTGTATAGTTAAAAAAAAATAAAAATAAAAAAATAAAAGGGCTGCAGTGATGAGGAAGGAAGGGGCACTTTAGACTATAGTATCTTCTGAAACTTTGATAATCTGGAAAACATAACATGCAAGTACATGAAACTGTACCCTGGTAAGGCCTTACACCCCAAAAATACAATGTAATACTAAACAAGGTGGATGTTTCATATAGGCTTTTATGATCTTCTGTAGTTTCCGTGGTTTATATCCAGACATACAAAGAGACGAGTTTAATTCAGTATAGGAGAAAAGTGAAAATAGGGATTACCCAAAACTCATCTGAACTCTGCAGCTCATCCTTACAGTTTAGCAAGTAATGTAAGAACGGTAATCCATCTACCCAGTGGTTTTGTATTTTTGCTGTAAGTACTATTGATGGTAAGCATTTGAATAGCGTACTAGCAACAACTTTCTGACAGATAATGCTGAGGTTCCTATTGCAAGAGTTTGTATAGTACCACAATTGGAATAGACAGTTTCTGCCCCTCAGAATTAAAGTGTTGTATCATCATTTAAATACCAGAGGGAGGAAAAAAATAATAATAATACACAACTGTTAGCTATTGTACAGATATAGCTAAAAAAGAATATTATAAAATTACTTGAAAATAAAAATATGGTTTCACAAAAGTAATAATTCTTCAGACAACCACGCAAATAAACGAAGACCAAAACTGCTTATAGCAGCAGTAGTGTCAAGTGTTGATAGTCACACTCAAGTTTTCAGAGGTTCTATAGGATTCCATATCAAATCATACAAGCTACGCTATTTTTTCCCAAGACGATGCGTACTTAATCAACAGCAATTCAGTCTTTTGTATCAACCATCTTCAGTTCCTATGGGAACAGAGTTTTCCTATCTCACATAAGTGTCACAGTTTTACATGTTTCAGTTACACTGGTCAACCTGTAAAGATGTACAAAAAGAAACCACTTCAAGTATTGAAAGGCTCTTCTCTGCCAAACATGAAGAATGTCAGTGCATCAATGTATAAAATATCTACACTGTGAATGCCTCATCTTCCTGCAGAGGAGTTGGGTATGAAAATGGAGGCAATAGATTCATGTGTCCCTGTTGGATTGTTGGTTTGCCTACTGTAAACTAAGAGCTAATCAGAAATTATATTCTCCAATGATTACTTCATTCTCAACCATAATTTTCAAGGTGAAAGCTTTATAACAGTCCCTATTGCTCTTATGAAAGATATGGTGCGGTAAAAATCAGAGTGCTGTTACTTTTCCTGAGGGAGAAAGAAAGAAGCTACGCGTGGCTAAGAGATGACCCCTAAAGATCAAATGCAAATATCTGCTGAGGTTTTCAGAGACTGAGTGCATTAATCTCATCTTAACTGTGAATAGCACATATTGGGTTACAGTAATTGTCTGTTCTGTTTCTTCATGCAAAATACAGTTAGGAACCAGTGTGCATGTTTTTGAGCCAAGACTGACTACTAATTCAAAGCAAAAAGCACCACTGAATCATTATCAAAAGTACTTGGAGGTATACCAAATGAGGGCTGGCTAAAGGTCTTGATACTGCCATTTTCTGGTTCTCTTTAAATGGGGCAGAAAATATGATTCCAAGGGACAGTAATCTCTGTCAAAATGGGGGAAAGGGGTTTAAGCCACTTGACTTAAGTAATTCCTGCTCTTTGCTTTTGTGCACTTGGGTCAAAGTCCTGAAAGTGATCTCCTTTCTCAGCAGCATCTGCTTACAGTCAAGTGGCATGGCCTTTGACAGTCAGATTCTATGCTGTAGTGAGGACACACTGTTTCCAAGAAAATAGTAAAAAGCAGATGAAACATGCCATTCTTTATGGAATAATATTAATCAGTTGTTTTAGCAAATTCAGTTTGCTGTATTTGAGTTTTTCTGCAGAAGTACACAACTGAACGTTCTTACAAATGTTAGTTTGAATACAGATGAAAAGGAAATCTGAAATGTTCCACAAATTTCAAATTAGAGCATATAATAGTAACAGGATGTTGATTCAGTGACATTAAATCTGATTCTGAAATGCATTGAAATCCAGAGTGTAATAGAATTGCTTGTCGTTTTGTAAGCCTACCAAAGTATGCAACTGTCAGCCATGTAACAGACAAAAATTAGTTCTTAAGTTAGAAACAACTTAATTAGTAGAATATCATATTATAAACAGGACTTTCTAAATAGCAGTGTTTAGCCAAGTCTTCTTGCTTCATTCAGTCATGAACTGTTTCTGTGCTACTAAGTAAAGCAAAATTAAAATGTTGTCAGCTTGGAAGAGTTTAGAGGAACTACCATGAGGCATGTGAATCAAACACTCATACTAAGTTTGATTTAGCCTTAGACCTGGTATTCAACATTGTCATATCAACTGGCAAATTTTACTAAAAATCCCTATAAATTTCAGTATAATCAGATAAACTACAGTTAAATAGAAGACACTGTCAGAACCCAATTACTGTTTTACTGCCATAGCTATAGCTATGTTAGCTGGAAAAAAAAATACAACAACAAATTAATGCACACACACCCATGTAGATCGTTCAAAAATTATGTCGTTTTGGTTTGTTTTGTAGTTTTTATTTTCTATTCTGTCTTCTGTGTTGTTTTTTTGTTTGTTTTCTGTCAGAAAGTACGGACAACATCTTGAAGGTAATATCAAAGATGACTTCTGAATCTTCACATGCTCATTCTAAACTAAATACTCTACTTGGCTAGTTCAGTGCAAATGTTGAAAATCATGACTATAATTACTGAAGAATGATGTTTCCGTACAGTTTGCAATTCACCTTGGAATTCATTTAATATCTGAAAAGCTTCAACAGCTTACAAAGAGAGATGGTCTTAAATATATCCCATTGGCCTCCAATCCTACAACAAATGCACAGTTAAAGAGGGATGCACTGGAAAGATTTGTTACATATACAGCAAGTATTTCAAATGATGACCAATAGTCTACAACTCATAATCGCAAATACACTGCCTTCTTGTGAGCTTACTGGTATTTTACGTGCCAGAGCTGAAGATCTCTTTGTGGTGGGTTATAGCTGTCTCACTTATGAGCTAATCAGCTGACAAAAGATAGCAGAACCCTGGAGATGGTGATGTTTCTTCATGGCAGTCTGTGATTCTCCATATATACTGAGAAACAAGAGAGAGCAATATATTCTAGCAAAGTTGCAGGAAATCTTCCAAACACGAATTATACTAAATAATGTTAATTATACGTGCCTGTCTGAAACAAGGGACAACCAATGTCACAGGTAACATTAGTATGCTGTTTGCCTCTCTGCTCCTACGAGACACTTAAGTGTGATTCCAGTAGTCCATAGATGGAAGATTTTGCTATGAAGAAGGGCCAGTGTGGTCATTGTTCCACATGCTTTTTATGAAGTGTCTGTAAAGCATTATCCAAAGAGAATCCATAAGACTTCGTTTCTAAAATGCTGTATATTTAATGACAGCAATGAATTTTAATGTTCCAAACGTCCATTTACGTTCAAGAGGAGAAATGCCACTAAAAGCAAATAGTTCCATGAGCATCACAGAGTAGCAGACCAACAGATGATTCTGGGAATCACCTTATTGTCTTTGAACAATTTTCAGTTGTCTAAGCTACAAGTCTGGAAACTTTTGGTGGCTGATATAAGCTTTGCATGACTCTCTTGATGGATTTAATTAGGATAAGTTCATCTTCAGCCTTAATCACTTCTTCTCCACCAATTAAATCTATGGAAAAATATTACTAGTGTGGTTGAAATTGATTTGAAAATTATTGTGAACACACAAGTAACCATTTCAATAAGAAAACTGGCTAAAATAACATTGTTCCACTAGAAGATGTTACAGTCTGCAGGTGCTTTAATCTGTAGCACTCAATGGGAGGAATAAGGTACTGTCTACCATCATTACAGCTTTCTACATCCAGCCCACACAAACACATGGCCCTGTGTATAACTGAGCTTGCTGAAGAAAGCATTTAGTACATGTTTCCAGCCAAGCTATCTGCTTTGTGTCACTGCCTCAAGCCTGCAGCACCAGCACTGGATACCACACCTCTTCTGGTTCTTGATCTTTGTGTTTTAGAAACCCAAGAGAGCTTGAACACAGAGGTAACTAGGCTGCATATAATCAGTACACATGGTCAGAAGGAATCCAGCTGCATGGAAGCATGTGTCTTCCTATTACTTTTGTGTAAAAAGTAAATAGCAAGTTTAGATATGTTTCTGTTATTTTTGGTTTGTATTTCAGAGGATGATTAATAAGATAAATACTAAAAGTTTGGCATTTATTTTCTGTTTCAGTAATATGTCTTGTATTCAAAAACTTGTACTTTCCAACTGAAAATGAATACTGTAAAGATAACAGCCTTGGCCATTAATGATCATTAGTGTCACCACTAAGAACAGCTTCACGTTGGTGTTATTTATTAAAGCAATCAAAATGTGCTATTATGTTCCTAATTACAATATTTATTCAAGCTCCCCAATTTACCCAAAATACAAATACAGTGCAGGCAGCTGTTGTAGAAGCTTCCCTGTGCAGCTCTGGAAATGACTTTCCCTTCAACTAAGGATATTCTCAATCTCAAATGGAAAAAAAATGAATGAATGTGCATCTTTACACTGAAAGACAAGTACTCAGTTTTTGAATGTATGACAAAATGTGATTAAAAACTCTGGCAGATCCAAAAATGTTCGAACTTCTGTCTTCAAACCAGTACATCATTATAAAACTGAAATATATATTAAAAATAAATAAATAAATAAAAGGCATAACATGAAACAAACTAACTAACTAAAAATACTGTATCACTTTTAGTATGAATCAGCCACAGGAAAAGATATTTCTGTTAGGAGATAAAGAACACCAGTTTTAGAATTTAAAATTAGAGACTCTATAACAAAGTCCTCCCCTGAAATGAAGGGAAAGACTGCACAGTAGCAGAGAAAGCTAAATGCAGACTGTAGATCTGGGGCAATCATAAAGCTTATCACACAAAATATCAAGAAACAGATATAAATGTTTGATAATTCACTATAACATCCATTGAAAACATTGAAGAAATTTTCTTCAAATGAATTCAGTGTCCAACAGCCATGTTCTTTTTGCTGAAGTATGAACAGTGTGCAATTTAACCAAGACTACCATTTTCAAAACTTGAAAAGCAGAGACTACTAAGACAAGTGAGAGTGGCATTCAGCCCTCTGCAGATGAAGCTCACCAGTCTGAAACTAAGTTAATCACTTTAAGCAACTAAAACCTAACATGAATTTATCAGTATCGCCAAGTCTTTTTATTTTTTAAGAAAGAGAATTTGTAATGCACTTTTCCCACAGAAATAGCAAAGTAGAAGATGTGATTAAAAGAGATTATTAATATTCTGACAAATAACCTATTATTTCTTTGTTTCAGAAGATTAAATGTTTAAATATCCCAATATATATATATAAATATATGTGTTAAATAAAAAAACCAAAAGCATGAACTGTTGTCTAGGTACCATTTTTTAAGGGAAGCTGTATCTCTGAATGGAATTGCAATTAGATGTCTTTTCCTATGGACAGAATATTGCTTTGTCAGAAACATTACTGTGTGTTTCTATATGCTTCTGCTCTGATCTTTTCCTCTGGATTCAGATCCTGTGCATCTGCTGGATAATGTCTATGTTCAATTCTTACAAAAGAGAAGTAGAGAACACAGGATGGCCATATTAAATGACAAAAACTCAGGCATGGGGAAACATTTTTATTTATTCTCAGCATATTTTTTCAGAAATATAAGAAAAAGTACTAAAACTTACTCATAAAGTCAATATTAATCTGTGGTGTTGTAAGATTGTTCTCCTATTTTGCAGCAAACTTTTTCAATGGAAGAGAAGTAATTGAATATGAAAAGAGATGTTAGATATTTAAGGAGATTATGAAGGAATAAATCAGCACTTAGCATCCTCTTTATCATTACTACCAGAGTGTACAACAAAACTACACAGAAAGAATATAGCAGATTGCATGTTTCTCATCAAATACCAATCATTTATACCTTCAAAATCACAAGATAATCACAATTTTAATATACAGGATATAAAATACAGTTTAATAGATGCCTCAATAGCTACCTACCTCTGAGTATAATTTTAGTCTACCGTCTTAGTGAGCAGTTCCATTCACTGCAACAGGAGTGGTTCTGTGAGAAAGGCATAGAAACACGGAGTGCCCTGGGTTGAAGAGGACCTCATCTAGTTTCAATACCCCTGCTGTGGACAGGGTTGTCAGCCACTAGAGCAGGCTGCCCAGGGCTACATCCAGCCTTGCCTTGAATGCCTCCAGGGATAGTGCATCCACAATCTCTCTGGGCAACCTGTTCCAGTGTGTCACCACCCTCTGGGTGAAAAACTTCCTCCTAACATCTAATGCAAATCTACCCTGTCTTAGTTTAAAACTATTCCCCCTTGTCTTATCAATCCATGTAAACAGTCATTCCCCCTCCTGTTTATTCACTCCCTTCAAGTACTGGAAGGCCACTATGAGGTCTCCCTGGAGTCTTCCTTTCTGCAAGTTAAACAAGCCCAGGTCCCTCAACCATCCTCACAGGAGAGGTGCTCCAGCCCTCTGATCATCTTAGGAGCCCTCATCTGGACCTGTTCCCCGTACTTCAGATGGGGCCTCACAAGAGCTGAGCAGAGAGGGACAATCACCTCCTGTGCTGGACACCCCTTTATTAATGCAGCCCAGGATATAGTTGGCCTTCNTCCACCCAGACATGAAACTATTGGTCACAACCCTTTGGGTGTGACCAGCCTACCAGTTCTTAATCCATCAAACAGTCCACCTTTCAAATCTCTACCTCTCCAATTTAAAGGAGAGGATGTGAGGAGGGACCATGTCAGAAGCCCAGGTAGATGACACCCATTGCCTTTCTGCTGTCTATCAATGCTATCGCTCCATCATAGAAGGCCACCAGATTGGTCAGGCAAGGTCTGCCCTTGGTGAAGCCATTCTGGCTGTCTTAGATCCCCTCTTAATCTTGTATGTACGTTATCATGGTAACGAGGAGGATCTGCTCCATGATCCTCCCAGGCACAGAGGTGAGGCTCACTGGCCTGTAGTTTCTCATGTCATCCGTCCTCCCTTTCTTAAAAAAGTCTCTTTCCAGTCTCTGAGGATTTCAGCTGACAGCCATGATTTTTCAAGTATGATGGAGAGTGGCTCAGCAACCACATCAGCCATCTCTCTCAGAACCCTGGGATGCATATCATCCATCCACATGGACTTACATACATTCAGTTTAATGAGGAGGCCTCTGACTTGTTCCGCTGTTATAGTGGGATGGAATCCATTCCTCCCACCCACACCTAGAGGATCAGGGTCCTGGCAGACACAGGGAGCTTGACCACCAGTGAAGGCTGAGGCAGAGCACTTATTGAGTACCTCAGCTTTTTCCATGTCTGAGGAAGCCACCTCTCCATCCTCACTAATCAGGTGGGGTACACTCTCTGTCTTTGTCTGCCTCTTCCTGCCTATGTACCTGTAGAATCCCTACTTGTTATTTTTCACATCCCTTGCCTAGCTCAGAACTATATGTGCCTTGGCTTTCCTGATCTTGTCTCTACACATGTAGGCTATATCCCTGTATTCTTCCTGGGCTACACAACCCTGCTTCTGCTTCCTGTACATCCCTCTCTTTTCCCTTAGTTTAAGCTGCAGGTCCTTGCTCAGCCACAACAGTCGCCTGCCTCCTCTGCTCAGTTTCTTCTGGTGGGGGATGGAGAGGTGCTCCATCTTGTGCTCACAGAAGGGTGTCCCTAAAGACCTACCAGATCTGTTCTGTTCCTACCCTTAAGGACAATTTCCCAGGAGATCCCATCCAGCATTTCCTAGAGCAGCTGAAAGTTTCCTCCTGTGAAGTTCAGGATCCTGGCTCTACTTTTTGCCAGGCCTGCATTCCTCCAGAGCACAGAATCCTCCAGGGCATGGTCACTACAGCCCAAGTTGCTTCCAATTTTAACCTCCCTAATTCTTTCCTCTGCACTGGTGACCGCCATGTCCAGTAAGACTTCACCTTGGGTTGGTCTATCTAGTACCTGGACCAGGACCTCAGCAGACCCAGGAATCTCCTGGACTGTCTGTCACCCACTGTGCCGCTATCCCAGTAGGTACTTCGGTGGTTGAAATCCCTCATGAGGAAAAGAGTCCTTGAGCACAACACCTCCCATGGTTGTAGCAAGAAGGTTTCAGCAACAGACTTCTCCTGATAGGTGGCCTGTAGTAGACACCAACCACTAGATGTCCTTTTACTGGACTGATCCCTGAATATCTCTTTTTCTTCTAACCGGGAAAACTAATATTTGATATTATATATCTTGTCCTAAGCAGAGAAGTATTTTGTGTTTGCACCAGAAAGTGAATCACTTCACTGCGCCTAAAGGGCAATGCTTATTCGATACTGACTTTTTTTATTTTACTTTTCTAAGAGAAGATGAAGAACTACATCTTCTAAAGTCAGCAAGAATGCTACTCACCACAATCAGGTGAGTCGAGATGTCCTCCTTCTTACTTAATTTCTTCTTCAATCTTAAAAATTACCTAATTCATTTTTATAGGGCTATGAAAATTGGAATAAATTAGTAACTGAATATTAAAACTGAGATTGCACATATCATAGTACTTCATTACATTTCTTGCATCTGAAATTAAACTAAAACTTAGTATTTAATAGTAGTCACAAGTATACTTCAGAATGACTGTCCACTTCATATCTTAGCTTTCTCATACTGTCCCAAAATTTACAGTAGCCCAAACAGATCTATCTAGTAGTGTTCAACCATCTCATGTCTAAAGGCTTACCTTTATAGCACATTATTCATTTAGTACTAAAAACTATCTCCTTTACTTTTACTGTGATTCTAACTCTCCATAAGTAATTCTTCAGCTTCAGTTTGGAATCCTCTCTTTTGTATATACCATAATTTTGTTCATCTACTTGTACAATAGTACAGTTGCTTTAAATGTTTGGGTTTTTTTTCTTCTATCTGGAATGTATGGAAACACCAACTATCAGGGATATTTGAACTATGTTATTACAGGCAGAAACATGGGACTCAGTTTTATGTCCCAAAGGTCCTGCAAGCAGAATCACCAAAATATAATTCTTGGAATGCAGCATTCAGGGAACTGAACACAGACTCACCTTCATGCCTCCTGATTGCTTACGGTCCAAAGGTCCAGAAGCTTCTTACAGGAAAGTTACTGTTTATAATCTGAATAATAGCCAAGTATTATATTAATAACTTTATGAAAAGCAGACCTTTGAAACTACTCTACTTTGCAACAGTCTCAGCAATTGCTTTCTCTTTCCAAGAGCAATTAGTGAATTAGCATTGTTTACTTCAATGAGGACATAGTATAGAACAGAGAATACACTATTGATTTTATTTTTTTTTTACAGTAAATTCTCCAGACATCCAGGAATTATTTCCTCAATGGGCAACTGATCTATCTACTCTCCTAGCCGTATCCTACTTCTCCTCTAGATCTCCTTCAGATGGGTAAGTCCAAGGTAGGGATGAAAGATAATATGTTAAGGGATCTCTCTGTGTAGCATTGTTTTCTACCTTGGAGACCCAATTAAACATAAATTGCCTAGGGCTTTGAAGTGCCTTTAGAACTCCAAAGCAAATGACTTGCTCTTTATTCTAATTCTGCTTTTTAATACGTGGAAAAAAAAAAAAAAAAGCTTAGTAAAACT
>VXAB01001212.1:10321-20998 GCA_013399175.1 Odontophorus gujanensis
TAGTAAAACTTGTTATTTCTGTAAACCATAGCTATTCAGAAGCATTTCTGGCTTAACTGCTTACCCAAGCAAAGACTATACGCTAAGCTGAGCACAACTTCAGTCAGGGAGTCAATTTCCAATCATAGACTCATAGAATGCATTGGTTGGTAAGAGACCTTCAAGATAATCTATTCCAAACCCTCTGTGTGGACAGGTCTGCTATTCACCAGCTCAGGTTTCCCAGAGCCCCATCCAACCTGATCTTGGGCACCTTCAGGGATGGGGCACCCACTGCTTCACTGGGTAGCCTGTGCCAGTGCTTCACCACCATCTGAGTAAAGAATTTCTTCCTAATATCTAACACAATTTTCCCCTCTTTTATTTTTAAACCATTCATATTTGTCTTATTACTACTTGCAAAAAAGTTGTTCTCCTTCCTGCTGATAAACTTCCTTTAAGTACTGGAAGGTCACAGTGAGGTCTTGCCAAATCCTTCTCTTCTTCAGACTGAACAAGCCCAATTCCTTCAGCCTTTCTTCACAGGAGATGTTCTCCAGCCGTCTGATCATCTTTGCTGCCCTCCTCTTGACCAACTCCACTTTCTTGTGCGGGGAGCCCCAGGCCTGAATGGAGTACTCCAGATGAGGCATTACAGGGGCAGAGTAGAGGGGGACAATCACCTCCATCACCCTGCTGGCCACTCCTCTAGTGATGCTGCCCAGGATACTGTTGGCTTTCCAGGCTGCAAGAACACATTGCTGGCTCATGTTAAGCTTTTCATCTGCCAGGATCCCCCACAGTCTTTCCTGGCAGGACAGCTCTCAATGAGATATTCTCCCAGTCTATACTCTTGTCTGTGACTGCCCTGACAGCACCTTCCTCTTGGCTTTACTGAACCTCATTAGGTTTATATGAGTTCACTTTTCAGGCTTGTCCAGTTCCCTTTTGATGGCATCCCTTCTTTCTATTCTAGTATTCCTTCCTTCAGTCATTTAATACTTCATTTAATGAAGTTAGCTCTTTTCTTTTATCTATGCATCCAGTCTGGGAAATGATGCTGGAAAACCCAGCGGTTGTGTTTTCCTCCTGCTTTTAATATAATAAAATAAAGTAGCGATAACAGCAATAATTATAATTTCCACTATATACAAATTGCACAGTATTTCTTACCTGAGTTTGGCAAGTTCCTTTCACTGAGTTCTTCTTACATTTCAAATACAAGAAAAATAACATTGGTATTTCAGAGCGATTCATACTATATTCATGTTTTTGTCTCAAGATCTCAAAAGGCTGTAGAAATAATAATGTCATATGTTATCCAAGACCATGATGAGATGAGAAGAACATTCATTTCAGTTATCTAAAGCTGACACCAAAAAAATAATTTGTTAGGGGAATTAAATAGGAGAAGAAGAATGAGGCATACATCAAC
Source organism: Odontophorus gujanensis (assembly GCA_013399175.1). Lineage (NCBI taxonomy): Eukaryota > Metazoa > Chordata > Aves > Galliformes > Odontophoridae > Odontophorus > Odontophorus gujanensis. Next base: position 11,736 of record VXAB01001212.1, read on the forward strand.
TCCTTTGCTTAAGGGCTGATGCTTCCCCTTGTAGCAGCAGATAACATGGATGTTTTGGTCATACGGACTGTTTCATGGGATTCTCCTGTGACCACTAGTGAGTTTATTAACAAAAGTGACCGAAGTTAAATTTTGATCCAAGGCTTAAAAAGAACTGAGATTGTGATGGAAGAGGAAAAATAAAGTCCAACATGTTAATTTCAGTTATTGGAATGAAAGAATTTTTTTTGACCTCTCTGCACCTGAACTTTCAGTAAATTAAAAAAAAAAAAACCCTTTTGAAACATAAATGCATACATGGCTGATACCAATCTGAGACGTGCAAACTTGGGATATGGTCAGAGGAATCATATATTATAGCTACACAACAACTAGAAAAACAGGACAAATCTACAGTTTCTGTAAAATAGATACTGACAGATTTTCAGGCATTAAATAAACCAGAAATATATCTTGGAGAATCAAGACAACTAAGAGTGTGTCAGATAAGGTGCTCCTATTTAACATGGACAAACCTGCCCTAAGAATGAATTTTGGAGATGTACAAACTCAAGAGCTCCCCACACAGACAGAAAAATCAATACTCTGGCATTTTCTTCCAATATTGTACTTAAATCCTAAGAAGAAGAACTTGCATGGTTATTGTTGTCAGTATCATTTAGCAATCTCTGACAGAACAAAATCAATTCTTCAGTTTGACCCTCAGCAACTACTCCAAATAAACCGTAACAGAAAGCCTATTTCACAAGCAAGTTAAAATAGATAAAATAGAAATCTAAGATATTTAGGTAAAATTAACTGAAAAAATAGGAAAAAGTAGCAGTCAACTTATGTATACTTTCAGGTGGATGGAAAACTACAGTGAGAGTATTCAACAGATTACAGAATTCCCTTTTTTGCTATTCCCTTCTTTTCTATTTCTGTGTTTCATCAGTCATACCATTAGCATGTTGGAGATTTAGGTACGATTTCCACTAGACACCAATTACCTCTGATTCCTGATAGAATATCTTTCGTCCATAACTATCATCATAGCATGAAGCAACCAGCCCAAAACATTTAAAACACAGCAACCATTTTAATACCAGAACATCTTAGTCAAGTAGTCAGTTTAGTTTGTAATTCAATAGCAGAAACTAAAAAGAATATACAAGAGATGAAAAGCTTGATCTTCTCGTAGGCACACACACATAAATACGGCCCACTTTAGGTTCTACAAACTGAACATAACTTTTACAATGGGATCTAGCATAAACGACTCCTATTTGTTTTAAGCTAAGTCAGTTACAACTTGAAAATTTGAAATAGATCATCTGTGCATTTGTTGAGATCTTATCTTGAGCACCGTAGATTTCTGCTGTTATGTGGAAGTGCTGCACACACAATGAATAGCAAACTCATGGGGTGAAGAATGTAGAAGTCAGAAATTGGCTGCTTTGAGGAGAACAGAGCAGCACAGTGCCCTACACTTAACTCTATAGCTTTAATAAAGCAGACCCAAGGCAATTTTTGAAGGTCTTGTAAAATAACAATGGAGTTCAGTGAGGAATTAAGTGCCAGAAAAAGCAGTGCACTAATAGCAAAAAGGAACAGCTTGTTCTCAGGGGTATTTCATGCAGGGTGTTCACGAAGAGAAACACTCTAGCATTCTACTTTGCGATTAATGTTCTTAATGTCCCATTGCCTTCAAAAAGTTAACTCTCTAAAAAGCACATTGTTCTTTCTATTTTGAGGGATGATTTAATAGGCTTTGGAGACAGGAGGAGGTTATGCATACCAATTTGAGACAAATTGGGAACAGAAGATTTCAAAGTTAAGACTAGATGATTCCTAGTCCAGCCACCATTTAGAATTACACAGAGCTGGGAAGAAAAAGTGACTACAAACCACTGCACACTTGTTTTGGCAGTAGGAGTAATGTGGTGCCACATTCCTGTTAAGGAAAAGAAACGCTGAGTAACAGTTGCTCTTGAACTGGAATTCAGTGATGGGATAGATCTTCCCTCCCTCTGCAGCAGAAAAACATCTACAGAAACAAAGGAAAAATCCAATGATTGCCTTCACTTGCCACAGATGTGCAAGTCTGAAACCACAGATTCCTCAAATAATATCATATGCATACGCTGTCCTGAAGCTCAACCAGGTACATTCTACCCAGAAATATGACTGTATAAAATTTTGGCCTGCAGCACTTCATTTCCTCCTCACTAAGCTCTCTCACATATTCATCTTGTCCTCAAAAATAACAATAAGAGAAGCATTTCTGCCTTCATGCCAAATGAATTTCATACTTAAAAAATGTGTTTCCACTTACTTTCATAGCATTGCAGAAGCAGAACCACATTGTACCTTGTCACATGTAGAGGGGTTTGTATTTTGAAGATAGCCTAATTTTTAAAACTATCATATGAATTTGCTTGACGATATCAGACAATACCAGGAGCCTGCAATATCATCTTGAAGTAATATTTTCCCATGAAAATTCGCTCCCATTTGTGAACAATTACTGCTACAATTTGCTGTGCTTCTTTACTGTCACATTCATCTCCTTGAGTTAAGCCATGTCACTAAAAAGTTAGGGCACTAATTTCCTTTTACTGTAACTTTAAATATTTCAAGGTTTTACCTTTCAACTATTTCCCCAAATTAAAGCATTCTAGCAAATTTCAATCCCTTTTTTTCTTCAACATATTATTTAGAATTAGTAGCATCCCCTTCTGAGAGCTGCAGTATTGCTTTAGAGTGCTGTCCTATCTTTTCATGGCAATTGAACTGTTTGCTGAACTCCTTGCACGACACTCAAATTTGCACAGGAGCGAATGGAGATATTGTTTAGTAATTGGTCTTCCAAAAATTAGTTGTGCACTTTGACATAAAATATTTAAACACAATGTTATTTATTTGCTAGCGACATTATTTTCCTTCATTTAAAGAAAAAGGAGGTATGAAAAAAAAAGCAACAACAACAAATCACTGCTTTTCATGAAAATGATAGAGAATTTATTGTGGGTTAACATTCAGAAGAGATAATATTACTTCAGCATTAGCATGTATTTAAAAAGTTTAAGATTACGCAACCTTTCAAGTCCAAAGGTATCCAGTCTGGGTGTACCGTGCTGCTGTATGAAATCTGATTTCCATTCTGTTTTATTTCTATTCATGATTGCTGATGTCATGTAAAGACGATTCCTTATTATCTAGATAAACCATTTACAGCAGACATGGGAGTATTTTATTCAGATATTTTTATATCTAATAGTTTATTCTGTTAAACGCTTTCCACTTAAATGTTTGATTCTACTAAATACTAATCTCAAGGGTAAAGTAACCAAATGCACAATTAAGATTTCAGTCTTCATATTTCAATGGAAAGACCTGTGTTTGACAACAAACCAGAGTTTAAAGCAGAACATGCAGAACCTGGAACATTTGCATTGTTATCTCTTCATCCCAGATTTTTTTTCTGTTTTTGAGTAAATCAAGTGCAATCTACTAGCTTTCGTGAACAGATTCAAAATCCTCCCATCTGTGCACAAATCCAAAAATGCAAGTACTGAAAATTTCCAGTGATTTATTGCTTAACTTCAGAGAGCCTATGGGAGTGCTTTCACTGGGAAGGCTGCCTACAAAATTGTTTTCATTCAAGTACAAAACTGCCAGGGCTAAGCAAAGAGGAACAAGAATTTGCCAAGATCTGTAAATACTACATTCCTTCATCTAATTCACCTGTAGCTCACCAAATCCAGTAGCTGATCTAAGAACTTTTTCATGCAGCTTCTGCTTTTCCCACTTCATTACCTGGATAGGGGGCACAGGATGGAGCCTAGCTATCCATAATCCAGAAGACCAATCGGAGCAAGAAAGCTGACCCTTAGCCTTGTACTAGCTCTTAACTTGGCACAAAGATCTCTCTCTCATCTCACCAATACAAACTGTTATCCACTTCCATCACTTTCTTTTGTACCACCTTCCTTAGCCTATTCAACTCTTCACTAAATCAACTCTAATCATACTGACACCATCTCATTAAAAATGGGGGGAGGGAGGTCTCTTTTTTTGGGTTGCTAAGGGTAGTTTTTCCCTGTATTACATCCTGCTCAGCACAGAGCTCAAAAACTTCAAAGGTAGCACAAGGACGTGGCTAAGAAGAGAGGGTAAGCAATACACATTAGGCTTGTTTACCACAAGTGGATAGAAACCCTTCTTTTATTTTAAAATCTGTGAGTCTTCTCAATAAATGCTGTTTTTCTGCTGAGAATAACCTTAGTTCACAGTCATCTATTGTAAGACTAAGATGAAAATTCTCTGGTATTCATTCTCTCTGCAAATCCATTCCTGCTAAGGGAAATAACATAGGGCAAATATTCCAACGCAGTAGCAGACAACAAAATTTCCATTCCCCAGACTATCTTCACAATTACCCAGTTGCAGACAGCTGTGTTTATCTTTCAAGACTGTTTTATTCTCTTATACATAATTATAGTCTGGATATTACTAAATTCATTTATCTTCTGCCTGTGGTCATCCTCAGAAATAAGAAGTGTTGTTTTGCAGAATCAGATTTCTGAGTGCTTCAAGGTTATGCAATTAAAGCCAGTATATAATACTAAAATAACCAGATAATGGTTAAGTGAATCTGTCAATCAGTGACATGGAAAGAAGTTTTGTTCCAGATAATCTCTTCAGTAAATATTTTGAGAATCTGCAATACCAGAACTACTAGCCAGATGCAGACACCACTGACTGAGCTCTCACTTTTCCAGGGAAAAAAAAAAAACAACCTTTTTCTCTCATTCATGATTATTACTATTCCATACAAATTAAACACTAATATTTAATGAATCCAAGGAGAATCACAGAATCACCAAGGTTGGAAAAGACCTACAAGGTCATCCAGACCAACCATCCGCCTATCACCAATAGTTCACTATAAGCCATGACCCTCAACACGATGTCTAAACATTCTTTAAATACCTCCAGGGTCGATGATTCCACCAGCTGCCTGTGCAGCCCATTCCAGTACCTGACCACTCTTACAGAGAAGTATTCCTAGCATCCAGTCTGAATCTCCCCTGGCCCAACTTTCCTGCAGTGAGAGGCTCAAAACTGAACACACTACTCGAGGTGTGTACCCACTAGCGCTGAGTACAGGAGGACAATTTCTTCCCTGCTTCTGCTGGCAACACTATTTCTGATACAAGCCAGGATGCCATTGGCCTTCATGGCCACCTGAGCACAGTGCTGGATCATGTTCAGCTGAGCATCAACTAGTACCCCCAGATCCATTTCCTCCACAAAGTCTTCCGGACACTCTGCCCCAAGCCTGCGGTTGTTGTGCCAAAGTGCAGGACCCGGCACATGGTCTTGTTGAACCTCACCCCACTGGTATCAGCCCAGCAATTCAGGAAAAGAAAGGAAAAAAAAGAAAAACAAAAAACAAAAAAGCAAACAAACATCAGTAGTAACAATCTTTTTACTACAGTTGGAGAAAATTCCTGAAATAGATTGAAAACATCACTCTCAGAAGCATCTGACAAGAGTATTATACAAATCAAAACCACTGGTTTATTTCCAAATGGAAATTGATGTAAAATTAAGACAATAATTCACCAGACAACAAATGAAACCATGTGTCATAAGAAGAGGTTTGTCAGATCCCATTTTGTTGTTTACACAGTCCTGGCACATTCCTCAATTGTAACATTTCCCACAGTATTTCTTCTTATTGTATTGTGAGGTTATGCAGTGTTGTTGACCAAGCAACATCAGGGAAAAATTGTGAAACAGCAAATTAATCAGTAGACCAATGCCATTGGAAGGATTTTTATTTTCAGATGTGTTTCTTAATTACTTCATATATAAAGAGGAAAACCTTAAATACATTGTCCCAAAATACACAGCCAGAAAAGTCATCCACAGCCATTGTCAATGTGTTTTAGCTCTGAGGGCACAGTCCTATGCCTTACCAAGGCAAGAATCTAACAGAACAGCCTCTGGAGGAAGCAGAACAAAAGAGGGAATTTCCTAGCATTGGAAAGGAGTTAGGAAACTGGGAGTTAGGCTAAGTGAGTTAGATATCAGACCCAATATTCATTTTCCCCACAGAAGGCTACATTTTTGGGGTGGGAGAAAAGGACATGGACAGCAGGCTAAATTTAATCTAATTTAATGACAAGGCTAGAATGTCAAGACTGTGAAAACCAGATGTACGTGTTGGAATTTTAATACAGACACCAATGATTCTAAGTCCTGTTAAACGTGCTCTCAAACTTTGAGGGAAGTGTTACTATCAACATGAGCATTTTGTATTAAGTACTAGTAAGAATGCTTTTATTACCATTATTGACCAGTCATAACCAACTGAAACAATTCTGGTTTTGATCTATATCCAACGTTGCATTAAGAGAACTGAATTTATGAAAAATACTGCTGAACAATTTTGAGTAACAAGAATATAAACTCATATGTTAATATATATTTATGTATATATTCTATGCAATGATTAAAAATATTTGCTGTTTTATTGACTATTCAGTCAACCCCAAGGTGTATATTGTAAATTTCACTTAAAGGTTTATCCTTTTATCCATCTTCAATGTATGCATGTGAATGAGCTTCATCTAAAGACAAGCATGATCCAGACATGTTCACCTGCTGTACAAACCACCAGTCTGCTGAAGGAGCTAGAGCCATCTCCTGAAGAAGGAACGCCCTCTACTGGTTGGTTATAGAGCTGCACCGTAGCAAAATAAAGCTGCTCAGAAGCAGATGTGACGTGGACTGAAACAAAGCTTTGAGAAACAGGTGAATTATTAGACATAATGATTACAGTATCAACCACAAGAAAGTTTTCTCATACTGTCTGCCTCAGAACTCTTAGGAGATATTAAACCATATGTATAAAGCTGAATGTCCTTTAAAAGCTGCATTTCTATCTGCGTTGTTATTTATTTATTGATTTTTATATATCTTCATAACATGGCCCCAGATATCTCATTTCCAACAAATATATAATATCAAGATTAGTAGTTTCTTTGTAATGCTTGGATGTTTATCATTTTGATTATAAAGAAGGGCAATTTTACTACTTCCAGAGATTTTTCTGGCATTCGTTTTGCTTTATCTATTTGCCAGCTCTCAAACAATGTATTTTCTCTTGTAGTAATGTGAACAAAATTTGTGTGCAGTGGTTCAGTACTAGAAGAAGTCATTTACGCTTTTTACCTCTCTAAAAGTTGCATTCATAGTATACAAATTTTCATCTGAAAACAACACAGAATTGCTGTAAAGCATCACCAAAGATCAGCAGACTTACATATGTTTTCTATCAGCAGAGAAGAAAGGGGGCTATGTATGTGCTTCTCTATAAAGCTTAGCTCAGATCCCATCCTGTTCTATATCAGATTTGTTTCTAAAGAAACCCTCTCTTTTACTTGAAGGGAAATTTTTGAAGCGTATTTTAAAGAGTCACCAGTTGGTACTTCCAGCAGCAGGTAGTCATTTTTTCCATCATTACTGTCACCTATTCATCTGGCTGTCCAAACAAGTCGACACGCAGTCTACAGATATTTGCACAGGGCTTATTTGTGTTTCATAGAATCAAAGAATCACAGAATCATAGGGGTTGGAAGGGACCTCAAGAGATCATTGAGTCCAACCCACCTGTCAAAGCAGGTTCCCTTCACCAGTTAGGGTTTCAGATTTCTGAAATAGCAGCTTTTGGGAAAGAAGAAGCACAGCACAAAAACAATTACAACACTCTTTAAAGTAGGGATTTACAATTTACGAAGAATTGCAATATTCTTTAGGAACACTGGAGAATGGATTTCTGACAGATCTATAATTGCCAGATACCCAGAGTAGTGAAATACTACAGCCATATGAAATAAAATTCAGTCATTCCTTCCATTAATTGATTGTTGAATATAACCTAAAAAATTGTGCAAACTTAAAGATAAGCAAAATTCTGACTGTTCAAACACACACAAGTGACAGACTCTGGAATTAATTTTTGTTCCACTCCTGACTAGTGCTTCACGTGGTCCAGTTCTGCAGGATGAGCTTTAGGCACTGCAGAAAATAAAAGGAGTAAATACAAATGATCTGAAGAGATTTTCTCATCTGAAGAAATATACAGAAAGCTGAATTGGAAAACAGGGTATTAAATCAAGTAGATGTACATCAGCTGAGAGAAAATAGTACATACTAAAAGGAAGTTCGGAAAATAAAATTTTGGTACATCCGTATATCAATTACATCTCAGCATCCTCAATATACTGACATTTTCAGGTCTTTACCAGTGAAAACACAATTTCTAGAAAAAGAAAACATATTTCTACAGTGCAGAAATGAAACAAAACCACTTAAAAAAAAGAAGTGGTAGACATGCCTAGAGTGGTACACAGAAGTTTATTACATTTTCATCTGAAAATGGGAAGGCTCATAGCTTTATGCTACTCACAAAGAACGAGGAAAAAAAAAAAACCAACTACTTATTTATAGTGATGTCGGGAATTCTCAGTCCTCCCTAGCCTAAGTGCAGTCCTCTTTTGAGGAAAATAAATAAATAAATAAATAAATAACAGTCTGCTAACTGCACAAGCTCACATAACAGTTCATTTGATCAAGGTTATTACAGTGCTTATAAAACAGTTAATAATTAAATTATTTCCACATTACTCATTTTCAACCAGTAATGGCACACGGTGTCCCCACCAGGGCTATTCGTGGCTCCTCATAAGCATTTTCTGGACTTACTCTGAAATTCTGGCCATTAGCTGGTCTGCATGTTTCAAGCAGCCACTTCTCCAAGCCCACACAGAAGAAACAAATACAGTGGCAATGACTACAGTGAGAGTGGTAAAAGCCTTTTTGTCACTCTTCAGCTTTTCAGCTTAGCTTCCAGTACACATACACACATACAGAATAGCTGGATGGGTGCTTCAGATAGCTTTCATAGTAATAATAATGCATATTCTACAGTTCGCAATTTTTCTAAACAAAAAATTCTCCCAAGATTTTATAAATTTAATTTGTTGCATTTGCACCTTTTTGTGCAGAAAGGTTGTGTCTTAGTTTTCTACAGTAATAATCAAAAAATATCATTAAAGTGCTGTTCCAAATAGAGTACAGCATCAAATAGCTTCTGTTTTCTGTGAATACTATGTGCATTTGACAACAAATATTAGGTATTGCATAAAGATATATGCATACATCCATGTTCATGTGTACAAATCTGTATATTCATGTACATATATCCATGT
>VXAB01001213.1:1398-15535 GCA_013399175.1 Odontophorus gujanensis
CCCAAACCCCATTTAAGGGCTGACCACCACCAGGGAAGGTTCTCTTCTCAGAGATCCCTCCCATGTGGAGTCAATGGTGAGCCTCTATCACCAGAAAGGTGAGCAACTCTCTTTTTGTTATTCTTTCTGTATATGAGTCTGTATATAAGCCTACTTAAATATACCATCTTCCATACTATTTCCATTGAATACCATTCTCAGGGGCTATTTACCCTACAGATGACCTGGGGAACTACAGGCCAGTGAGCCTCACATCTGTGCCTGGGAAAACTGTGGAGCAGATCCTCCTGGTTACCATGTTAAGGCACATATGAGTCAAAGAGGTGATCCAAGATAGCCAGCATGGCTTCATCAAGGGCATATCTTTCCTGACCAATCTGGCAGCCTTCTGTGATGGAGTGACAGCATTTGTGAACAGGAGAAAGATGACAGATGTCATCTACCCGGACTTCTGCAAAGCCTTGGACACGACTGCTCACCACATCCTTCTCTCCAAATTGGAGAGCTATGGATTTGAATGATGGACCGTTTAATGGGTTAAGAACAAGTTGACTGGTTGCAGCCAAAGAGTTATGATTAGTGGTTATATGCCTAGGTGGAGGTAAGTCATAAGGAGTGTCCCTCAAGGATCAAACCTGGGACGGGTGCTTTTCAACATCTTTATCAGTGACATAGATGATGGAATGGAACGCGCTCTCAGCGAATTTGCAGAAGACACTGAGTGGTGCAGTCAGTATGCTGGAGGGAAGCCTTCTAGAGGGACATGGACAGGCTGAAGAAGTAGGCTCATGTGAACCTAATGAAGTTCAACGAGTCCAAGTTGTTGCACTTGGGCTGGGGCAATTGCAGGTATTCATACAAACTAGGAGAAGAACTCCTGTAAGAGCAATCCTGTTGAGGAGGACTTAGCAGTCCTGGTGGACTAAAAGCTGGACATGAGCCAGTAGTGTGTGCATGCAGCCCAGCAGGCCAAATATATCCTGGGTCCTTTTCAACCCAGGCCATTCTATGTTTCTATGATTCTATGATCTAAAAAACATCAGTATATTATATGTGTGTTACTGACACTTCTGTTTCCTTCATATTCTAGATCATTTCATTTCTTACTCACTTCAAAGACTGCTGCAGAAAAGAAGATGGAAATCGTATAAAAGATTACCAGAATATTTCCACTCCTAATGAAAACTTGTTTTTTGTTTTAGAGTATCAAACAAGTGCATAAGACAATGCAGATTACTATTTTTTCATTTCCTTCAAGAACCCGAAACTTCTATACTAGAACCATAAAATGTGCATGTGTGAGTGCATGCAGTGACACATTTAGTGGTGCCGTAGCAAACAGGGTTAAAATGCTGGTGGAGTAAACATAATAGTTTCATTTTCCTTAGATTTATCCATTAGAAAACTGAAACCTTGAAAAATACTAAAATTCATAAAATGAAACTTATTTATGACACCATTTTGTCACTTACACTGATAGCAGTTGTTATCTCTAATGATTCATGACTCTGCAGTAAAACTCATTTATGCTGATCCAATGTATAATACTAGCTACAATTCCAAGAAGTAAAAAAAGGTACATGAAGATAAAATCAACTTGAATTTCATTTTGAGTGAAGACACTTTTATTCCAAGAATGGAGTGTTAGATTTACAAGCATTCTAAACTTGCATGAGCTTAATTTTAAGGTGCAGTGGTCCACAATGGTGAGAGAAAGGACTTTGCACAATATTTTTAATTGTAGGTAAAATCAGTTGTTTCTTTGACGCTGTCTTTAGCCTCTGTGAGAAACTAATCCAAAAAAATCACCAATTAGCTTATATGAGAGATGTATAAATTCAAAAGGAAAAACTCGAAGTTAGTTATAATACTCTGAATTAAACTGCTTAGGAGACTGTTATATTTTCATCACTTCTTTTTCTTTTTAAAGAACATGTTAGGTAGAATTAGAGTAATTCCCTAACAAATACTTGTCTAAGTACTGTTGACTGCAGTTTAAATGCTCCCTCAGATATTTATAGCAGGTATGTGGGTAAGAAAGCTATTCCTTACTACCTATAAGTGTTGAATTGTGAGAGTTTCACTGAAACTCTGACTGTGTGAACATGACTAATTCCNCAAGATAGCCAGCATGGCTTCATCAAGGGCATATCTTTCCTGACCAATCTGGCAGCCTTCTGTGATGGAGTGACAGCATTTGTGAACAGGAGAAAGATGACAGATGTCATCTACCCGGACTTCTGCAAAGCCTTGGACACGACTGCTCACCACATCCTTCTCTCCAAATTGGAGAGCTATGGATTTGAATGATGGACCGTTTAATGGGTTAAGAACAAGTTGACTGGTTGCAGCCAAAGAGTTATGATTAGTGGTTATATGCCTAGGTGGAGGTAAGTCATAAGGAGTGTCCCTCAAGGATCAAACCTGGGACGGGTGCTTTTCAACATCTTTATCAGTGACATAGATGATGGAATGGAACGCGCTCTCAGCGAATTTGCAGAAGACACTGAGGGGTGCAGTCAGTATGCTGGAGGGAAGCCTTCTAGAGGGACATGGACAGGCTGAAGAAGTAGGCTCATGTGAACCTAATGAAGTTCAACGAGTCCAAGTTGTTGCACTTGGGCTGGGGCAATTGCAGGTATTCATACAAACTAGGAGAAGAACTCCTGTAAGAGCAATCCTGTTGAGGAGGACTTAGCAGTCCTGGTGGACTAAAAGCTGGACATAAGCCAGTAGTGTGTGCATGCAGCCCAGCAGGCCAAATATATCCTGGGTCCTTTTCAACCCAGGCCATTCTATGTTTCTATGATTCTATGATCTAAAAAACATCAGTATATTATATGTGTGTTACTGACACTTCTGTTTCCTTCATATTCTAGATCATTTCATTTCTTACTCACTTCAAAGACTGCTGCAGAAAAGAAGATGGAAATCGTATAAAAGATTACCAGAATATTTCCACTCCTAATGAAAACTTGTTTTTTGTTTTAGAGTATCAAACAAGTGCATAAGACAATGCAGATTACTATTTTTTCATTTCCTTCAAGAACCCGAAACTTCTATACTAGAACCATAAAATGTGCATGTGTGAGTGCATGCAGTGACACATTTAGTGGTGCCGTAGCAAACAGGGTTAAAATGCTGGTGGAGTAAACATAATAGTTTCATTTTCCTTAGATTTATCCATTAGAAAACTGAAACCTTGAAAAATACTAAAATTCATAAAATGAAACTTATTTATGACACCATTTTGTCACTTACACTGATAGCAGTTGTTATCTCTAATGATTCATGACTCTGCAGTAAAACTCATTTATGCTGATCCAATCTATAATACTAGCTACAATTCCAAGAAGTAAAAAAAGGTACATGAAGATAAAATCAACTTGAATTTCATTTTGAGTGAAGACACTTTTATTCCAAGAATGGAGTGTTAGATTTACAAGCATTCTAAACTTGCATGAGCTTAATTTTAAGGTGCAGTGGTCCACAATGGTGAGAGAAAGGACTTTGCACAATATTTTTAATTGTAGGTAAAATCAGTTGTTTCTTTGACGCTGTCTTTAGCCTCTGTGAGAAACTAATCCAAAAAAATCACCAATTAGCTTATATGAGAGATGTATAAATTCAAAAGGAAAAACTCGAAGTTAGCAGTTTAATTCAGAGTATTATAACTTAGGAGACTGTTATATTTTCATCACTTCTTTTTCTTTTTAAAGAACATGTAAGGTAGAATTAGAGTAATTCCCTAACAAATACTTGTCTAAGTACTGTTGACTGCAGTTTAAATGCTCCCTCAGATATTTATAGCAGGTATGTGGGTAAGAAAGCTATTCCTTACTACCTATAAGTGTTGAATTGTGAGAGTTTCACTGAAACTCTGACTGTGTGAACATGACTAATTCCCAGAGTTCAGACTTTTGAATACATTCCTTCTCCTTTGGCTCCAAGAGACTACTTTGTATAAGCTCCAGTACTGTACTAAACCAACAAAATGAGACACATGAGAGTCATAGACACTGGCTGCATAGATAGACAAGCAGTAGCAGAAAAATTCCAGTTGAGATAACGAGAAAAGCAACTGAGAATCTATGGTTTGCCAGCAGCAGAACATTGTGATACATTTCTAATCCACTACAAAGTTCCTATGTTCCCAAAATCAACATAGCTGAAGTATCAACCTGTCTTTTAGGGTATAATGACTATTCTTTTTCTACTGAGAGAGTAATTTTAAAACTGTATTATAACACATCTGATACAAAGTCCTTCAATTTCATGCATCTTATTTTGTTATACTCATGATCCCATGTTGTTATAGATGTATAAAGTTCTGGAAAGCTATTTGAAGTTCCAAGAAATTCTGGCTAGAATATTAGTGAAATTAGGGGAATAAATCCACAGATATCCAACCCATGCTTCAGTTTTAAGAATCTTTTTGTTATTGTGTGTCAAACAATAATTCTTGTGAATATATCAAATGCTTTTTTTTTTTTGTGAGAGAAATAATTATTTGATCTAAAAAGTTGGTAGGTAACTCTACTAGAAATTCCTTTCAGAAAATTTAAAGAAAACATGTGGCCTTTGAACTAGTTGTAGGTACCTAATTTGTTACTTAGAAATTTGTAGAAAAAGTGAATTTTTTTAATGCTACTCTTAAAATGGTATAGCTCTGATTTTAACTTCATGAAGAATTTGGAGTAATAAACTGTGGATATAGAAATACTAAAACATCATATCCAACAAATTACACATTAAGTTCTTATACTTGCATCAAGCCATAACTGCATCAGTTTTGCTGTTATATATTATAGGACATGCCGTCTCAATAATCATACTAAAAAATGTGGGCTGATTCTTCTGACATTATTATACAAAACATACCTATAAATTAAGAATTCATATTTCCAGCCTACACAACCAGTTTTCAAGATATCAGTGTTACTAGGTTTGAGATCTACTTTGTTTTACCCCAAAATACATGACAATGTAATCTTGATCATGCTTCTATGTGTTACTTACTTTTCAGTATTATAGAATCTTCTGATAATTTCAGATAATAAAGGGACATAATATTAAGAGGGCAGAATACAAATAAGTCTGTCCTTAGTGAAGCAGACTTAACCCCATTAACATTGTGATTCTGCTACTAATATTAATAAATATTTGATTGCCTTCTCTGATAGGTTGAAATAACAATAATGTTAATACATTAAAATATATCAATAAATATGTGCTCTGTGTCATTAGAAAAAAGTCTTGAAATGAAAATAGAACAAGTATTTAAATAACTGTGGCATTTTTGCCATTGTGACTGAAGCAAATTAAGCTTCACTGGAAAATCCCTTAAGAACACTCATCATGTTACTGCAAGAAATTGCAGGAAAAAGAACATGTACTTGCTTGTAGTTTCTCAAGATGTCTTACACGTTGAAGACTGGACTTTTTTATTTTATCACTCTTGCTATGGCATACTCTAGCTTTTATTCGTCAGACCTTTGTTAACATTTTCAGCTTTCCTGTTTAGTTTGACTGTGAGTGGATATGCTATCTAATTAATAACATATTCCTCTTTTTGAACAGCAATTTCTTGCCTCACTCTAGGTTAAGATTACTCCAAGAGTAATGGTGCAAAAGAAAATATTAGATAATTAATTTAACAAAATATTTATTTTTAATGCAATTTGCTTCAATTTTCAGAATAAAGGCATACTGTTGACAATTTTAACATTAAAAAAAAACAAAAAAAAACACATTAAAATCAACCAACAGCAAACAGCAATAAACTAAAGGAAATATTAATACCAGGCACATTATAAATCTAACATTTTATTATTATTATTTGAAGATCAAATAAGTTTAAGGCACTGTACTGAAGCTTATACAATTTGATTTTTGGTGCACAGTCATATCTACAGATGTGATAGACTACAGTTCATGCACACTGCTTATTTTCAGTAGGGGTGGGGAGAAAGTTCTGTAGATGAACGTGTTCATAGCTCCTTGCTGTGACTATATATTAACCATGAAGCATCATACTTATGCAAATAGATCACAGCTGAATTGTTCATACTGCATAGAAAATTGGAAATAGTATTATGAGCTATTGGATTATAGTATGATTCTTGGTCAAATTTTTGAAAGCCAAAGGGAAGAAGATCTGAGATTTCTTTTTATTTTTGAAAGCTTTTGTACAGTTGTATTCTTTGTGCTTATTTAAAGCCTCTACAATAAAGCTTTATTCCAGTTGGCATTATTTTTTTTCTCACTCAGTGAAAAGTAGATAAGGATATTCTGAATCAATGATAGGAAACTAAAATATTCATTCAGAGCACGCCTGTGCTCTCTATGAGAAAGCTTTAATATATAGAGAATTTTTATTCTGGGTTTTGAGGAGGATTCTCTTTTACAAATATACTGAGGGTGAATTTAGCACTTTCTTTTTATTCTACAATATGTGATATATTGAAATATTCTGATTTGCATTCTGAAATTCAGTTTATTAAATTAAAATAATCAGAATACTAGGCACTGAAATGTTAAATTAAATAGAATAATTCATATGTTTTTGCAAAAACTATAAATGAGTTACATATAGAAATAAGTGTTATAACTGCAGTAGAAAATAAAATTTAATTTTTTTTTTTTTTGGAAAAAATATTTCATCTTTAAAAGACATATGTCTGTATGTATTTGAGAGAAAGAAAGGAAATAAGTGAGTGTAAGAAAATAAGATTTTATGATTTTAAGTTGCAAAGGGCACACCGTCATCTGGATGTCACATCACAGGACAGTGAAGAGGTGGGCTGTCAGTTTCTTGTCCAGACAGAGATTATTGAAGCCCTTTACAAGGAAAAGTATGACAACTTTCTGTGTATCTATGAGTGTAAAATATTTTTTTTTTCTTAACAATTCTGTGTCCTGGTACCTGACATCAAGAAAACAATAAGTGCAAATAATAGTAATCATTAATTATAAAGTGTCTACACAAATATAATGCTGTGTATTTATACTTCAAGTAACTCCTGAAGAGCAAGCTGAGAAAACGCGCACCTTAGAAAGATAAGCAGCTTTACTACATTCTAAAATAATATCAGTAGTAAGTAATAACAAAAATAATTATAAGCAAGGTTGAAATTTCAGGGTTTGAAGTTTATAGAATAATTTCTATCAAATCTAAATGCTTAGTCAGCTACAGTTACTAAAGTTTATTTTTTCAATTGTCTACATAAAATCTACTTTGTATATTAAGGAAAAAGAAACAAAAGTGAATTCAGATGTGAAGTGGCTCTTTTAACAAATATAAGCATTGAATTTTTCTATCAGTATTGTTGTAGGAGGCATGACAGTTAAAATATTTCTGAGTATTCTTGATATTTTTCAAATTCTGGTGGTTAGCAAAATATGTAAAAAAAAAACATAGAACTTTCAGATTTTTGTTGGTTTCCTTTGTACACCAAACAACCTCTCAGGAATAATCAAACTGAAATTTAAGAAATGTTGAAATAAGTGCATATCCAAATACACATTTGCTATATATTTGCATTTTTATTTCTATTTACAGTCTGTCTGCTTGATATTGGGATAAATCAGTAAATGAAAAATGTGTGAAAATAAAATTTTGTTGCAATGTACTCCATATACTCAATAGATTAAATATTTGGAGAGTATAATTAAAGAATATTAAAAAAAAAATGAAAAATATTACTGCTATAGTTCTTCACTGAAGAAGAATTGCATGTTAACAGGTGGTAAATCCAGGGCCAGCAAAGAAGAAAATGGAACTGTAACTTTTGAAAGAACTTGCAGAAGCACACACCAGTTCCTTCAATAAATTCTTAATAATTCTTAATAAAAACAAATTTAAAATGTGTTTTTTGAAGAAATACAGAAATAAAATCTTCTGCTTGTTTGGTTGGTTTTGTAGATATTATTCATGGTTTAGTAAGAGTGGTATATTTATTATATATGTCACTACTTACTGTAAAAAAAAATAAATTCTTTTGAAAGACAGTGCTGCCCATTTATTATTGAAATGCATCACATTTTTGGGCAGCATTGGCTATGCACACAGTGGTCAATGATGTGGAGTTCTGAACCTAAATAGTTTATTATAGATAAAATGCTTCATTTTCTTTTTCAATACCTTCTAACTTATTAAAGTTTTGAGGAATAAAAACACCCCTAGTCTTCTCTAGGATCTGAAGACATTCAGGAACTCCAGCTCTTGGTGCAGTTGTGAATGTGAAAGGAGAAGAACCTCCTGTGTCCTGGCAGAATTAATGTTATGTAGAAATTTCAGCTCTACAGGTCCTGAGGCAGGGTGACCTTTAAGGCACTAGTATTGGGGCAGACAGGTGAGTTCCACAAAGGCAATTATCATCTCCAAGCCAGTGGGTGAAATCCTGGATTTCTACTCTACAAACTAAATTCTACTTTATCAGTGCTTTTGAAGACTAAGCAGGTAATACTGCACTTTGAATTTCTCTTCACTTAACAGCTCTGGAGAATAGTATTCATTTTTAATACCAAAATAACATAGTAAGAAAATAGGCAATAATTACCATGTAAAAAAATCAATTTGTCTTATTCTGTACTGTCAGAACACAGAATAAAGAATCTATTTGTCTTCAAAAGCTACATAGATATTTAATAAAATAACATTTGAATGAATTTATTTCCTCTCACTTAAAAATAAAATGAAAATATTTACTTATTTTATTATCTTCTTTTTCTTGGATAACATTTTTGTTGTCCATACTTGAATCAACATTTAAAAGAAATATGACTGGTAAAATATTTAATGATTTAAAGTTTTTTCCAACATTTAAATATGAAAGTACTGAAAGGAGAAGTAAAATAATATTAAAAGAATTTATAAAATAACATGGAAACTAAGTTTTCTCTCTCTCTTTTTTTTTTTAATATAGAAATAACAATAAATGAAAATTCTTGTGAAAATGTCATTTTGTTGTCCTAGAAAACTATTCCATTCAAACTGAAGTATTTTGTTTCACTGTTAACTGAAGAGAGCCAATTTTCTTTCTTATGATAAATTTCAAATCATAAACAATATTCTAAACTAAAGAATATCAGCAGTAGAACATTCGTTAAAAGATTCTATAGTTACTGTTTCTGTTGATGCTTTTTTTTACCTTACTGGACCGTTGTATATGCCCTGATTTTTAGAACCGTTCTCCAGTGAAACCCTTTCACGCCAACACTTGCATCAATGTTATAATCATCTCCTTGACTTCTTTGACAAGAGTTGGACTATAGTATCTTCTATCAAGCTAACCTGAATCTTGTGTGACATCTTGGCTTCAGTTTTCCCAAGAACATTTTGTATCAAACATTAATGGTGTCTGAACTAAACATCCTGACAGCAAAGCACAACTTAGTTGACTGAAGACAGGATCAAAGTTCTTGAAACAGAATGACATTTTGGATACATTTTATGGTGTTGAAACTTGTTCTACTCTGAAATGCATGCCCAAGTCCTCCAGATTGTGTCCTTTAAAAATATTTTTTTTTGTTCCACTTTATTTGCTTGAAGTCCACCACAGAAAAGTAGTACATAGTTTAATGTTGATGTTAGCCCCATTTTCTCTTCCAAAGGGTTGATTTTGTTACTAGTATTGAGATTGCTGTGTGCTTTACTATTTCAGTATCTTCTCTTGGTAGAGGGAGAAAAACAAAGCTATGCCATCTTACTAAAAAGATTTTCTCTTGAAGCAGACCAAAGTTTACAATTCAAAGAGTGGTAATTTGTGACAGTAAGAATACCCAGCATGGGATTAGTACAATGACAACATATTTGTGTAACCAAAATATAGTTGGAAGGTTTTGTATCATTCTTTTCTCAGCATAATTTCAAAGACACTCTTCATCTTAAATTATGTTGCTTGTTTGTTTGTTTTGGTAACCAGAGCATTGCAAAATATTCCTGTGACCTTTCTGATGCATAGCTTGCAAAGTCCCTGAAGTGGTGCAGCAATAGCCACTGCACTGCTACAGATCTGCTTTGTAGATTATGTATGCACACAATGCATTATAACCGTTGGAAAAACTACCTCATGGATCTGCAGAATGCCTCTTAAATTAGGATTGTTCCACAGATCTGGGGCAGTTTTCTTGTGCTAAGTTAGTTGATTCTCGTAGAGATGGACAGTGTCACTCTTACTGCAAACTAAATTAGAGATTAACTCTCCCCAGTAGCTGAAAATAACAGCTTAGTTTTGCAAAGAAATGTTGATGACATTCATTTTCAAATAGAGAATTTTATTTTTTTTAGCACTCCTAGAAATGTAAGATGTGTTCTATAACTTGGACTTCATTATCAACAAGAACATTTGAGTAGGTCATCTTATAAATAATTCAGTTATATTTTATGTAATTTGTCATACAATTAGTAGTAGTAACATTATTTCAATTCAGAGAATCACATTTAATATCGTAGAAAGTATAACTGTCAGCCACAATAAGGAAGTTCTCTTTCTAAATTTTGAATAAGTGTAGATAATTTAAACATAAATAGGATGATGTAGGAAAATACTGTAATGGAACATTACTAATATTTTTTAAAAGAAGGGTCTTGGCGTATTTGTTTATTTTCAGCATTTCCAAATGTTAATGTATTTATTAATATTTTATTAACAATATAAACATCAAAATAGATAAATTATATGTATAATAAGTGGGAACATTAATTACAGTAGAATAATTACATGGAAAATCAGATTGCATGATATTCTATGTCATTATCAGTGTGAGATGTAACTGCCTCCTACTTCTATGGTTGAGCATAAAGTAAAAAGATAAGAGGAATATGAAATAAATTGAATCAAAAGAAATTGGAATAAATGATAGCAGCAAAATAAAACAAATCTGTGTACAATGTGAAAAAAAGTCAGCTGTTGGAATACAGAGAACCAATACCTACATAGAATACGTAGAACCAACACCTGAATTAAGAGTACCTTAATCGTAAGACATCTACTGGATCCCTAGTGTAAGAAAAAGGGCTAATATACTACAAGTTTTACTTATTTGTTAAAGTTGTATCCCCTGAAAAACATTCCTAATTTCTAGTAAGAAATGGCCAGATAAATAATTCGAATGATGTGTCATAATTCTTACTACTGTAGATTAGTAGTTATGTAACTCAATTCTAAGACTTTTTCTTTAATGCTTATGTTCTCCCCAGAATCTTTTTCAAATATCTTCAGTATTTCATTTCCATAAAGTCTCTGCTATTAAACTGTGAATGTAAAGTCAGTTAATCATAGGCTTCTGCATTGCAGCATCTAATGAAAGAGAAATTAAATGTTATTAATCTTCTTCCACTGTTATAGATTTAAAGAATAACATGGATTTTTTTCACAAAATGAAGTTAACAAAAGTTTAAAGAGGAACTTTGGTCTGACAATGAAACTTCTTATCTAAGATATATGGTATCTAGGTTGAACTCTCAGATGCATAATAGCCCTGACCTTGAACAAAATACCTGGTGTCATTTTTCTTGCCTGCTGATCCTGGTCTGAAAACTAGGCAGACAGACTAGACAAATTTTCTGGGTTCTTCTACATATACCTAATCACTGCTGGACAATTTAAGCATGCAATTTCTTCCACCTACTTTAGGGGAAGATGAATCATCTTTAGAAATACTTTCTTCCAAGTAGTTTGGAAAATATGCTTGAAATGAGGTGAGATCACTTTTAATACTGTATGCTTCTATTATCCCCATATTTATGGAATGAGCACAATGGCATTTTCTTTGCTTATTAATTTATTAGGAAAATATATTAAAATTGTGCAGTATTTACATAATGGAAGATAGAGGCAAAAAATGTACAACAGACATAGAATAGTACTTCTATTGAGATAAGAAAATCAGTCATTGTAGTATGCAAAACAGAACTGTAATACTCTTATAAACAACCTTGATCAAGATACTATCTTTACTGCCATCTGTTTGGTTTCTTAGTAGTCATTCAGAGATCAGCTTTGGAACCTACGCTGTTCTGAGGAAAGGCCAGCATTCAGGTATTGAGAAATCTGATTTCTTGCAGCTGTTATTGTATCTGTTGGCAAATCCAGTTTAAAAAGCAACAGGTGTCTATCACCGAATATCTGCGTTATTGATAAAAAAATAAAACAGAGGTATCAGTCATGAATTTCTGCCCTCTGCTTGGGAGTAAGTGAAATCTCATTATTATTTTTTAACACTAAGCAACAAGAGAGTGGAAACAAGTTTCAAGACAAGTTCTTGACTAATTGTATCAAAATGAATTGGAGGTCTGACTTCTAGCGGGACAATTTCAGTTAAGCCTTTAAATTGAAAGTGGAAAAAAAAAGGTTGTTTATTGAATATTTGTTTCCATTATTATTTTTTTTCATATATTCTATATTGCTAGAGTTTAAGACGTTTTATAATTGCAGAGCAGTTCTGGCAAGACATTTCTTTCTGTTATTTTCTCACTGGAATAATTGTTTTTTCTGTCAGAAGACTTTATACAAGATATCTAAATCTCTTTCATGGATAGAAGACCTCTTTGGGTTTGTGAAGCAAGTTTGTCAGGGTAGAGTAGCTAGATTAGAAAAAGCTTCAAAGGTAAATACATACTAGCACTCAGCTTTATCATGCAAGTCTGACTGTGGTCAGCTTTACTGCAAGGCAGAATTACTTAAAACACGTTTCATGTCTTTAGTACCTTCTACCCAATACTACCCACTGTCTTTTTATCACCATAAGGATGTAATCTGAAGCTGAGGTGTTTATTCAACCATGGCATATGTGCATGACTTCCTACCTGTGGAGGAGGTAGACCTTTGAAATGCTGACTGAAAAAATAATTAGATCTGTAATCAGAGTATAATAGAGTTTACTTGCATTTTTTACTCATGTACTTCATATGTATTTTTTTTTTCTTTTTTCCTTAGAACCTGTGGCCAGGTCCAAGGCCTCTTTTCAAGGAAACCCTGGTATTTATTCTTTTTGGAGTTCACATTATGAAGTGCTTGAAAATATTATCATTTAACCTGCTTTTGAGATGGCCTAGATTTTCAACAAATATCTGCATTTTATTCTCACACTAATACTGTTTTTTCTTCATCTTCAGGATTGATTCCAAATTTTTCCTGTTTTCTTTGGAAATTATGTAGTAGTTCTGAGGCTTCCTTGTATGTGTCTTTAAATGATATATTTTACAACATTTTAAGAAATATTCCTCCAGTTAGCAAAAGGTTGTATGTTTTTCTTCATTCTTTGAGGAGGGATAGTTCAAAAGACTGGAACTGTACTAATGGTTACCATATTTCAGTGAATAATAAAGAAGGATGATATCATACGAGATGCATCAAATGACACTTCTATATTAAAGTGTCACTGCCTGATATGAATTGTACTCTCTGATCTGTAAGGCTCTTGCAACAGTATGGCTTAAGCATAAAATGTGTTAAAAGTGATCTCATACTACTCATACGGTCTTATATTACTCATTATTTTTTTTTCCTTTAAATTGTGTTTATTAATAATATTCCCCACAACACTAGGATTAATTCATTAGGTAGAATTTTATTTTATTTTTTTTTAAACAAGAATGAAAGAAAATGTGCGTTATACTTCCTGAGGTAGAAGTTATTTCCACATGTACATATACCCTCATAGCAACTTTCAGTTTCAAACCAGACTAGCAGCTTGAATGAAACTTATTGGAACAAACTGTGGAACATAGGAACCTTCAGAGTCTCAAGACAATGAATTAGTGCTATATAAATAGAAGGGTATTCTTAAGCCAGTTTGTGTCAGTTTTCACTGCAGCATCATTTCTGGTCTAGTCTTTCTCAAGGCTGAGTCCATTAATATACTCTGTATCTGGCCATTGTTTGGATTCATTTTTATACTTTCTATCTCTGTGCCATATCAATGCAAAGCAAATTAGACAAGATACAGTATACATATTCCCAGAAGGAGTACAAGCAAAATGAGCTAACATAAATTGCCAGTCTTGCTGTTGGCTCGACAGTATCAGCCACTATGCTCAAGAAGGAATTTCCTGCTATGTTAAGGTAATGTCAGTCTGATGAGTATGTTAGTATAGTAATCCTTTCTTTATCTCTTTTTTTTTTTTTTTTTC
>VXAB01001213.1:15550-35913 GCA_013399175.1 Odontophorus gujanensis
TTTTTTTTTTTCCCAGTATTGTGTATATGTTGTGTAGTCAATATACTTTTCTCCTGCAAACAGAAACACTTGATTCCTCATTCCATTACTAATTCTATTTGTCCTAACCTCCCTAAATTTATATTGGTTTCTAAAACACTTTTATTCAGTTTAGTATTGATTACATTTGCAAATTAGGAAGGATTACAGTGAATGGTGGCTTCTGCTGCTGCTCTCTGGCTTTCTTTTCATATAATGTAGGCTGTATCAGCCCACAGCCAAGGATGGGGACAGAGATCTTTATCCTTCAGTTACATAAAATCAGCATCAATTAGAACAAAAAGAAACCAGCCCTGCTCCTCAAGTAAAATTCAGTCTCTTTTTTTTCTTCTTTTTTTTCTTTTTTTCTTTCCTTTTTTATTTTTTTATTTTTTTTTATTTCCATCAGAATAATCAAGGATTTATGACTTTATGTATGACTTTGAAATAATGCGTTCCTCTCCTGATATTTTTACCACTCTACAATTTAGCAAAACATAACAGGGGAAAAAAAAACAGAGAAACAATGTTACAAACAACTAGTAATACAATGCATACTGTGTTTTTAAAGGAAAAAAAAACCGCAGCTAAGGAGGACAGTTAGCTTTCCAGCTGCCACTCAGCTAGTCTGCAATTCACAAGTACCTTTGGAAGCCACTTGCTACCCATCAACCAGCACCAAGGATCCTGTCTTTTCTATGGTTAGCAACACAGCATGAAACTATACATTCTTCTGAAGTTCCAGCCTTCTAACTACAAAGTACTGACCTATCTAAAATGAAACTTTGATGAAACTTTTATGAGCTCAGGACCTAGTCTATGCATCTCACTGTAACTATTGAAATACAGTGGCCATCTTTTTTTCTGATAGAATCTAATTAGTAGACCTATTTTCCCGTTAACACTACTTTAGTTTTACGCTGTTATAAGGTTTATGTTTTTTTTTTTTTCTCTCTTTTTATATAAGGTAACAAGGTCTGCATGGAAAAGGTCTGCATATGTGAAGAAGAGTTCTTTTCATATTAGTAACTTCTGATTCATCCACTAATTTCAAAAGGAGGTTAATGTTTCAGAGACAATACTCTTTCTCTTTTACAAAAAGAGACAGATATAGAAGGGAGACTTCATAATTGCTTTTACTGTGTATTCTTACACAGCAGAAATTTTAATAATCAACACTTCTCATAGAACCTCTTTGAAACTTTGGCTGTGAATGTAATCGGTATCTCCTTAGCATTTGACAGGTGTCTGATGGTCTTCATGAAGATATATGAAACAATAACAGTTTTCATTTCAGCTTTATCAATTCTGAAGCTTGTTTTTATTCTCATAAGCAAATGTTTTCTTCTTGTTTTCTGAACTGCCATGGGATAAAATAAAAGAACAATATAAGAACAAAAAGAAAACAATAAAGTTCTTAAGAGGCTGTTTGGCTTCTGTGCAAACTCCTAACAGCTGCTGCTTTCTTCTTAGCTTGTTCCAGATATAATAAGGTTGTGTAAATCTTTTAGAAAACACCAACCAAGGTTTCTTCTTTTTCTTGTGTCTGTTTGGTTTCAGTTTTTTATTATAAGACTATAATTGTTCAGTTTTGGTTTATTTCTTATGATTTATACTTATCTATAATCTATAAAATTTCTTAAAAAAAAAACAAAAACAAAAGAATAGCAAGACGTATTTTTGGCTTTGCTGTATCCTACATAGTTGTCTCCAATAAATACAGGTAGCAATTGGATTTTTCCAGAGCAACAGTAGTAGAACTCAGATCACAGAGTATTACAAAATCATAGAATCATCAAGATTGGAAAAGATCTATGAGATCATACAATCCAACTGTCCACCTATATCCAACAGTTCTTGCCAAAATTTTGTCATATTTGTTTCTTATGCAAAACGTGAGGAAAAATATTTATATCATGTAAGAGACTATAGTACATCTTCAGAGAATGTTAGTCTGCTTAGATGGGTTACAAGTGTTCTCCCAACACAGTCATAAACATGAAGTCAATGTAAGGATGGGGCATATTTCAGTAAAAATTAATGTATCAGTTTACTATAATGTGGCAAGAACATCATATTGAATGAGATCTTGTTTGAATTCAGGGAAATAATTTAAGGAAAATTGTTATCAGCCTTTGAACTTTCAATCAAGTCTCAACAAACTTCAGGGCAGGTGTTCTATACTTAAAAAGAATTCTGAAATTTCAGATTTAGTATCATGTTTTTAAGATAATAAGGAAATCAGGTAAAATTGATATATTCAGTTTATTCATTCAAAGTACTAACTCTGTGAAAGATGAAGTCTCAGAGGACTTTTTATTCTAAAAAGTTCTTGCTTCTCTGCTCGGTTCCCAAGTGTTGTATTTTAGACAGTATATTGCACTTAAGCCTGAACTGATTTGACTTGGTGATATTATTGAATGCAAAAAACTGTTTTAGACATGGATTTGGATTGCATTTCATTTCTAAAGATTTTGCTTCTCTCAAAAAGGATATTTTTACCCTTTCTAATAAAAAGGAGTGGTTTTGTATCTATCTTTCAATTGCTAACAGACTGTCAAGATGCCATTTCTCCTTACAGTGACATTGACTTCTTTTAAAAAAAAAAAGTCAATAGGACAAGTTTGGTAAGTAGACATTTAATATTTAAAACCACTTAACTTTATTGTTCTCACCAAAACCTAAAACTTCATCTATGAATTGCTTCTGCAATAAAAACTGTATATTATAGAGTGATAGCTTAGTATTTCTGATGTTTACATTTGCCCTGTCTGTGATGTTTCTTTGTATCTGCAGAGTAGTGCTTACAGATTCAGTGCAGTATGTAACTTGTTTGTTTGTAACTAAATATTTTTTTCCTCTTGCTTAAAAATGTCTAGTATCCGTGGGACATTTAAGTTGCTAAACTTATCCTGCTTGTGTGGACAACTGTAAAGAGAAACATTTCCCAAGAGGAAATTGGAGAAGCATAATAAACGCTACAAATTAAGACACTAATCTGGGCTTCTCTGTAGCACTCAAGAGTTAGTCAGGATTTCTTTACATTTGTCTCTGTTTTGTGGTCTTATCCAGGTGAATATATAAAAATATTACTGTCTAGTGTTTGTTTTCTAGAGCTAAATGATTGTTTAGAAGATTGATAAGAAGACGTTCAGTAAATTTTTGTTTTGAAGTCCTGCATTTGTTTCAAGACTGAACTAGGTTCTGTAGACAATATAAATTTTATTAATTTACAGTTTGCTAATTTAATGTCCTAAAAAGAGTATTTCTTTACTCTAGATGAAAGAAATTTTATTTGAACACTGTACACAGCTGTACACTTGGTTCATGATTTTTTGTTGTTTGTTTTTTGTAGGGCAGAGAGTATTTAGCAAATCGACCAAGACTGCATTATCAACTACATATAATACCTCAGAGGGTTTTCTGATTTGTTTTTATTTCTTCTTATACTTCAGTTTTATGTTCTATCTCTCTGCAAATGAATACATGAAGATAATAACAAAAAATTGCTCTTTCTGAAATGATAGATTCAGGCCTAGATTCAAATACAAGTTTAGTCAGTCCACCAAGGATAAATTGCAAGGGCTGGGGCAAGTGTTCAGTTCCTCATTGTCCATATTTATATTGCTGATACCTCTCTTAATCTTGGGAGAACAATTTGTCTTACTACTCTGTGAAACAGCTATAAAATATTTACCTGCTTTTGTGATTTCTGATTCTGTATAATCAAATGGTTTTCATCCCTAGATCTTCTAACAGGATCCCAGTATGATCTGAATATGATGATTCCTCTCAAGAATGTTATTCTAAAATATTAGACTGCACATTTATCTCCTGGAGTATTTTCTGTAACATTAAGAAACAATGTCAGGCATTTCAGAAGAAATAAAATTTTGCAATTTCTGGGTGTGAATAAAAGGTGAAACTTGAATTTCATTCAGTGAGAAAACTGACAATACTGTAGAATAAAATAGTATTCAAATACTAAAATTTTATTATGTGATTATTTCTATTTCAAAAGTGGTTGTTGTTGTACTGATATTCAGTAATCAGCCTCAGGATTTTATCTTGAGTTGGCAATAAAATTCATTATTTTGTAGCTGTCTGCTTTCTTGTTTCTTTTGTCCAATTTATCCATCCCCTTTTACTCCTACCTTTTATTCTTATGCATAGCTGTACTTTCTGATCCCCTGTCTTGTATTTCATTTTCCCAGTCCTTATCCTAGTAGATTACTTTTCAAAATACAGGCATAGATATGAGAAAATAGTTTGGAGGAGGCCTCAGGAAATGAAATAGTTCAGTTGAGACATAACAATATGTTACTCATGGGGTGGGCACAGAATGTTGGTGTTTGCTGCTTTAATAGTGATTCTAACTTCCCTGTACTAAATATCCATACTTTCAATGTATCTGAAGGTAAAAAAAAGAATTCTTAAAATACAGTAATAGCAGAAAGATGTTTGAACTGTAGGTTGAAGTTTTTAATTCATTCAAGAACACAGATAGATCTACCGCCCTCTTTAGTTACATTTCAACAAGCTTTTGCACTAGATAAATAAATAAATCCATTCCTGGCTGTTAGATCAGCATACATTCACAAAAAGATTTTGATTGGTCGATGGTAAGAAAAACTAGTTTTGCTAGCTGGGAAGATTATTACTGAGGACTTCACAGAGGTGAGGTAGCAAAATGAAATACATATCATACTTTAGGTGTTGGCATTGTACCTCACCATTGAAATTTATATACGCAATCTGACGGTTCTTCTTCATTGCACCTTTTTTCCCACTTTACATATTAAAAATATCTTATGCTTTACCTGTACTACAGTAAATAATTGCCAAGTGTTTTCTGTGGTTATTGAATCCTTGATTGAAATGTAAAAATGATTTTATACAAATTGTGCTGGCTCATCGGCACAGAGTTTTAATAGCTGTCAAGAATAAAATCTATTTATATTCAAACTTATTTACCATTTGCTTGTAATAAATGAGTACAAAAGCTCTCTGTTCTCCAGATATCTAATGCATTAATCTGAGGGGGTTTATTATAGAGACACTAATAGCTAAATTCAGTGGTGTATCTTTAGATACCTAGGTAGGATTGCACAGGCTATAAACTTGGTCTGAGTCTGAGTTTTAGTGACTTCGTATTATGTCCTACCAGGAAAGCATGGTAATGAACTATTCGTATTAGCATAGCAGTGAAGCATTTTTCATAGATAGTGAATTAAATCCACACACTAAATAGATTTTATGCATAATATTTGGTCAATGTAAGGCAGTAGAGATAGGGAAAACATCCATTTAATGTAAATTTTTGTTTCTATTCAACAGAAAAGAAAAAGATTATGCAAGCATACTGGCTACTGTGACAAGAGCACTTCTCAAAATGAAATCTTGTGCATCTCATCTTTTTACTTGTATCATACTGAACTGGAAAAAAGAAGTATCTCCCAGAGTGGAGAAAATAATTCGTGTTATATTCATGATGTTATAGGCTCACACACAACTATAGAGCTATCAAGTATATCTGCATACATATTTCAACTATGAATATGCATACATTCAAGAATCATAGGATTTTGTATCTGATAATCTTCTACTACTATTAAATTGTTCACACCTCTTTCTGAAAAGGTAATTAAAAAATTGAAGGTTAATCACTTCTGACTCTAATGCTCTGACACTGGTTTTTATTCCCTTTAATATATATACTTGCTGAAACTCAGTTGTCTTGAATTATAGATTTGATGCTGATGTGACTGGTGATCCAGATTTAATGTAATTTGATTTCTAGAAATTTTGGCTCAAACTATTGGCTTAGGAGTCCTATGGGAACTGTTGAATCATGGCCTGAACCACTGATTGATCACCTGAGGTGAGCACTGAGTCAGCTGCAGGAGCACAGGTGAAGACAATTCACCTGTGTAACTGGAAGAGGTGGAGTCTGGCTCCACCTCTCCCAGGCCCCATTTAGGGGCTGACCAGCACTAGGGAAGGTTCTCTTGTTGGAGATCCCTCCTGTGTGGAGTTTTGGGAGAACCTCAACCTTCAGTGACAGGTGAGTCCTTCTAAATTTTTGGGGTGTTATTATACCATCTGGGTATTCCGTCCATAACTATACTATCTGTCTTTGTTATTTTGTGTGGGTACTATACATTCAGGGTATTCACCCTACAGGAATCAAATCCAATCATAAGAATGTGTAGCTAGTGAATACAACAATTCTGGAACATTTTATACTTTTGTTTACAGAAACTATTCACATTTTTGTATTGAGCTGTGCATCAAAAGCACTTCTGTTCGGGGCTCCTCTTTTTGTGAAATTGAGGTACGTTAATACTATTCTGCAACACCTTGAATGCATCTCTAAAACTACTGAAGAGTCTATCTCCTTCATTTCTGCGTAGGAGGTAAAGTAGAAAACAAGCCTATTTTTCTTTTCTAAGATGTATCATTTTCTTTATTTTATTTTGACAGTCAAAAAAAATGTTTCTCTTTCTCAGTCATTTATGACTCAATTTCAGATGCAGATTTTCTTTTCTACTTGAATTAATTCCTTGCACTTTTTTTATTAGTGGATTTTCATTTTAATCTATGCTTTTTAACATTAAAAAATTCATAAAGGTGTCTTATAGGAGTTCACATTATCTGCTGCAGAATTAAAAATATCATTCACATGGTGCATCTGGAAAAGGTCAAATAGGAAGCTTTCTTATAACAGCATGTTTTTTCTCTGATTATGCAGTTGTGAAAAGAGAAAAGGTAATTGACATTTACACACCCTGATATCCAGACAAGATGACTACTTTCATCATATCTCTTCTGTACAGTATTTAAACTATAAGTGGAAATAGCTTTTGACAAATTGCAAGTAACTCAGCACACGTATTAATAGTAATTTATGTGAATCATGTACAATATAATTTATGCCAGGATTGCTGAAATTTTATCAGATCATCACTCTTTGAAAGTACTGAATAATATATTGACCTCCCCAAGTTAAAAACTTTTAAATAAAGCTTATCTGGCACTTTACTTTTCCATTATGAAATAAGCAGTTGCATTAACTGCTTAGCAAAGATTCTTAATACACTGCTATTCTGTTTTATTCAGTGTAAGTAGAAATGATTCCAAAACAAAATCTCAGATGTAAACAGTCTCACACTGCTTCTAACTTTGTATTGTAAACAGACTTTCAGCCACAGATATAAACAATACCTATTACTCTTATGCTACGGGGTCTTTAACACTATGTGTTTGAATCCCAGTTTCTCACTGGAAGAGAATTGACTGATGTGTAGAATAATTCTGCTCTTTTTGTATGTTTCTTGGTGTTAAAAGTTTATGGGCTGTTTTGGCCTGGTTCCATGACTAATATAATGGGGGGTACCCATGGACCCACACCTCGGGAAAGGGGGAAAAAAGGGAATGGGAAGGGAGATAGGCCCCAAAACAAAACAGTGGCAATGGTCTGAGGTAAACTACTTTTACTAAATAAGGTGTTGGAATGTAAAGTAACACAATATAATTGGAATTGAAGCTAGTAAATCAAAGTGAGAGAGAGTCTAAAACTGAAGGCCTTATACTAATGTTGAGGGTAAGATGGGTATGGAACCTCTACTGCTGAGATGACCAGCAAAAGAGGGAAGTCTTGCAGTGTGTGTATTTTTATCCTTTCTTCTGAATGGAAAATGGGAATGCAGATTCCTCTGGTGTATGTAGTTCTTCTCTTCTGAGAACCAGGTACCCAGAAATTTGGTAGTCCACAGAACTGGAGCTTTAACTCCCAGTGCCTTACATGATGTGGAATACTGATTAAAAAAAAAACAAAAAACATAAAACTGTGACACTTGGTTGTCTGTCTTTTATAACAGAAACTTTTCCACAGAGAACCGTCACATCTTCATAAAAAAATTGGCTTTATGTAAAATTATATTTAATCCAGTATCTAGAGGGTAGTAGAGTACTATTAAAAATTTGTGTTCCAAAATGAGAATCGGTCCAATTATTTATCAGAAAAAAAGGTCATAGCTTGCTTTCTTTTTTGATGTCAGAGTAAAACATGTTCTAATCCAAGTTCCCTTTCAGTGCTGTAACACTGTGTTTCTAAGACTGTGTTAGGTTTGACATATCTTTGTTTTTACAATGGGGAGTACTGAATTCCTATTCATTTTATAATCATTTCATGACTTCAAAGATTACTAACACATTAAACCATTTGTTTGTTTCTTCACCAAAATCAAGAACACCAGGGCTCACTCTGATGCTGGTGTACTCATCTGGAAAGCTAACAAATTATCTTCTCCACAGACACAGAACTTCAATGTCTGTGTGTCTTTAGAAGCAAGAACTAAAATGGTTTGTTTATTAGGGAGGTATTTATCTACAACATGGTGTTTTTGGCAGCAGAATTTCAAAGACCATTGTCTGGGAGACAATAAGAGAAAGCTAGTATAGAAGCTGTCTCATCAGCAGTATGACTTGAAGGTTTATCAAGAGGAGACTAGCCAGCAGGTTGAGGGATACGATCCCTCGTAAGATTGCCTCTGGAGCTTTTTTTTTATGAGTTTATTTTAATTACAGCTGATGCATGTTATGTATATATATAAAGTATGATGTTTACAATGGTATATGCCGTCTTCTGTTTCTTCCAATAGGGACCACTGTACTAAACACAATGTGACTTCAATTTCTAAATTTTACTAAAAATGTGAAAGACTATTGTGTAAAGTGGCTTTTTCTCTTGTGATCTTACATGCTTTCTTTCTTCAGTAATCCACAGTAGAGGCTGAATTAACAATTTAGAAATCCAAGGTCTAGAATGAAAACTAAATCATTTTGCTTTTAAAAAAGATAATCACAAAACTAAAGGTATGTGCAGATTGTGACTCTTTAGAACAAATACTACAAGAATGGTTTACAACTTCAGTAGAGTTTCAGACAACAGTTTTCATTTCCGTTTGCTCGGAAGTGAGCCCTTGTTCACTGTTAAAGACTACACCAGTGCTAAACTGTGCAGGAATAAAATCAGTCTCTACGGGATTTAGATTCACCTCATTGTAGATCAAAGCCATGTTTAATGTGTCACAGCACTGAAACAATGCACCTTTATGTCATCTGCTGATAGTATCTCTAAAAAGTTTCTATTAACTTCCCTACTTAAGAAAACATTGTTTGTCTGAGTATACTGAGTTATTTGCTAACAGACTCAGTGTTCTTTCTTTTTTATGACAGTTAGTTCGAAGCAGATGAAGCAAGTTCATCACAGCTGAAACTGGAACAAAAACAGGTGATGAACATACAAGTCTTTTATGTTCTGAGGTGTTTAGAGCATTTCTCAATATTTTAGATCAAATTACAACCCTTCTTTCAGGATTTGAATTATATATTAGGCAAGGTAATACCAATCACTTGGAAATAGGTGTATATAATAGGTTCCATTATTGAAGTTGAATGCCTTTAATTGAAGGAATCATATTTCTATTTGCTCTATGTATAGGGTGCTTTTTTTTTGTGTTTTCTACTCTTTGTAAGCCTTGGCACTTTCTTATTCTCAACTTGTAGCCTCTTAGATGGATTTTTTGACAGAGTAGATTCAAGCTTCATCTTGTTGATAAATTGAATGAAGCAGCATTTTCATAAAAAATGGATCATCCACTGGTGAAACTTGCCCTTGAAATATTGCTATATAAATAATTCAAAAAGTTGAACTGTTCCATTTGAAATGCCATATTGTCAATTAATTTGACCACTGCAATCTTTTGTGGTTGTGATAACAATTTATTGTTCTTTTTTGCAAGGTATCTTTCTGAAATGAAAGTTTCAACTTCATGAAGGCAGGGTACAATTACTTACTGATTTAACCACTTCTTATTATTTTTTTAATCATGGAATATAATAGGGTTTTCATTTTAATTTTTAATTTTACAAATAAAGTCCTTCAGTACAGTATTAAATGTAAAACACAAACGTGGTGGAGTGTGTATTAAATTATGGTATCTTCTACTGCATTCAGCTTGCTATGCTCTTATCTTACTAGTGGAATTTTATTTGCAACTGTAAGCTCAGGAAGTGTGGGTTCTAACTCTTCTCCTGTATTATTCATAACCTGTGAACTACTCAACATGATGTGCATCATCATTCACTTTATAACGTCAAAAAATTTGATTTCTGCTGATATGAAGTTTATTGTCCAATTAATAAGAACTTCTGAGAAGTGGGATAAAATTTTTCAGAATTAACTCTACAATTTTAAGAGACAGTGCTTCTATACCTCCTTAGAAATCATCTTTTCTGGATTTGTTGCTTTTCTAGCCACTTTGAAAAATTGCAGTAATGTTCAGCCTGTAAGCCAAATTACTGAACAAAGTGACTGTCATCCACTGTGCTTCGCATTCTGTCTTCAGCTCATTATTTAATGTCATTTCAGAGTAGCTCTTTGTTAAGAGAATGTCTGTTACTGTCTTCATTAAGACTATTCTGCTTGTTCATTTTCTTATGGAAATAATGAAATTTTTTTTTTAATTCAATGTTCTTTGTGTTGGAACTTCTGAGGGTGAAATTAGCAAAAATTTTCATTTATTTATTTTAATTAATATGTAATGCTCCAAGTAATGCCTGAATAACCTGAAAGTTTTGATCACTGAGTTACTGTAAGAGGTGAGCAGTCTGCTATACAAATCACTATGAAGCTTAGAACTTACTTTACCTAATTCTGTGCTTAAACCATTCCATCCCTTGAAATTCTTATATTTTCTTTCTTTTCCTGTGTATAGTCACTGCGGGTTGTGAACACTTCAGGAAATGTAAAATGTGTGGTCTTCTCATTCTGATTATTTACTTTGAGAATCTAAAGCTCAAGAGAATGCTTAGTCAGTATTGATTCCCTGGAAGATCCAAAGGAAAAAAGAAAACTCAGGTAATCTTACCTGAGTTATCTTAACCTGTGCAGTTTAAAACAAGCTTCACAGTCTGAAGTAGTCTCCATGCATCTGACTCTTGTCAGAACTCTTTCCTTTTCTTCCTGTTCTGAGCTTCTATGGATGACCATATACAATCTGTTGGTGGAGTAAAAAATTAAGTCAATCTTGAATTATTCCTTGTATCATAGTGGGATGTTGTGCTTTTCTTATTATTTTCTGTGTGGCTCATGTATGATCAAAATAATTGTCTGGCACCAAGTAGGTTTTATGATCAAAGAATTTTCTCTGCATTTCCCTCCTGGCTGCCTGGCATGTTCCAGCTTATTTCAGTGTAGTTCAGCCAAATGCTACTCATTTTCAGTTTGTTCTCTCTCTCTCCCTCTTCTTGATGCAAAGACCAGTTTAGGGCTAAAAGAGCACTTATCTGTGTTCTGCCTTGCAGCTGGAGTTGGACTTTCTGTATACTGATGGTGAACAGAAAAGATCCTGAATGCAGGAATCCATTTCAAGTATTTCTGTGGAGGGTAATTAACAAAATCACCAGTATATCACTCATTCCTTGTACCTAAATAGGTTTTATGGAATCTCAGGCCTCTAAAGCACTAGTCTCACCCATGTACCATTCAAGAATTTTCTAATCTCTTTTGCTGACTTTCCTCTGTTACAGGGAATAAAAACTATAGTATATAGTGTGTATATACTGTGCCTTATGACAGCCTGAATAAGGCAGGGTTGGTGGCAGCTCCACACCCAAGATCCAACCAGTAGTGAGGCTGTGCATGTATCTCTGGTGGGCACATGGAAATGAAAGGATCACATATATAAATATGTAAATAAACTTGTATTTACATATATAAATATATATGTAAGTATACTAATCAATGCAAAAGGATGTGCAGAGCATTCAAAGGAATGCAGGAAATGCCAATGGTCTCATCCTGCTGCCCACTCTGATTGGGCGTTATGGAGATACACTATCAGAAATATTTATATTCATATGCACAGTGAGTGTGGATATCTTTAGTAGTTGGGCTCCAACACTTGGTGCACCCCTGAATCTCAGTTTCACCAGTTGCTGTAGCCTTATGCTATGGCTTAACTCCGGACTTATTTATATAGTGGTTTATATAAAATTTAGATCATGAAAAATCAGTAGGATTTGCTTCATCGAGAAGGATTTGCAGTTAGAAACTGTACTTAGGGAGAAAAAAAAGCATTTAAAAGGAATGGTTCTACCTAGTTTGTCTATCTTGTAACAGCTATTATCCATGAGAATGAAGATTTCCAGGTAGATATTGAATGACTTAAAAAGGTTTCAGACTGAATTTAGACACAGAAATCCTTGAAGAAATATAAAAGAGCCTTTATGTAAGAGACTTAATCACACAACAATGAGAAATTTGTTTATTTAGTGTCAAATGGGCATTCTAAGATTTCTCTTAAGGAAACTGATTCTCATCAGTGACTGTATATGCAATGTGCATATTTCTCTTACTTTCTTCAGATTATTCTCTTACTTTATTCAGATTATTTTCATGGCTGTAGATATATATTTCAGTTTTCATAAACCTGTAACTGTTTATAGCACTTTTCTAAGTTCTGCTTTACATTCTTTCTTCTATAGATCCTACTGCACTGATCAGAAGTTTTATTAATGAAGATACTTACAGAAATTTTTCTTCAGTTGTGTAGGTCATTTTTATTAAGTATTTCTGTCTAGATCTCCAAAGTGACTTCAGACATTTTTATAGAAGTCTTCTAAATAAGTCGATAAGAATTTGTCACATTTTTCCTATGTGTCTTACAAAATCCAAGGAATATTTACATCCTGAAACCTAGGTTTATATTTCATTTAGCCAATTCTCTTGATCTATCCATTCTGCTATCACACTGTTTATAATGTCTGATGCCTTTCTACAGAGTCATTTTTATCCATGAACAACCATGGTAGCAATGTAGAGACAAAAATGTATTGTGTTTTATTTGTCTTCAAATATGAGTGTCACCCCTGGGAGCTGCAAACAAGCATTGCAGTGTTACTGTATTGCTGTATTTGAAGAACAATTTACTTTGTCTATAAGCCAGCTGCACAGAGGTAAACACTGTGCTGTTGAAGAGAGCATGAAGGAAGGAAAAGAAGGCAGATTCTACTATAGTAAATGGAAAGAAGAGTATTTTCTCAATATGAAATTTCCTGATAACTCCAAAAATCATGAAACTTAGAAAGGCATTCTACAGATTTTAATTATTTTTATAAGCATCAGATTATGTATCTGACAGTGAGATTTGAGTGACAGAACACTAAAACTTTGAATTAGATCCCTGCTTTTCTGTACAAGTTTAACTTGTTTAGATTGTAGGAGTTTTTTTCACAGTCAAATCATCAGTCCTGAAATTGATATCTGTCAATGGTTTGACCCGGTTCCATGATGATTAGTGCGGGGGGCCCATGCTCTGGGGAAGGGGAAGGAGGAAAGGGAAAAGGGAGATGAGCCTAGAAACAAAACAGCGGCAATGATCTGAGGAGGAAAACTGATTTATTAAATAAGATATTGGAAAGCAAAATAACACAATATAATACAATATAACTGGAGTTAAAGCTAATAAATAAAATGAGCAAGAGAGAGGGTCTGATAAACCAAAGGCCTTACGCTAAATGCTGATGATGAGATGGGTAGCAAGCACCTGTTGCTGGGTCAGTCTGAAAGGAAAGGATCATTTCTTGTGACACGCAGACAGTTTTTATCTTTCCCTCTGAAGTGGAAAAACATAAAAAATACAAAGCAATGCAGAGTCCTCTGGGGAACGTAGTAGTTCTCCTCTGAGACAGGTATACACATAACTGTTGATGATTCACAGAGCTGAAGCATTAACTCTTTAATTTTCAATTAACTACATGATGTTATGATGTGGAATACCAATACCAAAAATCATAAAACACCATGACAATATCACCACCCATTATTACACGGAACTTTGGATGCAGGCTTCCTGGAGCTGTCGTCTGCTTTCAGTGGTATGTCTGCTCTCTTGACACTTGATGTCCTTTAAGCCTGATATTATCTGATAACTTTAACACATCACAATCGTTTGGGGGAAATAAAGAATATTTTTCTCTCTGCTTCTCCACTAAGGTTGTTACAGTCAAGATATTTTATTTAGACACCTTCTTTGTAATTAAGTATTTTTATATAAAAAGTAGAAGTGAAGGATTGTCATTAGGTCATAAACAGGTAAACATATCCTGCTGAAAATGTTGAATGCAGATAGATTAAAACATAGTAAATGAGGGCACATTGCTCTGAATGTTTCATTCTTTTCTATGGGCCTAACCCCTTTTCTGCTAGTGATTTTAGGACTTGTTGCTTCCGGACAGACACAGATGAGACGCATTTTCTATCTGATTTGCAATTCTTTCAACCTTGGTGGCAAGTAACAGATGTTACTGAGGAGATGTTAAAATGAGCTACCTGCAGAGACTGTTTATTTCTAATCCCAGACAGTGAGTGCTTGAAACAGAAGGAAATATCACTTGAGTAGCCCAGTATCAGGCTTTTCCACAGCTTTCAGAAAAGCCTCAAGGGCTTTGGAGAACTGACTGGTCTGTCCTGAAAGATGCCAGACATCAGCATAGGTCTTGTCCAGTAATAAGACGTGTACAAAGGCTGTTTAAAGTACAGTCAGTACTGCAACTGGAGTGACAGTAAGCTGAACTTGACCAAAGGAAAAAGAAAATAAGACCATAAATTTTCTACTGTCAGAAATAATAAGTGGCATAGTTAAGAGTTTCACTTTAAGTGCAAAATGATGAACCTCCGTAATGCTATCTTTTCTAAGTAAAATCTGAGATACTGTAGCACAGCAGTGGAGTAGATATCTGTCCCATTCCTTCCACACAAAAAGATAAAAAGAGAAAGCTGAAGAGAAATTCTGTAGTATACTTAAACCTGCCAATGCCCAAAGTGCAAAGGGAAATAAATATACTTTTCCTTACTGTCACTGTTAGATCTGCTGCTAGGAAGTAATATATTTGGAGAATATGATATGCTCTAAAATGTGAAAATGGCATATTTTGCTGATACAACTTGATGTTTGAGATCATGATTAAATCAGGTTAGATCTTATTTTATATTTAGTTTTTCTGTGACTTTATAACATTATTTTGTAGCTTAAATGCAGGCTTATGCCAAGGAGAATTTTCTGTGTTCATAGTAATACATCATGACAGTTATCACTCTGTATATGATATCTAATTGAATTGTTGGCTTTAGCTCTTGAAGCAACTGTTAAAGGAACTTCAGGTACCAATTTAATGCTCTTTTTGTGTTGTATGTCACATTGGCAACAAAGTAACCTGTTAGCATTATGAAGTATAATACTGACCTGCTGAATGCCATAAAATGCTCATATATAAAAAAGGGAAGGGTGCGTAAACAAAGCAAGTAACAATAACCAAGCTGTAGCACCAAGAAAAAATGCTTACAGTTAATCTTTAATTCAAATCCTAGCAAACCAGTGTTCTTACACCAGCACAGGGTGTAGAAGATTTATATACATACACAAAAATCTTCCTCACTTTCTTCCTTCAGATGTTGATATCTAAATGCACTTTTAATGGAACTCTTTAAAAAAAAAATGTACTGTAGAGATAGGTAGGATTTTATTATATACATGCATATATTTTTTCCTACACGGGATCATGTAAGTTAAAAACTAGCAGGACTTTTATTTTAACATGCCAGCATGGAATATAGACTTTAATAATCATTTTGATTATGCTTGGAGCATAACCTTACAGGTCACTGAATGCATTTCACTAACTCATCACAAACTACAATGACAGCAAAGTCACCTACAGTTCCACCTTCATCCAAAGTAAACAGCACGAAGAATTAAAAGTGTTTCTTACTCACCCCACAGCTTTCAATAAATAATTAAAACTCCAGTAATTCTTACTGGCTCATTTGTGAGTTTTGGGAAGATGTTTACAGTTCATCATCTAGATACATCAGTATTATTCAAACATTCTGTCTAAAGGTAGCAATTCAATTTGAAAGGGTAGACAATGGAATTTTTGTAGTAAACACAAGTGTCAATTTCAAGTGTACATGTGGACCAGTCTATCTTGTTCTGTACATTTCCTTTATGAACATCAAATGGAGACATTTAGAATGTTCAGAACATATTGTTGATGCAGGTTGCTTCATCTTTTGGATGTTTCAAATATAATTTTTCAAGCTTTATGACTTTAGGCTTCTACTTATCCTACATCAAATTCTTTATATTCAGAATTTTAAAGAATTTACCCTGAAACTGAGACTTTCAATTCATTTATACTTTATGGAAACAGAATGCTGAGAAGGTTTCTTTCTTATCAGACGGGCACAATGCCTTTTTTTAATACATCAATTCTGCACTTTCTTAGGTAAGTTAACAATGAGCACTAATTTTTCATGCTCTTTTGGGGCTGCTTCAGACTGCTGAAAACATGAGATAAGATCACCAGCTTCACCTAGAGATTACATTTACTTCAGATACATGTAGAAGAAGCTCATGAGAGAGGATAGTATTTACATTCTGACATGTTGTTTCCATCTTTTTTTTTTCACCTTCTCTTTCTCCTTGTTCACTGTAGTGAATTATTTTTTTTTTTCCCCTATTGAAAAGTGGAGAATGTATATCATCTTCATTGTCATTGCAAGCACATATACACAGTAGTGAAAAGGCTAACAATGCCTTTAAGGTGAGTGGACTTCTCTGTACTTTCATTTCTACTCTTTGGAGGGGAGGGGGAATTTACCTCAACTTTTTAGCCCAGAAACAGTCTCTACTTAATACCCCTTTCCATCCCTGCAACCTTCAACTTTTGGAAACACATCTCCTCCATACATGATTGCTTTCGCAGGGTTTTTGGTTTCAATCAAACTTATTAAGAAGTTAGGTATCGAAAATCAATTAATCACCCTTTATGTATCATTCTTTCCATCTGCTAATTCATGGTTCTTTCTCATGGAAGTCTGCAATCTTGGAACTATCTCTTAGAAATGATTTTCTGCCTTGAATTAATAGGAGGTTTTGGTTTGACTAGTTTGGTGGTTTTTTTTTGTTTTGTTTTTGTTTTTAGTAATTGTTGTGGTTGTTTTTTTTTCCTGGCAATGTTTTTTTTCTAAACATTTCACTCAGCACTAATTATTAAGTACATAGTGTTTAGATAGAATATGTTCTTTTCTGTACTAGAGTAAGTTTAGAGCAAATGTCTAATTTAGAATTCTATTGTAATGTTTCCCTGGCTCTGTACACACTTAGATGAGAATGTTTAACCCTTTTATTCCAGTTTCGTTGCTTCTAAAGTTTAGCAAATTTGATTCGATACTTCTACACATAAAAAACTACAGGAATGTTATTTTTTTCCATCCTATAATCCTATCACTTTATATATATTTCTTTTTTTTCCTCGAATCTTTCAACTGCACAAAGCATACTGGTCATCTTCATAAATTTAGATTTATGAGGGAGATATATTTTCTGACAGTGTTATTGTTTTACCACTTGTGTGGTTTTTTATTGTTTTTTTTTACTATTGGTACCATTTTAATATTGGTACTTTCACTGTGTGAATGCAATATAGGTTTGAGCTACAAATAATTACTTGCATTATATATTTATATTATTTTCCTCTAGTGTGAGGAAAAAAAACTGACATTGATCCAAAACCATCTGTCCCTGTGTCTTGAATGCTGTAAAAGTAGGGTTCTACAAAACTCTTTGTTCTTTATGTGAATGTGTGGTATCAAGTGGCAGTCATTTTTCTTCCTATTCTGACAACAGTATATCAAGTTTGACCTGCAAATAGATGAGCATCATATTGTGTCTCCTGATGAACCTAAACCAATTCTACAGAAGCTCCAGTCATCCCATATGCAATTCTGCAATGGGGAAATGAACAGAAACTGTTCTAGAGCAAAATGTGTTTAAAAGGAGGAAACTGCTGCAAATAGGTTATAGAGTCAGGGGGGCGATAGAGGTTTGGTTTCTCGTGGTCTAGGTGTTGAAGTTGAATTGTGACATAAATTCTTTGACAACTTGAAAGGAATAAGTTCATTTTAAAGCCTCTCTCTCATTAGAGGCATTAGTAAGGTCTTTTCCACACAGAAGTGCCAGAACCTTTAGGGATGTCATTTGAAATTTGGATGAAATTATTGAATGCTGTAGTGTGCTGGCGCCCGTCAGTAGATAAGCACTTACAGATATTTGCATATTCCTCTGTCTTCAATGGGATGGGGAAAAGAACAGGAAGACCAGAACAGAAAAACAGGTCAAAATGAAGTGTAGATTAGTAAGTCAAAGAAAATAAACAAAACACCAAGAAGAAGCAACCACTTTCATCAAGCAGAGTAACATCTCTGATCAATGTAAGTATTGTATTGTATTGTAAGCTTTGGTAATAGCCAAAACATGGATGTGGTATCAATGCTGTTTGACCCAAGAATATGAAACACAGCACCATATGAAGAAAACTAAGACCATCCTAAACTGACGCAGAAAAAGTGAGTATACAATTTATTTATAAATGTCTGTGTGATTCCTGTAGGCTTTGTTATTTTCCAGGATAGTTGAGATAATAAAGGTTTTATCTGTATAATCCTTGATACTATTCCTGCTGAAAATTCTACATACCCTCAGTAGGTCCTTAAGATCCCATTATAACAGCAGTATCAGGTCATATACATAATGAAAAATGTAAAAATAAATAAATAAATAAAAAGTAACAGTATCCTTCCTTTTTCACATCTTATGCTGGTTTTTTTTTTTTTTGCCCAGATTATTTCTCATTTCATTTGGAAATGTTTACTGAGTATTTAGAGTACTTTAGCATGAACTGTTTGCAAATGTTTTCCTTGGTCATTTTTGTCTATTTATGACACCAGAGAATCACAGAAGTATAAGGATTGGAAGGGACTTTTGGAAAATATTTAGTCTAGGCTTGTGATAATGTAGGTTCCCAATCCCAAAGCTAGGTTGCAGGCTGGTTTTTGAATGTCTACAGAGAATGAGACTCCACAGTTTCTCTGGATTACCCTGTCCTAGTGCTGATGGTTTATAAAAGAGAATTGTCATAACAGGGCATACAGTAACAACACAAGAACATACTGAAAGCAAGAGGATCTTCATATTAAGTCTGTGACAAACCTGTCTGGATGTTTTTTTTCCTCCTTTAAATTATAAAGAAAACAGTATTAACTAGTCAAAATAAGATAGCATTGCACTCCAACTTTGTTAACCACAGCAAACACATTTCAGGTGTTGAGGGAAAACTAGCATTTTTCAACAAGAGTTCTTATTAAGCAAAGCATTCCTCAAGACCTGGGAATTACAATAAAATTTGTGTGAGAAACTGGATGTTTCAGATTACGATTTTGAAATTAATGTCAGTATATTAGCTTAATTAAAAATTCATTAAAAACTCACATAAACAAGAAAAATAATATCTCAAAGTACTAATTAACAGTGGAAAATAAGGAATTGCCTCAGCTCAGAGAATCACTCTTCCTCACGCAGACAGATCTCTTAGCAAGTTACATTTTTGGCTTTGCACTGATAAGAGCAAAATCAATAGTTATTTGGATATGTCAGCTAGGAAATGTCAAGTTTTTTTGTTTTTTTTTAATTCATATGTTTTTATATAGACAACTTACAATACTGGAAGATGCCTTGTTTGTCGATCTAATAATTATTGTACGACTTGTTCTGAAGCACACTACTGTTTGTTTTTTCTTTGTAAACTAAAATGGAAAATTTCCAAAACTTTGAGAACATTGCGACAATCTGGAATAACAGCAAATAATCATGACTGTTTGTAGCACTTCGGAGTTTTTTAGGACTGCAAAGGAAATCAGAAAACAGAGGAGTGGATGTCAAACACTGAATTATATTTTAAAATTCTAGAGAAATGTGAAAAATATATAATTGAATGAATTAGACTTTATTACTCCAATTGCTAGTGAACTTTAAAACTGAAATACAGTTGTCAAAATTCCTAGTAAAATTAATTGCTGATTATAAATGAATGCATATAAGAATGAAACAGAAATCTCTGAATTTCAGCTTATGCTGCCTAACTAGATTTTAATTTTTTCTACTTATATATTGGCAATTACATCTACTTAAATTGATGTTTCTTGTCAGAGACTTCACTTTATTATTTCTCATTTTATAAACAGGCATAGACTATTGTAGCAGCATCCTAATACTATATAATCTGATCTTTCATTTTGAAAACCTTTTTATTATAGCAAGTTATAAGTCAAAGGACATTATCCATGTATTATGGATTTGTGCTACCAGAATACTACAAGGTAAGTTGTTGATTCATCTTCTTTAGGTAAGCATATATTGACAGAGTAGAGGATAGACATG